>JAWZYV010014867.1:0-90513 GCA_038373885.1 Cheiracanthium punctorium | reverse complement strand
TCTGTATATTGGTACAGAAAAGCCATCACTTGAAATAGAAACTACTGTGGAATATATTCTAAAATTGTTATCAAAAGCTTGGTTTCTCTTAACCCTTTAACGCGCAGTCTTCCCGCTCTGGGCCCTACAAGCAACAATTCCCAGTTTCTGTTCGGCCAACCACCGGCATTCATCGCAACTCATCGCTCACCGAAATTCAGTACTCGGCCCAGACACGGAATTCCATCTAAAAACGATGATTGTTATGTGTGCGGCAGACACTGATCGGTCCGATACACATAAAGCGATGCTCGGAACGATATCCGGCCTGAGTTATCGGGCCATATGCCTAAATTTGATCAAAATACGCTGAACTGAAAAGAAATTTCGGCCCACATAACGGCCGAGCGGCATTCAGCCGATGAAAATTGGCGCATGCGCTCTGTTCATGCAACAGTCAAGCGATGGCAACATCCGAGTATCTACCGGCAGGCGCCATGTTTGTTTTCATAAGAATAGGAGACGAAAAAAACTGAAGAAGTTTTTTGGTGGTGATTAGTCTATATTAGTACGTATAACTATCGTTTGTAACAAATTCTTGACATTCTTAATATAGTATTAGTCTAATATAAGTAAAGTACAAGTTCAAATCTCTGTAATTATTTTTTTCTCTCTTGATACTGTTGCATAACACTAATGGAATAACACTATTTTTTATTAGTATCTATTTCCTATCTTTACACGGCGTACAGTGTGTAATTACACTAGTTCATACAGTTAATCGCTTTTTAGTTTTAAAATATACGGGTAAATTCTTCATTGAATCTAATAAAAAAATCATACTTCCGACCAAAACAAGCTTATTTGGTACTTATGTATTTTACAGTCATTCAGCCAAAAAGAGCGATTTCGTGTGCGTGTGGAATACGTCAGATTCATTGTTACAATGTAGTGCATTGCAATCCTTTGGCGAAAAAACTTGTTGGCGTGAATTATCGACGGTAAAATAAGTACCGATTATTTGCATCCGTTGACCATAAAAAAAAAGAAAAAAAAATCCAAACGATGCGATTACTCGCCAAGATAGTTTCCAAAGGCATAAAGCGCAGATTCTTAGGGTTATGGAAATGAGAAGCTGTACAGCATTGATTTGATATTCAAACGACTGTTTTGTTTCGCTTTATAAACTTCGAAACCCGCGTTGATGAATTTAGATTAGCTTAGAAATAGTATACGTAAATACAGTGATTTTTTTTTTCTTTTTTAAAGCAGACCACTGTTTTTTTTTTTTTTTTTTTTTGAAGCAGAACACTTGTTAATGATGATTTCAGAACCTGCGGATACTAGACTGATACAGGGTGTCAAAAAGGTGGTTACGGGCTTTAATTCTTTATCTATTAGAGATAAGTGGGCAGTGTAAATTGAAAAAATGTTCAAAATGAGGTCGGAAGTAAGACCCCGTTAAAAAAATTCCTCTCGTTAATTTTCAAAAAGTTACACTTTCTACATTTTTATATGACCCTCGTACAAAAGCATTCCCATACACTAATGAGGTGATGTACAAAATTTGGGAATTATATTTTTAAAAATTACATTTTAAGATAACCCCTCATCGTAGGATGATCGCCTACCCTTAGCGTTGCCATCACAACACAAATAAACAAACTGACATGAAATAAGACTTCAGAGGGTTCAAAAGTTGAAAAAAGAAGGGATATGTAAAAATCCGTCTTTGGGGTCATTTTCTGCATCCTGCAGTCTGAATCATGGTAAATTCTGCAAAAGCAGAACACGGGGCCGGACTGAACAGCTGAAACGGCCCGGGCGATTCGACCAGACCGGCCTCCAACGTCAGTTGCGCACTCAGAATATTATGTCTAGCGGAGCGGGGATGCACAAATACAATTGAAGTTTGTTACCAAGACGGCTCCCTGTAACGTTAAGATATTCTGTACGTCCAATCTGAAAGTACCTAAAGTGCAGAAGCTCGTTTACAACGTCACTGCGTCTTCATTGAAATTTTTCATTTCAATGATTCAGTGACATTTCTCTACTTTTAAGAAAGTTTCACTTTGATTTTTACCATTAGAAGGTAATAAAAACCAGGAAGAAATTGGGTAAAAAAGGCAAAAATTAAATTACTGTGATCTAGCATGTTATAATTGTTAAATATTACATATAATCAGTTGCGTATTCAAGGGGTTGGGGATTCAACTCCCTCCCCTACCTCCCTTGCCACTAAGTGTAATGAGGAAAATTAGGCTGCTCATTACTTTTTTTCTCACGTATTGGGGGGGGGAGTGTGCATAACAAACAGAATCTTTTCTCTACAAAGTTGTTTAAAATTACAACTAACTTTTTTTTTCATTACTCTATCATGATAAAAACTCTTGAAAATAATCTTGCCCTTAGGAGACTCATTTATCGCAAAAACTGCTTTTCCGCGTAAACAAACTTTTGGAAGAGTGAAAGTGGTCCTCTTTGCGAGTCCACAAAGACACGCTCACTCACGTGTGTGTATGTGTGTATTATGTACATATAGTCAGCTCCGATTATAGTGAATCTCTGAGAGACCTGCAAATTTCATCCACTATATCCGAAGTTCACTAATGCCGAAGTGTCCCAATAGTGAACAGATATACTGTATGTGAATCGGGACTAATGGTTTGCGTTCAGTATAGCCGAAAGTTCACAATAGCCGGAGGTGACTGTATAATATATATATGTGTGTGTTTGTATAAAATCAATCGAAAAAACGAATCCCCCCCCGCCCTTGAAAAGATTCTGGTAACGCTACTGCATATAATAATGTTGTATGATTCTGTATATTACTTGATAAATTGTTACGGTTGCTTACATGAGTTTAATTAAAATATTTTAATTTAATCAGAAGATTTTAGCTAATCAAACATAAATTATTTTCACATACTTTAAATGTTCAATTTATATTTTTATCAGTAGATACTTCGAAGGTAGGGCAGCGCAGGCCTTGGCCCACATGTGGGCTGTTGCGCCAATTTTTAACTTTTAACTTATATACTTATAGATCTTAGATATTTTATACTAGACTTCTCTGTTGGGACAGTTTAAAGTTTGATATATTGATTAGAAAATTAATCCGGTAAAGACCGTAAAGTAAAACTTGAATTGAGAAATGAAATCGTGTAATAACTACATTTAATTGTCTACTATTTAAAGTACTTCCTTTCAAATTCCAATACGTTAATGTATTATAAAAGTAGATTTTAGAATATTCATTCAAATTTCCTTTTTTAATTGTCTCCTCTAACTTAGTAACAGAGTGCAAAAATCTTTATACACCTGACCTAGATATTATTTTAACAAAGCTTTAAATAGTCAGCTATTCTTTTTTCATGTTTGCAACAAAAATATTTATGCTTTTTCCTAAAGTACATGTAACATGTCCCTATTTTTGCCGGATTGTTTTTTTCCAGGTTTTTCCTAATAGTGGCAAAAACGTGCCAAACTTGCATGTTTTTTCTTTCTTTCGAATGGCGGGTCAGCGGCCTACTGGAGGCTTGACCATTACGAGGGCCGCAGATGATGGTCAAGGGGATGCCTATTAGACAGACCAACGTTATCCCCTATGAGTGGTCTCCTAATTTTGCACCAGTTCTAGATTAGACACCCGGCACATGAAATCGGTATTGTTTTTGCATTAAGGAAATTGGAGCCACGAGCAGATTTTATGTGCAGCAGCTCCCATCAACAATTTTACAATTCATACCATTCATTCATTCGTTTCACAAATATGACGAATGCTACATTATACTTCAACTAAAGTTAAACTAAGACATATTACTCCCCATCCCCGAAAAAAAATGTGAATTTAAGTTACCGTCTATTATTTTATTTTTCTCACTGCAATAAAGACATATTATTTATTTTTTCTTTTTTTTTTTTTTAAAGCACATTTTCTTATTCTGACAGTTGTTTTTAAGACAATTTTGAGGCATTATGGGTCTGGTCTGGTATGACCTAAGTCTTTATAAAGGTCTTTAAATAGTAATGTTTAAAGTTTAAATGCTCTGTTGAAGGGAGATGCGGATCGTCTAGTCGGCCGAGCGATCGCCGGCACCAAGCTCGAGCTTCCACAACATGCTATTCTAAAGTGTATTTTGTGTTTCTAATGTGTTCTACGAAGCTCATTGCAATTTCAGTAACTATAAAGATATGAAAAGGAAGGGTTTGTCTGACGAAGACCGAACGAATTTTCGGTCGAAACGATCGTTATGCCTTGAAGTAGCCTTTCATGTGCGTTTTTTTCACAAAGTTTTTATATATTTTAACTATAAAGATAGTTTAGAATTAGGAATCATTATTCAGCATACAATATAGCTTGCACATGTTGCGTCACAACCTTGCGGGTCGCTGTCGTGTCTAGGCCATCTAGAGCCCCGACCCATGCGGCCCACATGACCGCCGGCCCATCGGGCGATCGCCCGACCGCCCGATGGCCCAGTCCGGCCCTGGCAGAACATGAAAATTGTTATTGTTGCTTCGAAACCCTCTGGCCAACTGCAGAGCGGGATCAGATCCTTTATATAAAACGAAAATGGCCTTAATTAGGCAGCTTCCTTTTTAGCTGATGCCCAGTGAGGGGAATACCGACTTATCCCGGGTCTCCCTCTTAAATTTTGAACCAATTTCAGATGACAGCTGGATGACCTAAGAGCTGGATTGGTACCCCAAAGAGAGATATGGATTGAACATGGAAAACATTGAAGTCATAACACATTTTTCGTGCATTAATTCCCTACAGCGTACACGGTTTACATCAGCCTCAGTCGAAAAAGGAGTTTACCCTTCTAGGCACTGGCGAAGCAGGTGCTGCTTCCCTTTCGGTGTTCCAATGGGAACCGAGTTTAACCAACTGTTCTACTGCCGGACACATGAAAAATTTCTTTCACCAAATGTTCTGCTGTTTTTGTGAGTGCATTGGGAAAAATTTTCGAGATACCGATGTGTTGGGGAAAACATAGGGGGTCTATTCAGAAAAAAACGTTTTCTAGGGAATTGAATATAAAGGTTGGAAATCCCTGATATAGAAATTATGTAAAAAAAAACGTATGAAGCAGACTTACTCTGCATTTCCTATTCTTTGTGTAAATTAAGTTCTAAAAATTTTCTTTTTTCCCCTAGAAGCTGCTCATAAAATAAGATGTTTGAAGATGCTGCTGCAAAACTCAAAGAAAATACTTCTTTTGTAAATTATGTGTATAATATATTTTGTGTAGAATAATTTCAATAAAAATTTTTGGAATTTACTTTATTTTAAAAATTATTATAGCGATCTTATGTCTTATGGTCTATGCTTTTTTAAAAATCTATTTTTCAAAACTGTAAGCTAGTTCTATAAAGTTCCAGTGGTCAAAAATCTTTTTTAAATCGTAAGCTAATTCAAGAAAGTACGGAAAGTCGATTTCCTATCATTAAAAAAAAAAAAAAAGTTCTGATGTGAACTACACAATTTTCTTGTATGGCTGTTAAACTTTACACATTCTGGATGCACTTCATTTAAATGTATCGGAAACTGAAATGCGATACTTCAATATCTTGTTAAGCGTAAGAGATATCACCAAGATGAGATTTCAGCATTGAAAACTTATTCCTGGCTGAAAAATTGGCATTTTTCACCAGGTTGGTTTGTCGCCAAGCTGACGAAGCAGCTTGGCGACAAACGGCGAGATTTTAAGAATGACCCAAATAGTGACCCTAGCCTGTGGATTGTAATCAAAAATGAAAGGGCAGAACCAAATGTTACGACAGTCTTAAATACAAAATTTCAATATTCTATGGCTAATAGTTTTTATTTTTATTCGAGATACGTACTTATTTTTGGTGCCAAAATTTGTAATATTGCCCCTAAATTTACCAAGCTTGGGGACAGTTGGCAATATTTTGAGCATGAGCTAAAAAGAGATAGTTATGGTCTTTTTAATGTGAAAGACATGTCCATAGACTTAAATGCACCGAAAGTCTTTCATATAATCTTGTAAATAAACTACTCAGTCAATTGGAATCAAAAAGGGAAATGCATACTATGTTTTAAAGCAGTCCTAAATTTCGCATTTCTTCGGCTATTCCTCTTTGAGTTAATCGAATTACACAAGAACATACGTACATGCATACGAGCAGACGTCCTTCAAATTTAATCAAACTAGATCGAAAATGCAGCATGTGTACTTACAGACAAATACTAGTTAAAGCGAGTTCTGGGATTAAGGTCAATTATCTACATGAGGAATCTAGGCCTGTGGGTGGGGTGCCCTCCGTGGGGGTCTTTCTAGGGGGTCCCAACCCGTATTTACGCTAAGTTTCGGAGGAAACCACGGAAAACTCCGAACGGTTAGGTCGGCGGACGCGATCTGGTTTTGAACCAGGCACCTTCGTTCTTCCAGTTCAGAGCGCTATGCACTCGGACTAGTTAAAAAAATAAAAGGAAGAAAATCTGATACACAGATTTTAAATACGCACCAAAGTACTATATATTAAAAGCGTATCATAGTTTATGCGTCGTCCCTATTTTTCTTCCTTATTTCATTAAGTTGGAAAGTGTATCATTATTCATGACTGTGCTGTATTTTGCTTCCTTGTTTCATAAAACCCATCTTTGGAATCGAAATCTATCTTAAAATCGCCTACTAAAACTATTTTACAATCGTTGCCAAGTATATTACAACTATACTTCACCGTTTTAAATATTGTTTCGATTGTCCTTCATAATCCAAGAGTGATTTAAAAGCAAAGTGACGGATAGTTAAAATCATTTAAAAACAGATAAAAACACATTAAAATCCGTATGTAGCACTATCGGTGGCAGCCACCACCTTCTTTAGCACAGGTATTGGTTCTAAATGGGCCAGCTCTCTTCCTCAGCAGGGTGTTCCACCCAGGATCGATCCGCGCATGCGTCATATCATTCACAGCGCCATCTGTGGTTATAATCTGTAGGGCTTCCATATTTAGGGCATAATGACTGTTTTTGTAATTGGCGAGTTTTTGGCTATTGTTAAAGTTGAAATCTATGGGGTGTTCCTGGGCTATTTTTGCGAGGGCAGTAGTGGTTTTATTGAATTTAATGTCAGTTTGATGTTCCTTTTTTCGGTCTTTGATTTTTCGTTTTGTCATGCCAATATAGCAGCCCTGTTTATTGGTACTATTGTCTGTAAAGCTTAGTTTATAAATACCGGCGGTTTCATCAGGATTGATTGATAATCAATATTCAGTATATGAATATCGCATAATTCCAAGCAGAATGAGAATGGAAGTCAACGGAACCTCTACGGTCGGGTCAGACACTTTGAATGGAATTTTTTATCTGGTTGCAAAATTTCCTTCGTTTTTCTAAATCAACAAATTCTCTGAAAAAATCCCCGACGACACTCCCCGACAGGGGTGCATGTCCCCCCCGATGGCGCCACCTCTCATCGTAATGTTAAAAATGTTTGTCTCCCAAAAAAGCTGTAAATCTCTGTCTCGTCTCGCAAAAAGTCATCTCGCGTCCATCCCTATTTCTGCCCTCTGTGTTACACTTGAGGAACAGCCCTAGGGACTCTCATGTGTCTGCCATGAGCTGTAGAGGTTCCTTTATTTAATATGGTGTTCTTGTATTCTATCATGTAAGGTGCATATCTCAAGTTCATTCCTGACATCTACGTTTTGAATCTTAATCGGAAAATCCTCCGCCCGGGCACAGCCCCAGTATGCAAATGCCCCTCGTTCAGGTTTGCCATAATTCCAAAACGCACTTTCAATCTCATCGGAATTCTTTGACTGATCTTAGATGTCTCATTTTCCGCCGCCTGGATTTCTGTTCGAACAATGGTCCAAGTCTCCACGAGCTTTATGAAGCAGGACAGATGTAGCCACGCCTTTAAGAAAACCACCCTGGTCCTTCAGGTTGGGAGTTTTGCGTAAGGTTGCTGCCGTCACGTAAAAGCTCTTTCCAAAACTCTATAAAAAACGGGGGTGACTTTGTCGTCGACACGGCCGTGTGTTTTAAGTGAATGCGAATACGTAACGAGTAATATTATCTAATATAGAAATAATATAAAAATATAGAGAAAAAGGTATATATCGAAGCAATTGTATCATCCACTTTCACAGGTTAGGGCGCCCCAGCTGCAGACGTACTGGTGCTGCTGTTTATCCGCTCAGACGCCTTTATTCTTTTACGTTCTCTGCGCCGCTTCACTCTGTCGTAGGGTTATTTTGTGGGCATCTCTGGATTTCTCTTGAGATGCCCTTTCTAAACGTAAACATTTTCCATGTTTTGATTGGGCTTTTCGAGGAGTACCCTAGTAGCAAACGGTCATTGGTTCCTGAAATGCCGATGATCGGCCAGGGAGGAAGCGCAGCGCGTGCCGTTCAAGGTTCTTTCTCGTCAGGGGCTCTTTTCTCGGATTTTGCTCGGGTATGTCCTCTTCTGAATAGTAGGACTGGATCATCGGCAAGGGGGGAAAATTGGGCGTAGAGCTGTTGAAGAGCCGATGTGATTGGGGTTATATTTATCTCGGACGAGCAAACGCCTTGCAACTTAGGATGTGAAGCCTATGACCTTTGGTAGAAGTTTTAAACTGAGCAATCGATAAAAATTGGGGCATATCCCAGCTAGAAAAAGTTTTAAAAGTATTAAAAATTGAACAAAATCCGAGCTAGACAGTCTTTTAAGTTTATCCTCTTAATTTTAATGCTGCCATCAGACGTAAGAATTTCATTTTTCAAGATTCCGAGACTCGGTATCGAACTGGAGAACTAACTCATGGTAGGCGAGCATTCTAACCACTAGACGGGCCTGACTCGGATTGCCGAGACTAACACACACACACGAAAAAAAAATGCAATACATTACTCTCTATGGGCAGTCATTCTTTTAAGCGTATTTCAGAGATATTCGGATTTTTCAAAGAAAACAGACATATGTCATTAAGGCTTGCAAAATACTGCTGCCCATTAAAAACAATGTCTGTATTACGAATAGTTCTTCTACGACAGCACTCAAAACAATTCCAATACGTTTTTTAGTAGTTTATTCGTAAGTTAAACGTTGGAAAAACTTTTAAAGCTCTTTCATAGGGTCTCACACAATGACACTTACAGAGATAATACACTTTTTTTTAAAGATTCCTAAATCTTGTCAGGTTTAAGAACAATATATCGCCAAATTCGACACATAAATATTGTTGTATTGGAAAGTATGCTTTATAACAGATGAGTCTGCCATGATTTACCTTTCTTGTTTCATGAAAAAATCGATCACCAGTATTAAAGAATCATAATTGGCATTCGTAGGATACACGTATGTCAAAAATTGGCGGCGTAAAACATTTGTAAATTAACATTTTTTTAAAAAAGCAGCGACCGGTCTCCCCCAAGCTGACTAGTGCTTGCAGACTAACTTGCTGACATTGGTATATCTCTTAAGGGAAGTTCTATTTATTTATTTACAGAGACAGAAGAAATTAGCCCTCGCCATTTTAAATATGTGGATGATGCGGAAGATGAGTTTAGATTCCAAAACGCTTGGATATTTGCCACACTTGCCTACTTAAACCTGTGGGGAATTACGCATGCACATAATCAACAATCATTTCGGTACTTACATGTTATCCCGCCGGTCCGCCTAGACGAGCAATTTTTCACCAAGATAAATGCCGGGCACATAAAATTATTGATGGCTCGGAATACGATTGGCTACAGTTTGCCAGCATTTGACGAAAAAGTAGTTTGGCAGGAATGACCGCCGGGATAATATGTAAGTACTACCATTTTCCATTCGAGGTGTGAGAAAACAGTCAACTCGAAATACTTCATATTTCCGTGGGTGGCAAATGTCCTTGGGGAAAATTTAGAATTATGAATTGCATATATTATCAAAAATTTTCAAGCCTGTTGCGTGAGTAATACATGTATCTGAATAATTCCAAAATAATGTGGCATTCCGAGAACTTTCGAATCAGTTATTCGGAAAGTTTACGTCATTTCATGTCATGAGTTTTAAATCCCATTAGAAATACATTGCAAATACACGAATTCATACCCTCGAAATGACGTCGATTTCGCATGCGATTTAAAAAAGGTGTGCAGAGAATAAACCTAAAGGTAAACATTCTTTCGAATGGCAGCAGCTTTTTAAAATTTCATTTCAAATAA
Source organism: Cheiracanthium punctorium (assembly GCA_038373885.1). Taxonomy (NCBI): domain Eukaryota; kingdom Metazoa; phylum Arthropoda; class Arachnida; order Araneae; family Cheiracanthiidae; genus Cheiracanthium; species Cheiracanthium punctorium. The sequence continues at coordinate 80,358 of JAWZYV010014867.1, read as the reverse complement.
TTTCTTGGCACAATCTTCGGTATTTGCGAGCACGGCGCGATGAAATAATTCTTGGTGATAAGTACGCCAGTGTGCCCAGGATAACGTGTAAGAATATGTGGAGAACTGTTTTAAGGGCAACCGTAATGCGAAACAGTTATCAATTATGCACATGCGCGAATCGCCAAGGCATCCCCAGAGAATGAAAAGTCGCCATTATTGGCGACATCCAAGCTGTTCCATTGTTGGCATCGCCTACTGAAGTCATTCACACATTATCTCTTGTAGAGTGAGGTTGCATTTGCCGAGCTCCGATTTCATAATGGATCTTTTAGTTTTTATTGCACATTATCTTATTTTTATTTGCTTAATTATGATTTTATTTTATCTTAACAGGGTGTGGCCCGCTTTGTACGCTGAAATGACTGCTCCCGTTTATGATTTTGACGACATTATTCCCCTTTTGGATAGTTGTAAGTTTGAAAAATAAAAGTTTTTATGGCAATTTCTTTTTATCGCTCCCTTTTAAATTAACAGTAAAAGTTTGCAATATTTTCCGGCAATATGCTCCATCTTTTGTAACGTTAAATAATACAGATCAATTTGGGTATCCATGATAACAGATTGAGAGATTCAAATTGAAATTTCTTTATCAAAATCGTGGTACTTTTCATTTAGCCGATGCGAGAGAAAAATCGCCAAATAATGACTAAAATGCTTTAGACCCTCTTCTTATATTTCAGTAGGTGCACTGACCTTTCCATTAATCGGAATAAACGATGGATCTCTTTAGATAAGTTTTATTATAGCGTCTGAAAGTACTAGTAGAGAAGGTTTCGAAATTTAGGTAGGTAACATTCATTTCCTTGGCGGGAAATAAGGCCAAATATAACTTTTTTGTATATTGATTAATGTTCACGAATTGGTTTTGAAGAACGGTGATGTTTTAGGAGCACTACTGTAATCGCCAAAGAAAAACGAATAGTTGGCGGAATTTTTTCCTCACCCAATTGAAAAGTACCAAAATTTTACTTTAGCAGAGTTGAAAAAAATCGCACCAACAGTGCATCTTTTTCCTTTTTCGATTCACTTTTGATTCATATCATAATGTTTAAATTTAACAGTTTCTGTAAGATACTCTAATAGTATAAAGTCGTACGTGCACACATAATACGCATTTAAAAGCAGTGTTTTACAAAGACGCTTCCCTTAAATGGTCATAACAAAGAGAAATAGAAACGTTTAGTGGAATACCTTTTCGCCAACATTTATCCCCAAAACAGTGATTTAGCTTTAGTAACAGGAATCTTCCTTGTTACTACTAATTTCATTGCTAACCGTATTTCTCTTTATATTAGACACCAAAGTTTTTTGTTTTGAGATGTTTGTAGGATAATGCAAGGACAGATGGAATCTCAGAAATTATGCAATTTTTCATACTCAACTTTTTTTGAGTATGAAAAATGCAGCTGATTTTTGCTCAAAACTAAAGCCTATTGCTCACTGTCTTACAGTAACGTAGCCAGAGTGAGGACCGGGTAACTTCTCTCTCACTGAAGAGGGAACTGAAAAATTATTGCAGCAAAAAGGCATATAAAAAAATGAAGCGTCTTTGCAGAATTTCTTGAATTTCTCATACTTTCATCTTTCGGCCCCGGGATGTTTCTCTGGCTACGTGATTGGTTTGACATGTTTGTTCTTGTAATGACGTTTTCTTGAGATTTTTAAAAAACTGTATTGTGTAAATTCTTCTCTCTTGTAAAAATAAATATTTGTTTCTGGTTTATTATCGCTGTCCAATGTGTATTATTTGAGTAAAGCGCCACATTATTTCTGTACTACTGTAGCCATCCGCGTGATCATTAAGAAAACATTTTAAATCAGTGTAAAGAAAGCTAAGTTGATGGCGTTCAATGAAATAAGGGAGTTATTAGGCTGTAACGAAAGTTTCCCGCCACCACAAACATGCAAACAGTTCACGTTGGTGTGTTCGCTCATATTTCTTCAAACAATTTTTGTCATTTGAAAGAAAGAGACTTGCTTTAGAACACTGTGTTGTTAAAAAATATCGTTATCATTAAGTACAAGGCACCTAACATGGAATTATCGCGTTACTGGATTAAAACCATCATTTACTTCCAGTTCTGTTGCAAAACGTCAGCTACAGAATGTCAAAGAATTATGTGTGTAATTTAGATTTTACTGTTGTATCCTATGGCACTGTGAAGGTTTGGTACTGAAAGTTAAAAAATAAGTCCTATGACATTCAAGGAGCTGAGCGTTCTGGCCGGCCTACTGATGTGGATGAGGGCCACTTGCGAGAACTTGTGGAAGAAGATCAGTATTTAACCACTTGAGAGCTAGATAAAGAGTTGACATTAATGTCATGACCATTAGTCATGTTATGCATCACATAAACTTGATGCACAAGTTCAATCGCTGGGTGCCGCATGAGCTGACTCATGCAGATTTGGCGGAGAACTTTCGTTACAACCTGATACTAAAGTTCTGTATTATTTTTTTCTCCAATGGTTTGTCGCTTGGCAACATCAAAAGAAGTGATGTCAATGGGTTATAAAACAATTATTAATTTAAATGAAAATACACAATGGCTATTTCCAGCCAATCGAAAACTCTGAATTTGCAGAATGATTGGGTTTGAGACGTAATATTTTTACTATCGGCTTAAGGAACTGTTAACCGGATTCCGATTTCAGAGGAACATTAACTTACAGCGTTACTTAACTGACGTTGAGGGCCTGCTCAAGGAGTATAGAACACAGCATGAGATGTCTTAAGCAACTTCCGCCTTATATTCCGATGAAGCCGGGGGAAATAGATTAAAACACATCTATCTGTTAGACTTCTATGGCGGAACGAAAGAAGTACGGAGAACTTTCCTCTTCTTGCTTCATTCTAAAACCGGCATTAAAGTAAAATAAGCATGTATTTTGAGTTCAGATGGAAGTATAATAGCTCCGCAGCCTTTGCCAGTAGATGGCTTTAAATCTTTTCGGTCATGGTGTCTCCCGTTTAGTTTTATCCTCCTTAAGCCTGCTCTCCCTAGTGTAATCCAAAGGAAAATCCGAAAGGTCGATACCTCAAGTCCTATAGAACCGATTTACATGCAACATTTAAATATTTCGCTCTACCATTTCTGTCGATTAATGGAATTTTTTTTTTTCCGCGACATCAATTCTGAATTCCCTAAAGACACAGTAAGTCTGCCAAACAGTAGCACAGTCTTCGACACTAATCTCTTAATTTCAAATTCAGTAAGCGGTATAGGAGCGCTACGAAATTTATTGACCCTCTAGCTGAGTTTGTCGCACGGGGAGAATAGCTTTTTCTTTCAAAAAAATATTCAAAAAGTACAAAAACTTTAATAGACCATTCGGAAGAATCAAGACATATTCCTGAACTTCAAATCGCGGAATATTTGAATCATGGTGATTTTCGAAAGTCGGCGTTAAGAACTTTCAGCAAGGATCAGGCTTTTGGAAGGTTTACTCTCTAATTTTGTCCAAACCTGATGTTTTTCTCAAGTTTCGCAAGTTGTATGGAAATCAGTTAACAAGAGTTGGACAAATAAATCTTTAAGGTTTCCATTGGATGATATCAGGGTTTGTCGATGCGTAACAAAGGCAATGGCTATATAAATGCTAAAAAATATCGAAAATTGCACCACTTTTATAAAGCAACAAGCTCTCGTAATCCAAATCAGAAAAAATCGCTTTGAGCTGTGCCACCATCTGTCTCAGAGATCTCCGAAACTAAATGCACTAAGCTTAGGACTGCCCTTCTAAGCTCTGTGCAACCAACAGACATTTTACATATTTGTTGTACATCCATAGTGTTCCAGAACTCTCGATAAAAAACTGTAAGGGTTGACAGAACGTACCTGATGAACAATTTTTCAAAGAGATGTCGTAATGCAAATGGTGAACCATTCAAAAACAATGACTGCCTATATGCTACCTAATGTATTAAATTTGTCCGTAGGCTGTGAAAATCCTTTTGGTAACCCCTTGTTACGTCAATGCTTTTTATGAAAATGTTCTTTGTGTTTTCTATCACTCCTTACAGTTATCGCCAAGAATTATGAATAACATTGTGTACAGAAATCGAAAGCTATTGCACACTGGTTTTAAAAGAACCAAAGCAGAAAGAGAATGCTAAATTGCTAATTGTTTTCAATTGTAAGCAGACTTGGCAATTCAAAGCGTGCTGCTTCAAGCTATTCATAGGTCTATGTTCAAGAGAAACTTTTGTCGTTGAAACATGTCTTTCACGTAAATTATGTCTTTCACGTAAAACAGTTAGCAGCAAGCTTACTTTTCTGCTTTTCTGAAAGAAGAAGTAAAGGGATTTTGATACCGTGGAATTTTTGTAAAGCTTTTTTCTGAAATATTTTAAACATTTTAATACTAATTTTAAAAATTCTACATCTAAGTAATCCTTTCAACAAGAAAGTATTAAATGTCAGTCCTTTTTAAAATCGGCAAATTTCAAAATTTCCTCCCTTCAACATGCAATAAGAGACTTCAGTTGCAATGTAAAATAGACATATACTTTGGGTAAGTTTACAAGCGTGAAACAACGGACGTTTCGCAATATATTGGAAGGACGCCACCTAAAATGGAAATAGCAGTAAGTGAAGCTTAAAAAAAAATAATATTTGGAATACTTTTAAAACCCAGCGAATATAGAGACGTCTCCTGTAATTCGGAGGCGATGGGGAATATTTCTGCACATTAGTGCAATAAACGGGGAGATACGCTCTGCTGTCCGAGCACGATTTTCAATGTCACTTTCTATTAAAGTACGAAATTACATCATTCGGATTTTTAAACAATACTTAGCATGAAGTTAAGTAAGAGCGGCGGAATTTCGGCGAAATGTATTACATCGTGCTCTTTGCGGTGATTCCGAAATTTTGTATAGGAAAAGAAAAAAAAAACAAAAGTGAGGCCTATGCATGAATAAATTTTTGTGTTTAATTTGAAGCTATTGAGCTAAAACAACTTTTCATATGAAGGGAATGACAGCGAACTTTTTCTTTCTCGTCCTTTAGTTCCTGCCTCTCCTCCTGTGCCTCCTTCGGTGGAGGAGCCCTCCTTTCCTGCTCAGGAGCCGGTCGAAGACGTGCAGGTGGTACAGGTAGAACCGCTCATCGTTCTCTCTCCACAGGTTGCTGCACCTGATGTCCGGGAAACGTCCTCCGGACACGAGGTGCTGCGGGCGGAGCTGATATGGGATGAGCTCGAGGAGGTAAACCTGAACTCTTCAGAGTCCGAAGAGGTGCAGGTGGACCTCCCCGAGGTCGCGCTCCGTCCGCGTCGTCGGCGTTGCGCTGCACTGCGCAGGCGCTTGCGTATCGCTCCTTTGCTGCTGCGGCCGCCGTTCCGTCGCAGCCGAGGACTGAACGCGCACGCGTACGCAGTGAAGGGGGCAGGAACCGGGAGGTCGGATTGCAATCGTGCGTCGATACTTTTTCAGCCATTTATTTCGAAAGGCATCAGCAAATACTACTCTTTGAAACTTTTTTTAATAGTTAAATATTCCAAATCTTTGAAGTTCTTTTCCTTATAACTTTGCGATGAAAAAGATAAACATTTTCCCCCTCTATATTTTCAACGAAACAACGCTTTATTCGAGGCAGTGCAGATTTCTATAACGTACAAACAGTTGCATGAGGATTAATTTTCCAAAATCTACCTTCAAATGACATCGGCAATCCGCTATTTTCTTCAGCTGCGATAGGATTTATGGATGCCATAACAAGATAGCCATTAATAAATGAATTACAGTATAAAAATTCTTTGTTCTGTTCTTGGAAGATGAAATACTTTATTTTTTTAACCCAGCCATATATATTCACAGAATATTGTTTGTGCCATTTATGAAATTTAAAAAGTAACCGTGAATTGTAGCCTAAGCAGATTTTCATTCATTGAATGCAACTGAATTTGTTTAGTATCTATAAAACAATCCTGCAAAAGCCCGATATGGCTTAAATGATGACTTTTCTATTCCTAAACAGTTTAATTCTTAGACAGTATATACATATTTTTCTTTTTCTTAGAGATTACTGTTTGACGCACGCTTCCAATTCGACCTCTTGTTTCTTGAAGTACTATTGCGTCACAGCATCAGTAACGTTCACTCTTATGAGGCCTACAGAATTCAAAATTTTTTACGTGAACGTAAAAATTAAATGTGTTTATCTAAATTTAGAATCATATTATCAATTTGAATTTAGTTTCATCTGCCATGTTTTATTCGGAATTATATATTAAAATTTTTATTATCTAAATCAACACTTCTTTTAATACTGTACTTCAAGTTATAAATACTTTTATTATATATGAATTTGTATTTAGTTTTATCTGGCATGATTTATTCGAAGTTATATATCAAAATTTTATCATGTAAATCAAAATTTCTTTTAATATTGTGCTTCAAGCTATAAAAACTTTTATTTGACACTATATAAATTTTAAATTACCACCCGTTAATAAAAATAGACGTTTAATAACTTTAAAATTAAATATAAAGCAGCCCTACCTATTAATCTCAAATATTTGCTATTGATTTTTGATGGAAAAACTGTACAAAGCGTCAGATTGTCTTTCAAATATTTCTAAATACAGCTCATCAATCGGTAATTCCTCAAAACTCAACCTTTTACTCAAAATAAACCCATAATACAAAAAATACAATAGTGACATCTTGAACAAGGAAGGGAAACTTCCATTCATTTCCATACAAAGAACCACTCCTTTGCTCTGGCGACTTGCTTTCTGCACCATCCAAAGTATACTGTGCATCAAACCTCAGACTGCTTCTTCTCCTTGGCTCGAAACTAAACCTCTGGCTTCTGCACAAACTGGTCACTGAAAAACATGTCCTTGCTGCTTGGCTTCTGTGAACTGCTGCAGTCTTCTCACTTTAACATCATTCACCTCTCTGGCATAGTCACTTCTGAACGGAACATTGGGGCACACATCTTGTTAGGTCTGGCTCAAATGGTAGGCTTCTCGACAAATATAAGGCGATTGGAATGGGCTTCTTCGATTGGGTGACCCGGATCGTAGGTTCTCCGTTGGGCTTAATCGGTCTCCGATAGATCTTCAAGTGTGTCGAATGTCGGTTGAATTTAGCTTGGATGTACGTAAGGCCGTAGTGCAATTACGGCATCGTGGCTTGAGTTTTAGTTTTTAAGTTATTGGATGTATTATATCTTCTGATAAATAAAGCTTTATTAATTGAGATTTGAAGGTGCTTTCTTTTGAGTTCTGATGTTTATTTCACCTAAGAGATATTACGGAATTTTCTTGGGTTTGGTGACCCGGATCGTAGGTTCTCCGCAGGGCTTTATAGGTCTCCGATAGATCTTGAGGTGCGTTTGTGGAATGTTGGTTGAATTTAGCTTGGATGTACGTAAGGTTTAGTACAATTACGGCATCGTGGCTTGCGTTTTATTTTATAAGTTATTGGATGTATTGTATCTTCTGATAAATAAAGCTTTATTAATTCGGATTTGAATGTGCTTTCTTTTGAGTTCTGATGTTTGTCGCGTTTTAATTTATTGACTTATAAGTTATTGGATGAACTACAGTTTTACCGAGAAATAACACAATACTATTGGAGGCAAACGTATTTTTTAATCAATTAATAGAGCTATATTGTTACTTATGTTATTTTATTTTCTTTATATTTTAGAAGCAATTTCCGTTATACGTGCATTACCACATACCTTAATAATTTCACGTTTAGTAATCGAAACTTAAATTCATATCTTTGAAAGAAATAAAAATATGAAGAGGCAAAAACTCTCCCAATATAATTCAACAGGTAAAACTTACGATAATCTATATACATTTTTAATATGTGATAACAAATAATTAAAAGACTTTTCGTATTTTGCACATAGAAATATTAAGAGGAGAGTCAATAAAGAAGAAACATTGCTAATGTATTTTGCTGGTAATGTTCAATTAATTACTTTCTAACAATACAATCAGGAATTGTAAAAGTGTGAAAGAGCATTGAAACAAATTCAAAAATTAAATGTATTATTTTATCTATATATGTCGCAATAAACTAATAAACATTTAACTTTAAAACACATTCGTACATTTTTCTTGATTGAGTCATTTTCTAAATTTATGTTTATGGAAATAACGCACATTTTCCGATTTTAAGATTAAAATATTATTTCGCGTAGAATAGCATGGACACATCAGCTACAGAGAATTTCGCAATTTGATCCATCAGTGAGTTCATTTAGCTGAAGTTTCGTTTCCTTTGCGAGTTCTTTTATCATGTCATTGAATTCATCGATGCTTAGCTGTTTCTTACACCCTGCTTTTTTTAAAAAAGCTATTCCTTACTTCGTCACTGGAAACTTGCGAAACATTAGCGAAGTGAATACATAAGATGGATCCTATTTGCGGAAGAGCTATCTTTTGTTTCTGAATTGAACTCATGCAATACATTTTGACGATCAGTTCACTATTCTATTAAATTAATGATCTTGAATCATCTTCTTACTAATACAGGTTGTCGCATACATAGAAATAACGAACTTTAGGGGAAGATAAAGTAAGTACGTCAAATTTTTCGAGAAACGCAAAGCAGTACAAGTAAAAAATCGTTATCTGAAGAATTCCATTTGTTAGAAAACTAAACAGGGAAAAGCACACTTAAAAACCTTTTTTCAAAGTGTTGTGTAGCTCTTGTATGAAAGCGAAGTATTTTTGATTCTACTTTTTTGCATAATTCTCGATCCTATTGATGTGCTTTGCTTCCGCTTTAAATTTTATTTTTATTAATAAAATTTCTTTAATACAGAATAATTATGCATCATTTCTATTATAGCATTGTTTTAGCCATTCGTGATTTGCATGGGATGAAAAGTAAGTATTACTGTAATAGGATGCATCAGATTTTCTTGCCTCAGTAGTTCGTAAACAACCTTTGCTTTGTAAAAAGAAAAAAAAAATGTAATTACAGATTACTAAATAAGTTTACCATAAATCTACCGTCGGCCTCTTCAATACATTATCGGAACACATTTCTAATCAGGAAAACTGTCTTTCCGTTGCACACCCGTATAACGAGATGTATTTTTTTTTTTTTTTTAAGGACAGCCACTAAAGACTTTCAAGATCACATGAAGCAATCGAAAAAACAAAATGTTTCGCATTATAAAAATCTCGCCATCCAGTTTCAACTAAACTCCGTTAACTCATATTATAGCACTGACATCTCATTCTGAAAAGATTAAACATTAAACCAGTAAATCAATTTATAGACCCTTCTAGATGGAATTCTGTAAAGAGTTATTTTAACTACGCATTTTAAACTTTATCCGATATAGCTATAAAACAATGGAATAGCTTCTTGGGATATTTGTGTACGGCTTTAGCTCCTTCAATTTCGAAAATTATTTTTTTAATTTTGGGATATCTAAGTAATAAAATGAAAGAAAAATCGCGTGAAGGAACAGCTGGCCCGGGCACGGAAATGAACGATTTAATCCCTAACTCGAATTTAATCGTAAAAATGTTTAGCTCTTTCGCGCCTTATACTAAAGTACCTTTTCAGTCATCTTACAAAATAATAAATGTTTACAAATATTCACCAGTAGTTAAAACATTTTTAAATTTTTTTTAAAAATTAAAAAAAAACGAACTTTGAACTGTGCATTTTTTTATGGCAGAATAAAATATCTTTACTGTTCGAATACAACTGGCAGCATTGAAAGAAACTGTTCAATGGACCGAGTCCATTTGCCTCTGTGTTTTAGTACCTCATAATGAAAATTAGATTTATTTAAACCGTTGCTAGACTAACTAGTAACTGAATCTCCCGAGTCGAATTTTAAATCCCTTTATGACGGCTTTACATCCTTTTAGGCTCGTACTTAAATACGAAAGTTTTTAAATTTATAGTACGGGAATTAATTTGTCTGTCAAACTTTTCTTACCACAACTCATAATTTATAATCAAACTCAATGTAGCTTTTACTTTTATGAATATTGAATTTATTACTATAGTTTTTTTTAAATAAATATATTATTTTTTAAAATTCTGCTTTTTAAAAAAGTACACTTAGTACTTCTTGTACTCATGAAGATATGTTGCAACTACAAAAAAATTCCATCATTATTTTTTCCCATCAGGCTTTACATCTTTTTATGCTCGTATTTAAATACAAAAGTTTTAAATTTATAGAATGAGAATTCATTGGCCGTCAAACTTTTCTTACCACAACTCATAATTTATAATCGAACTCAATTTAGCTTTTACGAACATTGAACTCATGAGTAGAGTATTTTAGACCGATATATTACTTTTTTTTAAATTTCTGCTTTTTAAAACAATACACAACTCTTTGCACTCAGGGAGATAGGTTGCGAATACAAAAATTCTCGTCATTTTTCCAATAGACTTGATTCAACGAACTTGTGGGTAGGGAATGGCGTTTACTGTATTCATCACGTCAGAGAAACTTTAAACAGCTATTTGTAAAAAATTAAAAAAGAAAACTTTCGCCTAAAGTAAAAATAAGAACTCTTCCAGCCACGTGACGGGTCAGCTGTTCCAGGGGGGTGGGGGGCCCCCTCCGACGAGGCTCCACCTTATCGTGGTGGAGGGGTTTACAAGTCCTGCACTCTGATAATGATGATATCGGTGTATCGATGCAAGAGTCCATCGATCTTTCACATCGATGGCTTCTCTCATGTAAACAGTTTCAGGAGCATCATAATCGTAGTTATTTTTAGCTATGGGTCACCATGTTTGTTCACCATGTTCACACAGTTTGTTCACACAGTTTGGTCACCATGCGGTGACATGAATAGAGGTCGCACGCGAGTTTCAAAATGGGTCAATAAATGCACCATGCCAGCAAACGACCCTTCTGTGACAGCCCCTCTTAATTGTCTGGACCTTTTGGTTGTACATTGAATGATTAGGGCCCAATCCTATAGCACCACTTGTCTGCATTATTTTTGAAGACACGGATGAGTGCGAACTGAATAACACTCATGTATCTTTACACCGAGGACTGTGTTAATGTTTATTTAGAGGAAGGTTCGACAAATCTATCAATAACGAAAAGAAAAAAAAAAAACTTAGTATTTTTACAGTTTACCGTATTATTTGTCAGAGTGCGACTTAACTAAGAGAGCCTCAATTTCTTCCCTTAGAGTTTTTTCAATGTTAGCATACTTTGAAATGTTTAAAAACGGCTCAAGTATAGACGTGTGCCGGATCGTTTAAAATTTTGATCCGCGGATACGGATATGAAAACGGATCGTTTGTTGTCTTATCCGCGGATATAGATACGGATACAATTGTTTAAATTACTTTGATGAATACATCTATCCAGGGTCGTAGCCAAGGGGGGGGGTTAGGGGGGTCATGACCCTCCCATGAGGAATTTTTTGCCATACAAAATGCATATTCTTCACTCCCTCATCACACACATGTATGCATATATGTGAGTTGCAGTAGTCGTACCCCCCCCCCATGAAAAATTTCTGGCTACGCCCCTGCATCTATCTTAAAGTAACAATTTCCTACACAACGGGTGAAATAGACTCCCACAATGACAACTTTTAGTTCAGGTCATGTGTATTACACGGAAATGAATGGAATGGTTAAAGTCATATTTTTAATCATATTAACAGGATTTTAGGATCATTCAGTGACCGAAACGTTACTACCAAAACAAGTTGCTTTTCAAATCTGCAGGGCCCAATTCATTCTAATTAACACGGTAGTAGTTAGTGGACAGTAGTGAAAAACTAGGTGCATTTGATGCATATATGCGACTCACTACGCCACACACTTGTAAGTTTTCAGGGTGTCTCTTCACAAGTTGTATTAGATACTGTATATAATAAGCGACAAACCTCTGCCGGTTAAGTCACTTTCAGAAAAAAATATTGTATCCTAACAGGATGGTGTTCTTGCACTGTAAGATTAAAAATCTGGAGTGACTCCACTCGACTTTCCGAACACTTACGATTAAGATCATGACCAAGCATTTGAATCAATTTGAATCGATGAATAATTCAAACATATACACCAAATGGAAGCTCAATCGAATCCGCCGTTTCAACGCTAGCGCACTTTCAAGAATTTCTCCCCATAGGCCATAATGTAAAAGAAATCTTTGTCGTAGCCCTGTAGAAAAACTATAAGTCCTATACACATCAAAATCAATACCGGTCTTACGATGGTGGTTTATAACATATGCACCCAGTTTGAGCTCAATCGAATGTACCGTTTAAACGCGAGCGCACTTTCAAGAATTCCCTCCCCCTATAGGCCATAATGTAAAAAAAATCTTTGTCGTAGCCCTGTAGAAAAACTATAAGTCCTATACACATCAAAACCAATACCGGTCTTACGATGGTTGCTTATAACATACAGAGGTTGTTCACACATTTCTGTAACGATTTTGCAAAGATATATGTAGAAATAAATATAAGAATTTTATTTTCTAATGTGTTCAGTCTGATAGCCCTTTCTTTGAACTATCCTATGACATCTTGATTTCCAAGATAAAAGTTCTTTTCTGAAAACATCAAGGCTGATACTGTTCCACTCCTCCTTCACAATCTTCCGGAGTCCACCCAATGTTTTGGGATGCCGCTTATAAAGAGCTTGTTTTAAAAGTCCAAATGCACATAATCCATAGTTAGACACGTCAGGGGACTTGGGTGGAATGCATTTACAGGGAATGGCTTCAATTTCAGTTTCATTTCTCATTTTATCAAAAAATAGAGCAGTAGATTTAGAGGTATGTCTTGGAGCTTTATCCTGATGGAACTTAACACAGTGAAGATTGTTTGGATAAAGTGATGGAATTTCTTCTTTAAAAATATGTGTTAAAGCATAGTTCTGATCATAGGCGCACCCACGGAGGAGGCTATGGGGGCTGAAGCCCCCCCTAAAGGTAGAAAGTTAGAAGTGAAAAGCTTTAGAAAATGAAAATTGTCGCTAATGAATTTTTTTTTCTTTTTTTAATTGTCTTCAAGTTATTTCTAACCAAAAAAGACATTTATTTAAAAGAGTTTTTAAATAAATGCTTACAGTTAGTTTATGAAACACTCTTAATCTCGGTTACAACGTCACTGAAAAGATCAGATAATTATTTATGACTCCATACCGAGTTATATTGCAAGACGTTATAAGAGAGTTGTAACTAATCGAGCTCACTATAACCGAGTTCAGCACTATTTGTATGTCGCCCAGCCCCCCCTAAACTAAAATCCTGGATGCGCCACTGCTTCTGATAGTAATCCGAATTCATTTTGACTTTTTTTTTCTACTTTCCTTATTGTAAGTTTTCCGTTATAAGAAAATCCAGTAATAACTATAAAACCTTTAGAAGAACCTTCCTTGTTTTCTCTGAACCAACTTGTTAAGTCTTTTTCTCCTCTTTTGCGGTAGTAAATCGATCTTTTCCTATTGCACTCGGATAAATGTATCCAAGTTTCATCAATTGTAACTGCATATTTCCATTTTTCACCCGCCAAATAATTTTCATACACCAATCTACACATAGTTTTGCGCTGAGAAACATGTTTAGGCGTTAGGCGATGAACATCGTATTTTTTTGCTTTGATTAACCTTAAATCCGATTTTATAATTTTGTTCACAGTTCTTACAGAGATATTTAAAGATTTTGTGATAGTTCTTTGGGTAGTTGGATTTTCCTTTAAAACATGAGATGTGATTTTAAGTTTAAAAATCTGGAGTGACTCCACTCGACTTTCCGAACACTTACGATTAAGATCATTACCAAGAATTTAAATAAATTTTAATCGATGAATCATTCAAATATATATACCAAATTGAAGCTCAATCGAATGCACCGTTTAAACGCTAGCGCACTTTCAAGAATTTCTCCCCATAGGCCATAATGTAAAAGAAATCTTTGTCGTAGCCCTGTAGAAAAACTATAAGACCTATACACACCAAAATCAATACAGGTCTTGCGACGGTGGTTTATAACATATATACACTTTTTGAGCTCAATCGGAAGTACCGTTTAAACGGTAGCGCACTTTCAAGAATTTCTCCCCATAGGCCATAATGTAAAAGAAATCTTTGTCGTAGCCCTGTAGAAAAACTATAAGACCTATACACACCCAAATCAATACAGGTCTTGCGACGGTGGTTTATAACATATATACACTTTTGGAGCTCAGTCGAAAGTACCGTTTAAACGCTAGCGCATTTTCAAGAATTTCTCCCTATAGGCCATAATGTAAAAGAAATCTTTGTCGTAGCCCTGTAGAAAAACTATAAGTCCTATACACACCCAAATCAATACCGGTCTTGCGACGGTTGTTTATAACATATATACCCAATTTGCGCTCAATCGCGTGCCCCGTTCAGGAGCTATCGTGTTCACTCACATACACACAAACACACATACACACAAACACACATACACACACACACACACATACATACATACATCTCGTAAAAATAGCATAAATGAATTCAGAAGACCTCAAAACGTGTAAATACACCCAAATCTCGAATTCGAATTTTTTCATGATTACACTACTTTCCTTACATGGTACATGTTCGGAAAGTAATAAGAGGTGTACGTACCTTCGTTGGGTATGCACTTCTTGCCTTTTCCCCAGTGAAATATAATCTTTGATGTTTCTTTCCTCTCATATTAATTATGTCACTTATTTTACGTGCAGAAATATTAAAACCATGATTTTGACATCTTTTTTTAATAACTGAATAAGAGTATTTCTCTTCGGATAGCGCAAAAATATAGCCTTCGAACCATTGTTTATTTTTCAGCGACATTTTAAAGCAAAGAATATTTTTAATGCTGCAGACGATAAATAAGCCTTATTACAATTTGATGCCAATCACATTTTTATTTTCAAATTAATATTTAACTTCATGGAGAAAATCAAAATCTTTAGAAAAATGTGTGAACACCCTCTGTATATACCCAATTTGAGCTCAATCGAATGTACCGTTTAAACGCTAACGCACTTTCAAGAATTTCCTTCCATAGGCCATATTGTAAAAGAAATCTTTGTCATAGCCCTGTAGAAAAACTATAAGTCCTATACCGACCAAAATTAATACCGGTCTTGCGACGGTGGTTTATAACATATATGCCGAATTTGAGCTCAATCAAATGCTCCGTTTAGGAGCTATCGTGTTCACTCACGTACACACACACACACACACACACACACATACACATACACACATACATACATACATCTCGTAAAAATAGCATCCATGAATTCAGAAGACCTCAAAACGTATAAATACACCAAAATCTCGAAGTCGAATTTTTTCATGATTACAATACTTTCTTTACAGGGTACATGTTCGGAAAGTAAAAAGGGGATTAGTTTTATGTTTGATGGTTACCAAGATATTTGCTTATAATTAAGTGATAAGTTCTAACTTTCGTTTTTCATATATATTTGTGTGGAAATCAGACATAACTCAGGCCCATAAGTAAGAACTTTAATAAACTATTTTACATGCTTTAAAATTAAATTCTTTTACACTCTGGTAACACTTTTTTTTTCCTAAATAAAATTTCTCTGAGTGGCTAACTTTGAAAATTTTAATATCAAAATTAAACCTTAGTTTTAAAAGCTGAAAAAAAAAATGTTTAAAATTTATTATTAAGAAATGTTTTCCAGTATTTTTTTAGTAAAACATTTTAAAATTTACAGACCAAATAAAACTATTTCAACTTGAGGGGGATAGGATTCCCTCCCCCCTCAATCAATGGGGAAATAAACCTTTTTACTTTCCGAACATGTACCCTCTAAGGAAAGTATTGTAATCATGAAAAAATTCGACTTCGATATTTGGGTGTATTGACACGTTTTGAGTTCTTCTGAATTCATTGATGCTATTTTTACGAGATGTATGTATGTATATGTGTATGTTAGTGAACACGATAGCTCCTAAACGGGGCATTGGATTGAAACGGGGCATTGGATATATGTTACAAACCACCGTTGTAAGACCGGTATTGATTTTGGTGTGCATAGGACTTATAGTTTTCCTACAGGGCTACGACAAAGATTTCTTTTACATTATGGCCTATGGGGGGGGGAATTCTTGAAAGTGCGCTAGCGTTTAAACGATACATTCGATTGAGCTTCAATTTGGTATATATGTTTGAATGATTCATCGATTAAAATTTATTTAAATGGTTGGTAATGATCTTAATCGTAAGTGTTCGGAAAGTCGAGTGGAGTCACTCCAGACTTTTTTTTTTTCTGTTAGGCATTATGAGCTCATATAAACTGTATCATACAGTACGTATCCTTTACTGACCAGCATACATTTAGCAAGCCATAATTAAAAATTGTCTGCTTAGTTTTACGCTATGGGACAGAAAGAAAAACAATCTATTTAAAAGAATCTGTGAATTGTTATGCTATTCAAAAATACCAACTTTAATCAAGACGCTTTTCATACGTGATAAAGTTTTCAGACATTGCCTGAATTCGGTAATCTAAATCTTCATGTGTCATCTGAATCTTTTATTTTAATAACTAGAAGATGCAATGCTCGTTGTGGAGACAACTACAACGGGCGCTCGGAAAAGCATTTGACATAAATAGGTCCATGGTACATGTTCGGAAAGTAATAAGAGGTGTACGTACCTTCGTTGGGTATGCACTTCTTGCCTTTTCCCCAGTGAAATATAATCTTTGATGTTTCTTTCCTCTCATATTAATTATGTCACTTATTTTACGTGCAGAAATATTAAAACCATGATTTTGACATCTTTTTTTAATAACTGAATAAGAGTATTTCTCTTCGGATAGCGCAAAAATATAGCCTTCGAACCATTGTTTATTTTTCAGCGACATTTTAAAGCAAAGAATATTTTTAATGCTGCAGACGATAAATAAGCCTTATTACAATTTGATGCCAATCACATTTTTATTTTCAAATTAATATTTAACTTCATGGAGAAAATCAAAATCTTTAGAAAAATGTGTGAACACCCTCTGTATATACCCAATTTGAGCTCAATCGAATGTACCGTTTAAACGCTAACGCACTTTCAAGAATTTCCTTCCATAGGCCATATTGTAAAAGAAATCTTTGTCATAGCCCTGTAGAAAAACTATAAGTCCTATACCGACCAAAATTAATACCGGTCTTGCGACGGTGGTTTATAACATATATGCCGAATTTGAGCTCAATCAAATGCTCCGTTTAGGAGCTATCGTGTTCACTCACGTACACACACACACACACACACACACACATACACATACACACATACATACATACATCTCGTAAAAATAGCATCCATGAATTCAGAAGACCTCAAAACGTATAAATACACCAAAATCTCGAAGTCGAATTTTTTCATGATTACAATACTTTCTTTACAGGGTACATGTTCGGAAAGTAAAAAGGGGATTAGTTTTATGTTTGATGGTTACCAAGATATTTGCTTATAATTAAGTGATAAGTTCTAACTTTCGTTTTTCATATATATTTGTGTGGAAATCAGACATAACTCAGGCCCGTAAGTAAGAACTTTAATAAACTATTTTACATGCTTTAAAATTAAATTCTTTTACACTCTGGTAACACTTTTTTTTTCCTAAATAAAATTTCTCTGAGTGGCTAACTTTGAAAATTTTAATATCAAAATTAAACCTTAGTTTTAAAAGCTGAAAAAAAAAATGTTTAAAATTTATTATTAAGAAATGTTTTCCAGTATTTTTTTAGTAAAACATTTTAAAATTTACAGACCAAATAAAACTATTTCAACTTGAGGGGGATAGGATTCCCTCCCCCCTCAATCAATGGGGAAATAAACCTTTTTACTTTCCGAACATGTACCCTCTAAGGAAAGTATTGTAATCATGAAAAAATTCGACTTCGAGATTTGGGTGTATTGACACCTTTTGAGTTCTTCTGAATTCATGGATGCTATTTTTACGAGATGTATGTATGCATGTGTGTTATGTGAGTGAACACGATAGCTCCTAAACGGGGCATTGGATTGAAACGGGGCATTGGGTATATTGTAAGACCGGTATTGATTTTGGTGTGCATAGGACTTATAGTTTTCCTACAGGGCTACGACAAAGATTTCTTTTACATTATGGCCTATGGGGGGGGGGAATTCTTGAAAGTGCGCTAGCGTTTAAACGATACATTCGATTGAGCTTCAATTTGGTATATATGTTTGAATGATTCATCGATTAAAATTTATTTAAATGGTTGGTAATGATCTTAATCGTAAGTGTTCGGAAAGTCGAGTGGAGTCACTCCAGACTTTTTTTTTTTTTTCTGTTAGGCATTATGAGCTCATATAAACTGTATCATACAGTACGTATCCTTTACTGACCAGCATACATTTAGCAAGCCATAATTAAAAATTGTCTGCTTAGTTTTACGCTATGGGACAGAAAGAAAAACAATCTATTTAAAAGAATCTGTGAATTGTTATGCTATTCAAAAATACCAACTTTAATCAAGACGCTTTTCATACGTGATAAAGTTTTCAGACATTGCCTGAATTCGGTAATCTAAATCTTCATGTGTCATCTGAATCTTTTATTTTAATAACTAGAAGATGCAATGCTCGTTGTGGAGACAACTACAACGGGCGCTCGGAAAAGCATTTGACATAAATAGGTCTACACTCAATATATTTAATCTTCGTCCACTTAAAATAAATAACTTCATATTCAATTTTTTATTATATACCCAAATTAAATTTCATGCTCTTCTGAACACCCCCTCTTATTATCAATGTTTCATGCAGACAAAATCATTTTATTTGTGAAAAAAAGAACTGCGTAATCTAGAAAAACTATTTTAAATGAATTATAGTCTGCCGTTTTCCCTTTAAAGTCTGAAAACCGTGATTTCAGTATGACGTAATTGTTAGTTGCGACATCTAATTTTCTTTCGCAAATGATTAACTTTTTTTTACTCTCGTAAATACAATCGATCTGAAAATACAGAAAAATCGCTTCAAAATTTGGGAACGGAGGGGATTTTTAGATTTTTAAAGTAGAGCAGATTGTTTTCTATAGTTTCATACATAATCGGATGTTACAAATGGTGTAGGTTTTATTACATGTTTAGACAATAACTTTTTAATCTGTTTGGATTAATGACGGTAAAAGTTTTATCTTAAGTGGTTCAACCAGAATTGTTATAGAGCCACTGAGTCAGCGATCAGCTTAACTATTATAGTAGAATATTAAAGTCATTTAAAAACAGGAAATAGTAGATTTTTGTGTGTGCATCACCCGTCATGATATGGCGATTAAATGCATTAAATTATCACGTTTAATCATAATTTTGGCGCTCCGCTCTTAGTATGGCGCCTTTGGCACGTGCCCCATTTGCCCCCCCCCCTCTAGTTGCGGCCCTGGTTTAAGTAAATGTGTTAAAAATGGAGGCCTTCAACATCGACACATGTCTAAATACGATAGTCATGAGGGAACCTGTACTTCTCACCAAACTGTTAAATGGGATTTCTCAGAGAACCCCTTCAGTTTCAGCACTGAGTGTGTCCAGATTACGTAATTTACTAAGTACACCTCATCTTTTAATGTCCCCCTCCCCACCCCCCCTAAAAAAAGTAAATCGATTAAAAAAATTGAGCTGCTCAGAGCGGGGCCTTCGCTATTAGTAACGGGCCTGCGCGTGTATTTCGATGAGTCATCCAAAGAGGCCTACGGATGCTCGCGTCTTCCCGTATACATCAAGCAATTTTTAAGCTTTCCGATGCTTTGAAACGTTATTTAATGTAGTTTTAAGTAGTGATTGTGTTACTAATTCAAGTACGAACTCATTGACAGCTTCTTTACTATGATACACGTGGGCATTAAAGTAAATAGATGCATGTAATTTGAAGGAAGAACAAAGTAGTGCTCACTCTCATGATTCATTATTTTAGCTTGATTTTTAATAAACTGCGACAAATTAAGCTGACTTTTAGTATACATTAAAGTAAACGAATGCACAAATGATACAGACATTTTTATGCATTTCTTTATACTGAATGTTTAAGTTTCACATTTTCAAAGCAGTTACAACCATTCAGGCGCGTAGCCAGGAAAATTTTTCGGGGGGGGATATGAACTTATATGTGTATAAATAGACGGGATTTCATCACTAATCCAAAAATTTCGGGAGGGGGATATTTCCCGATATCCCCCCCCCTGGCTACGCCCCTGCAACCATTATTACTTTTAAAATAAATTTAACTAATAGTTATTAAATTTTCATTTATTAAATATTGTACGGTTAATATATTAACAGAATATATGACGAGGAGCTGAAATAGAATTAAAATATTTGATATTTACAATTCACGTATAAAAAATTTAAGTACTGATATACTATTTAATTTTTAATCTTTTGTAAGGCGTAAGTATCAGAAGAATGTTTGCTCTAATTATAAGTACAACCTGTGCACTGCATGTACTTGGTATTTACATGAAAAATAATGTAAATTAATTTAACTAGAAACATTTAGAATAAATTACACAATAAAGGGTGTCCCATAAATAGCAGTACGAACTTAAAGGGGAGATAAAATATATCAAAAGGATTAAGAATCAAGTAGCAGTATATGATCAAATACGTTTGTTAGCTGTTGTTTTGGTTAGTTCAAATGAGTTTATTTATCGAAAATTTTACCATTCGAAATGAAAATGATTTATAATTTTCAGTGTTCCATATATTTTTTCTTCTCCAAAGAAAAATAATAAATTTTAGAAAACCATACTAGGAAATGACACTAATATTCCAACACCTCTTTTTTTTAAGTTATTATTAACTGGTGATTGAAAACGAATGTTTTCGTCCCTGCATTGCTGTATATTAGGGTTGTAGCTTAAAGAAAAAGAAAAAAAAAAAACCTGCTCCACGGCCTTTGAATACAAATTAAGATAAACTAACAGCTCTAGGACTCGAAAAATTTCAAGATCCCTTTTCACAAGTTGCGCTAAACACTGTAGTAAACTAAAAACAAACGATCCCTGAATTAATTACTTTTTATTATAGCTATTATCTAAATGGAACTTTGAATTTGAGCATAATGAACGCTTATACAAAATATTAACTTCAATTAAAGTTTCTACATAAACATGTGCAAAGGTTAATAACATATTTTACAGTACTTCTGCACTGCAACCAATATCACACATTTAGTGCATTTCTAATAAATGATAAATGACATTTTCAACTGGAATAATTAAACAGATAAGAATGAATTACTAGTGTTACAACGCACGTTTTACTAGAATAATAAACTACCCAAGTTAAACGATTTCAGATTAAAATAATTTATAAATAACACATGAATATTAATTCACAAAACATGCTTTATAGCCTATAAATTTGTAGAATTTCTAAATAAGTTATACGAGTGTACACTTACCTTTACATTCAGAACTGAAAGTTCGAATTCTGTGTTGATTTATTTCCATAAAAAAAGGCGCAATCTTCAAAAAATCATTACCTACATCTAAATCACCTTGTCATTAAATCACTGTGACAAAACTGTAACAAAATTGCTTTTTAATTATAAAACAAAAATAACGTTTATAATCCCAAATCGCATACAATCGAACAGCGCAAATGTAAATATTAGTCCTCAATGTTTCACTCATTTCTTCCGGTGGCAACGAACAATCAGGCCCGGTTGCTAATAACGACGGCCCCGCTCAGAGTGAAATATTTGACGAATTTATGATGCCGAAATTCAATATTCAGAAAGTTGCCACAAATGAAAGAAATGCAGAATAGTTGTTGAATAGCAGACGATATTTTTTTAGTTCCTTGCATTATCGAACTGCTCATCGAATCTCTTCGTCAGAATTCCATCATTTCTACTAGTAAATAAATATGTTCTTTGCTTTCTGTTTCTATGTGTAACTTGTAAAATGAGTAATTTAGTTTTAATTTATAAAATAAATATTTCACTATGGATTATGAAGAAAGAGGTAAGTGAGAATAAATATAGTATATTACAGCAATAATTTAAGCATTCTTTAAAAAGTTAGGTACAAACTTTAAATTTTGAAAAATTAGTAGTTGCGCTTTTGCAACAAATACTGAATTAAACGAGACAGTTTTATTCGAATTTATTTGAAAATTTAATTTTTATATAAGTTATTTATTTGATCCTAGCGACATAAGTGTCAAAATATAGACTAATGTCGATATTTAACATTATGGAAAAGGAAAAAACTTGATGAGGATGAACTACTCGTTCATCATTATGGACTGATGTGGAACCACAGTCGTGACTTCAAAAATAATTTTGACCTCCTAAATCAAGGTATTTCAGATAGTACTTCTATTTCCCACTCACATACAATGACTTATAGAAATATTGTACATTATATATGGTTGCATTAAAATTCTACGACAGTCAGTCAATGAATCAGATTTATCATGCAGCGTGTCAGTAGTTAGCGCAGAAAAAAAGTAAGAAAATGTGAAACACTTTCAGATTTTATATGCGCACTAAAGTGCTATATATTAAAAGCGTATCATAGTTTATGCGTCGTCTTATTTTTCTTCCTTATTCCATTAAGTTGGAAAGTATACTATTATTCATGAGTGTGCCGTATTTTGCTTCATCGTTCCATAAAACACATCTTTGGAATCGAAATCTATCTTAAAATCGTCTACTAAAACTATTTTACAATCTTCGACAAGTATATTCCAACTATACTTCACCGTTTTAAATATTGTTTCGAATGTGCATCATAATTCATGCGTGTGCCGTGTTGTTTTTCTTGGGTTGATTCCTACTTCAACACCCCGACTCTCGCCAAGGTGGCGATCATTAAAGATATGCAGTTACCATGACGATTTTTTGTATTTATGTGGCAACCGCAATTTAGATTTAAAACGGCGATTTGGAACAACATGTAAGTCCAGCATTCCATTACTTATTTATTTATTTTGGGTTGCCAATGAATGTAGTTTTAATAATTAAGTGTCTTCAAACTCCTTAACTTGTGCGTTTATCGCTCATTTGTGCACTTTAGTTTTCACCTAGTTCTTTTGGGAAAGTTGAAACATGTGCATAACTCCTAGAGACCCATGACTGCAAATCTCGCCAAAGCGGGGTGATTTTTTAGGTTGGCGAGAGTGGGAACGTTAAAATAGAAATCAACTCTTTCTTGTACCATAAAACAGATCTTTGGAATCGAAATCTGTAATAAAATCGCCTACTAAATCGGTTTTACAATCTTCGCCAAGCATATTCCAACTATACTTCACCATAAAAAATACTGTTTGGAACAGGCATCATAATCTATGAGCGTGCCGTGTTCGCCTTTCTTGTTAAATAAAACGCATCTTTGGAACTGAAATCTATCTTACAATCACCTACTAAAACTGTTTTACAACCTTCGCGAAGCATAATCCAACTATCCTCTACCATTTTAAATACTCTTTGGAAAGTGTATCGTAATCTATGAGTGTACTGTGTTTTCCTTCCTTGTTCCATAGAACACTTCTTCGGAATTGAAATCTATATTCAAATCGCCCACTAAAACTATTTTACAATCTTCGCCAGGCATTTTCCAACTATACTCGTAATATATTTATAACAAATTGTCGCATTTTGGCTCCAAACTTAGCGATCCATTATCAAAAATTGCAAACCTTGTGCGACTTTCAACATTTTATTAACCTCCCATCCCCCTCCCCTTTTCCACGTTATCTGGAAAACACATTTGAAAAGATCTTCACCGTGACAGTTCATATCTACAAAACCTGTCGACAAGATCGCGTAGACAAAATTCTGAGATTGAGCGAAAATTTCACCCTAGTGCTTAAAAAAAAAAAAAAACGATAATTGTGTTGATAAGAGTGTGAAATAGAGTAATCTCCCAATAACGAACTCTCTTGGCAGTCTAGAATATAGCATAGATCTGATTCACAAGCGTATTTTTGTGATTAAATTAATAACAATAATAATAGTTTGAAGATTAGTAGATCGCAAAAATAAAGAGTTATTACTTAGAAATTTTGCGGAATAATAAATCGAATTGAATGCATTGGTTAGGAAACACTTTCTAACGTTTGAGAGGGCGCAAGCGATTACTATTTGAGGAAAAAAATCTTACACACAGGCATAAATGCTTTGTTGCGGAAAAAAATGTCGGTAGATTCATCAATATATAAAGAAAACTTAGCCTTTCTTAACTCTTGAATCATCTCTTCGAATAACGATAGGCTTATGAAATTCTTAATGAGGCATGCACACTTTGTTTGGAGTTTCAGATCCTCTAGTGCACTACCTTTTGAATACGTTTTCACCTAGGTGATCAACGGATTTAATACTGCAGTGGCACTCAATAGCTACACTAAATTTTATATCAAATTCTTTCAATGATTTATTTACAGCTGATTTTTTTTTATAAACAGTGAGCAGTGCAATTAATTTAGAGGCTTTTAAATCTTTCTCTTTATTCTTATGTTTGGCTAATTTTTCGTGAGTCACTAAATTATGCTTTTTAAGCTGGGATATTGAGCAAAGACACAACTTGCAAAAACACGCACTGTCTTTCAGCATTAACCATGGATGCTCAATCTCCCATTCTTTATTATATTTTCTACTAATTATAGGCTAGCGCTTAATAACTGTAACTTAATAATTACTCAAGCTTACCGTAACCACGGCAACATATTCAATATTCAATTCATTTCAACATATTTCAATCCGGCGGTCGGGGTTCGATCCCCGACTGGGCGTGGCTGTCATTGTGTCCGTCCCTTCATAGGGGGCGACGTTGGTCCACGTACTAGGTGTCCCCATAATAAAGTGACCAACAATTCCGGCCTGTTGTGGCCAAAGTCTTCACGAAAATTGGGTCCGTTTTTCGCCCCCTTCACAAAATTACAGTCGATTAAAACGGTCCTTCATTGGCATTTCACCCTACATTTTAATGTTATTTTAACAAAAAAATTCTTTTATTAAAAATTGGTATGAACATTCACAAAAATAAGTGTTGAAATTCACAAGATAAGCATTGAAATTACAAAAATGAGACCCTGTAGAAATTTCCTGGATCGACCCCTGGGTTGGTTTCAGTTAAAAAATTCGCCATAGAGACAATTTCTTTATGCAGAGATTAAACGTTTTTGCAGTTTGCAGTTATTTGAGTAATTATTACAAACTTCGGTAAATTTGACACGCTTAAAAGTACTTAATTATGACTCAATTAAAAATAAATTTTAATGTATATGTTATGAATTTGTTAAAATTATCAGTTACTGCTTCTCGTTGTAGTAAATGAAGTGCTCAAAAGTGAGGACAATTTATTATTTTACATTGCTTTGCATTCCGTGATGTTAGATTTACGCAAAAATTTCCAAATTTTAAAATAGCGCTGAAAATGGAGTCAGGTGGATTTTCTTCTATTTATAACCTCTTTTAATCATTTCAAATGATAGTTCTTGATTTAGGAAAAACGAAACTTCTTTCTCTTGAGAGTTTTGTTTGTGACACGTTCTCATTTTTGGAATCATTGACGCTTTTTTTGGCCTTCATTTTCGTCGATTGGACTCTTCCGTCAAATCCTCTGTAGGACATGAAGTAATTAACCCTTTAACGCGCAGTGTTCCCGCTCTGGGAACACCAAACTCTGACGTTTTGACTGTTGCCAGTCACGAAGAATAGATTTGATTTCTATAAAAATAGTGGCGGGTGACATAGCTCCACGAGAATCCTTTACTCTTTAGCACGTCCTTTCCCGTAAAAAATCATCACGATTATTTTTAACAGCACTCACATCTGCTGAAAAATGGAAGAATGCGAGAACAGCTGGATAGATTGCCCCATGCTGAAAAAAGGGCAGCGGTTGCCATCGCTCGACTTAACGACCAGCAAGCTGGCGGACGATCGAAACGTTCATCGCGTGCCACAGATCTAGAGACCCTTTTTTGACGACAGCTGGCTGTGCTGCAGCGGTTGCCATCGCTCGACTTAACTACCAGCAAGATGGCTGTGCGAGCACAGCCAGCTGTCGTCAACAAAGGGTCTCTAGATCTGTGGCACGCGATGAACGTTTCGATCGTCCGCCATCTTGCTGGTAGTTAAGTCGAGCGATGGCAACCGCTGCCCTTTTTTTCAGCATTGGGAAAGGGTCTCGCCTCAAAGGATTAACACCACTGCATCCATTTCTGAAAAGTCAGAGACATTTACGTCTTCTGTTACCCATAGCATAGCAAACATAAGCATATGGAAATATAGCATAAGTAAATATGCTCATTAGGAAAAACGAAGAGACATTATTATTGAAAAATTAAGTAGCCATACACTATAGAAAAAGTCGTGCAATAAGTTCAAGAAAATGAAAACCTTGAATTTAACAATTTTGATTAAAGTCTAAAAACGATCATTTTAAAAGCAGTCGCATTCGCTTTGGTAGGTTTAGTGTCAACATCATTATGATTTCAAAAGCTCTTCAAGAGTCATGACGCAAGTGTGATGCCTCTAACGTTTTCTAAACGGACAGCTTTATATGCTTTGACTGGAAGTGTCCATTCATCTGAAGAAATTTTACTTTAAATAAAAGCACAATTTTCCTACTTCTTTCCTTTACTTTTATCCCCTAACACTTAACCTCATCCTCATTTGTAATCCATCATTGTTCCTCGTTCAAAGCTGCAGTAAAGGCCATCAGATAGAAAAATTCTAATGTGGACACCACATGACTTCCTTGTTTGTACGTGTGATAAATCATAAATATTTTCAGTGGTGCACATCATTTAAACTTATTTTGTTTGAAAGAAATAAAACACTGCAATAATATTGGGGTTTAGCGATTTCTAGCAAAATATTTGAGATATCGCCAAGCTGACTTCAATTTGAAAGGTTCGTTTTCCACACTTAATTGGGCGATATTTCGCCAAAAGCCGTTGAGATAGTTTGCGAGATTTGGGTCATAGCCGAAATAGTGATTCATCACAGGCTTTTAATGAATTGAAGGTATCCACAGACAATGTATTTTAAGTTTTGGGTGACCCTGTCAATAAATTACTCAATTGATTGAAAAAAAAAAAGAGATATGCGCAGTTAGATGTTACAATAGTTCTAATACAAAATTTCAACATTCTACGGTTAAAAGTTTTAGAGTTATGCGAAATACGTAATTATTTTTGGCGATGCGATGTTTTAGCAAAACTTGCCAAGGTCTATGACAGATGGCGAGATTTTGGGCCAAACAATGATTGACTTACAGACATAATGTGTATGTATTGAAATTCTTTTGGATGGTCCTGTAAATAAACTCTCCAGTAGATTGGAACCCAAAATCGAGGCTCACAACCTTTTAGGCTTAATGCATAGCTGCCGATCTAATAGTCTACAATTTTGGTCGGTTTTTTCCAGATGTAACGAGAATATGCGTTTGAGCCTCCCTCGCAGGTAGATGCCCCCAGTGGCGGCCCGTGGTCAAAACTGTTAGTGCAGCCGAAAGCATATGAGCTCCCCCCCCCCTTCCTCCCCACAGGAATGGAAAATCTTTGTTACTGAATTCGAAAACGGATTAAGCCCTCACCGAGGAAAAAGAAATTTCATAAAAAATGCAAGAGATCCTATTTTACTTCCATAAAATTGACATAAATTTCAACCAGCCGCTCTTATCCTCAAAATTGCTTTCATCCGTGTCTGATTCGAAGTTTCCTTAGAATTTTCTTTTGTAACGATAACTTCAGAAGGAAAAAAAAAAAAAAAAGAAAACTTACTTATTTTTTATAAGTCAAATCAATCCTCCTTTCTTTTAAACTTGCGAATCGGTCAGTGATGTCCTCATAAAAAGGCGTTGTTTTAATTCAGATATCAATAATTTTAAAAGCTCTTTAAAATTTCCCATGTTTAAAGAATTTTCTCGCTCGCCATGTCCTCTCAATGCCAGTTCTTGCTTACTTAAAAACAATACTGCTTTGATGGGTCATTGTCCATTCATAAGCGTCTATCCAGGCTTACCTTCTTGATAAATTCAGCAATATAAAGTCGAGAGTTTTCCGAACGTATATTCTCCGTACCCCTCCCTCACTTCTCGAGCCAATCAGTCAGTCGAATTCACTGCAGCCGTCGTTTGAAAATATTTCATCAGCTGTACTTAGCTACTAACTCCCTATGCCGGAGAGACTGCTTACAAACTCGTTGCCATGGCAACGGTGCTGCCAATTTCTTGATCGGCTATGAGGGCTGTACCAAGACTCACAGTTGAATTGCGGGAAGATTAAAGGGCTTTTTTCTGAATGAGCGACCCGGCAGTTACTATAACACGTTGTTTTTTGTTTTTGCTTAAGATTTTTTTTTTTTAATTTATCATAGAAATTCCATAATTCTAATCTGAATTTAAGAAAGTTAGTAGAATAAATTATTTTAAAGTATGTGTTGATAATTTTAAGTGCAGCCCGGCTGTACTTGCTGTATCCCACGAACCGCCACTGGATGCCCCTTGTGTAGACTTGCTGTAACACAAAACTCAAACTTAAACTAAACTTTTCAAAGCTGTATTTGAACCCAAGCATTGTAAAATTTATATAAGAGGAATCTATGCCACTGCATTTTTTCAATGATCAGAGCAAACAGATTAATAGCCATAGCCCAGCCATAGGCGGCTGGTGCACCAAAAAAGTGGGGGGTCAAAAGAGATGAGTATGTAAGTAGAGGGCACCCTTAAAGCTGTTTTTTGGGGGGGGGTGTAAAATCGCCCTATTATAATTGAATTTTAATGTCATTATTGATTAATGACCTTCTCTAAAAGAACTAGGATCAAAAATCAGAACGGATGCCCACCGAAGACTCCCTCCTTCCAATTCAAAGTAGAGACCTGCACGGACCGGGCCGGGTACGGGATTTATAAATCTGTTGTTGCCGGGCCGGACTCGTGTTAGTGTTAATTTTTTTCGAGTTCCTGCAACCCGCAAAAAAAGTTAATATTAATCACTTCTTAATATAAAATGTCTGAAAAATATTTATTTATTGATCTATCTGGTCGTCTTTATATATTTTTTTAATTTCTGGAATTTTCGAATTTTTACTCCTCAACTCTGGGCCCGTAAGGGCCGGCCCGTGATGTTTGTTCAAATGTGTTACGGGCCCGGGCATGGCCTGCAAAGTCAAGAATCTTCGGGCCGGGCCGGGACTCTATTTTCAGGCCCGTGCAGGTCTCTAATTCAAAGTTCCATTTCAATTCTTATGAAATAATAACATGCGAAGAACATAAAACACTTACTTGTTAAGCAAATCTTTCTTTCTTTAAATTCTTGAATCGATCAATGCTGTCACAAAATGACAAACTTCCAAACACAGAGAGAGAGGAGGTCACTAATAAATTCCTTTATTTGATCTTATATTATCCATCCTAATAAATTATTTGGTATTATATTATGAAATATTGGCATATACATCCAATTTATGGAAGTAACATAGGATCTTTTACATTAATTTCTTTTTTCTCGGGGGGTGGTCGCCTCCTCCGCCCCCCCTTTAATCTGCCCTTGTATGGAAATATATCAAAGAGTTCCTTTTCAACAAGAAAATTGCATCTTTTCCTCAGTTCTGTTACCTCTGGATATTTCTGGCAAAGAGTTGGTGTATTTTTTGTGCGTTTTCTGAAAAATTTGCATTTCTCTCTTTAATTTTTCCATATCAAGATCTAATCCATATCAAGAAGCAAAATGCTCTGTTCACTTCTCCACAGTACTCTAACCATGCAAATTGGTCGAACCAATATTTTTGGAATTTCCTCACTTATATATCGGATATTCAATGTCTAGAGGCTGATGTGGGCCTTCGTTTATTTCATTTTTCCTGTATTTATGATGATCCGAAGTGTCTCATTATCTTCAGTTCTGAATCCAAGTTATTTGCACTGAGACTTGACGTTGGTAAATGATCAGCCTGTGTTTCCTTGAAACTTAAACCATCACATTTTTCATTTAAATTGCTAAGCATATTTTGATCTGCATTTTCCGCAACTGGAATCTTACGGAAACATGAAGTGATGGTCGGTTGGGTTTTAAGCCGCTTTGCTTTTAACATTTCAAAAACAAATATGAATATGGAACAAATAAAGATCATGAATCAGAAAAACTTAGGCAGCACGCGCACAGTCAACCTACTGCTTCGAATTAGCATATGGGAATGAAATGTTCACGAGATCCTTACATCTGGGCAGGGCCGATTCTAGAATATACAGTTCCTTTCGGGAAATTTCTAACTCGCTCCCCCCCACATACACTCATATACAATCTCCTACAATTAAATCCCTTTCTAAATGTTCAGATAAATATGCTTTCTTTTTCTTAAATGTAATCTTAAAAGATACTGTAGAAAGCCGTTTATTATCCCTTCCATGAATTGTATTCATGGGTGGTCAGTTTAACTCTTTAGCTCCCAAAGAGAATCTCATAGCTGTTGGTTCCCATCGAAACGGCAGAAAATGGCCTGTCCGCCCTTTCCCCATGTAACCTCCCTTTTTAAATAGCGTGAGAGGCTTCCTGTTGTGATAATCCGAAGACGGTCTATTGAATCTATTCCAGAATACAGGAAGGTAGCAATGACAAAATTTTAAAGTAACACGCCTGCAAGGGGGGGGGGGTGAATTCCTAGAAGGCTACACTCCGTTTTTATGGGAATGAAGGCACTCGGAATGTTGGAGGAGATAAAGAATAATTTTCCCTCCTATCCAAACAAAAGAAAAGGAATGCGCATTGCCAAGATCTATTTTCTTTCCATCACAATTACTGTGACTTGTTTTAGAGAAAACACATCGAATTTCTCTCGCCGAAAAACCATTAAATGCGGGAAATCTAACGTTCTTGACGAGATTTTTTAACATTACAAGTATAGGAAGATATTTGGAACCAATAGAAAATGACGTTATAGGCGGGAAAACGGTAAATACGTCTAACGTTAAACGAGGGTTGCACTGTATATATATATATATAGACCTCGCACTGGGAAAGTTCACTTTCCCACCCCTTCTCTTGCTCGGTTTCCGTATTGAGTGTCTTGAGTGCCATCATTTTTAGATGAATTGTTACTTTTGAACTTTGAAAATTGGGGGGGCGAGGCCCTTTTACTTTTGGAAGTGAGAGGGCAGTCGCCCCCCCCGTACCAGCCGCCTATGCGCCCAGCAATCTATTTTTTAGACGGTTGCAAAAACACTTAAGTATTTTTTAAATTTTCCTATTTCATTTTTTCGAATAATAAATCTGATTTCAACAAAATACTCAGCGATAATACGAGGGGGAAAAAAAGGTTAAAAACCGCAGCATTTGAAAACTACATATTGTGGAGAAATTTTGTTTCCCCAGAATGGAGACAGATGGCGCTACTTGTTATACAGCTGGTGTACGGGTAGGTAGTGAAAGCTCCCAACAGTTCAGGACGATTGAAATGGCAAGACGCTTAGAAAATTGGTTTCTGTGGAAGTGCGAGCCGTGATTCGATTTTTATGGGCAAAGAATTAGGGATGGAAGCGAGAAATCTCGCGTTCTCGTCTCGCAATAAAATTGCCTGCCAGACGAGAAAGGAAATATTTTGCGAGACGAGACAAAGTCTGGTCTCGCGCGAGATTTCTTGCGAGAATTTCTCGTCTCGCATAAATTTACGATACGAATTACTTTTCCAATAAAAATTTTCATTTTATTTGGATAACTTAACTACAGAAAGAGACATAAAAAGAGAATTTTATAGCTCCATTTAAGACACATTTAAGAGAAGAGTTGCAACCTTTGAGTAACTGAAAAGTGCTGTCTTTTGATCTATCTTCATAGCTTTCCCATATCTTTATTTATTGATCAATCTGCCTAAAAATTTTTTGCGTGATTCTTTAAGTGTTCATAAATGGATACATGCAAACCATTATCAATTTATTTATGACATAGATATTTATAGCTTTTTTTCTATTTCAAGATTTGATACTGAGGTACTGCGCGCAAACTTGCAGAACGAAACATTAATGTACAGTTAAAATATTCAGATTTTTATAAGCACAGTACTGTAGGTAATAACGTGTACCTAAATGTTTTTTAAATTTACAATTTTTCCCCCTTGGCGTTCCATAAAAAAGAAAATGAAAAATCTCTACTTTTCATAACATAAAAATGTTTTTTCAAAAAAAAAATAAATAAGTACAAAACATGAAAAAACTGCTGTATAGACATTAATACCACGTACTTACCCAATAAATTTCCAGATAATACCTGCATAAATTTTTCTACAATCATGCGCGTAAGTTGGAAAACTACAGTTTTGAGGAAAAAAAATTTTAAATCCCCCCTTTTAAATTCCATTGCATCCACATTTCTTTTTGCAGTTACTCGCGTTCTAATAGGAATATTTTCACGTGGTTTTAAGCATATGATTTTTAAAAAATTTAAATTTTTGAAAAATGAGATAATATTTTTTTCGCTTTTTCGAAGGTTTAAAGGTTGCAACTCCCCTTAAGGTATTTTTGACAAACTTTGCAAGAAAAAATTATTGAGGAATTGCATACGAATATTTTTTAAAAAATAACTGTGAAGTATTACAACATGAAATTGCTCTGTGAATCCATTTTTAACATTTTCTAACAAAGGTTGTCGTTAAATTGTGTATGATTTGGGTTTATTTGTCTGTCTGTGCCCCAGTGTTGTAGTCCTAAGGAAAAAAGTGGGGGGACGCTCATTTTTGACGAAATTTAACATAAACTTATCGGATTCATTAAATGGAATTATTCCTTAAACAACCAATAAAACTAATTTAACCATCATTTGTTTATTAATTAATTAAAATGAACTCATTGTTATTAAATTATTGATTAGTTGTTAATAATCTAAGCTAAGTCTTTTTAATCAACCGTGTGAGCTACTTAATTTGTTGTTGCGAACCTGTATAGCGGATTTGTGTGCTTGGCTCGAGGCCTTCTAATAAATCCTCGTCAGAAGAACAGCACAAGGGGGAAGGGGTGCCCTCTGTGGGGGTCTTTCTAAGGGGTCCTAACCCGTATTCACGCTAAGTTTCGGAGAAAACCACGGAAAACTCCGAACGGTTAGGTGGACAGACGCGCAATGGGACCCGAACCCGGGACCTTCACACTTCGCCCGTCTACCATTTCGTAACATAACCACTGTGTCATGGTGAGGCAACAACCCAATATCAAAGTGACCGATTTTCTTTTTGATTGGTACGTGACTATTCGCTACCCCGATTTTTGTCACTTTTCGGCCATTCGGAAAGGCATTTTTCACCAAGATTGCGTTCGGGAGAATTATAATCTGTTCTATTCTTATGGATGTATTTTCACTTCTGAAGTGTTTTAAGAAACCCTTACAATCCCATTTGTAAAGTCTATTCAAACAGTCAAAAGTTTCCTTTTGATTTTTATACCGATATACTTGCTCGCGCGCGAACAAAAAGAAAATTTTAATTTCTTCACAGAATTTTTAAAAAGACCTTGTCAATGAGCGTCGCCCCCTGAGAATAAAAAGTGGGGGACATATGGGCTGTAGTGAAAAAGTAAGGGTACGGCGTCCCCCTTCGACTACACCACTGCTGTACCCTAACTGTTATGAATATGCAGTTATAGGTTTACAAGAAATTTTTATCGATGTTAAATATACACTTGTCATATTTCCTATTGAAAATGGGATACGATGCATTTACAGCTTTTACAAAAACGTACAGCTGCGGAAAAAAAAGACCCACTTGTACTTTTTTCGGCCGTCATTCGTCGTACAGCAAAGTTACAGATACCAATCGTTTACGATTGACGTACACTTTAATTTGCTATGCATAAAAATTGCATAAGGGGCCATCTACATATTGAAATTCGCACCAACTTTTTTTTCCAAATAGCAACCCCTCGATTTCACTTCATATTTCAAAAATTTAGCTCATTTTAACCCCGGACACCCATTTTCAATAAATTTGGACAGAAAATGAGTGAGTTTTGAGCACCCAAAATCCCCCTCCCCCTATGTTAAAATATTTCTTCATTCTTCAATTCATATCTCATATAATATTGGTAGTAAGAAGCTGGTTTTTATTCGTACTATTAGAACTAAACGGCCCAAACATAATTTAATGCAATTATGATTTTTAATAAATTATTAATATGAATTATGAATTATTAAATTAATATTCAAAAAAATTATGAATAGCGACCTAGTCAAATTTCGATGGAAATAGATGCAGAAATTAATATTACATGGCTGTGCAAAATTTCAAATTTTTACGTTCAGTAGTTTAATTTATATTAAATAAAATGTGTTATTTTCACGAGTTAAGGGACCGTATATAAATTTATTAAGTGAAAATGTTTTGAAAATTGCATACAATAAACGTAAATTAGATTTATTTTGTGCAAAAACACAGTAAAAGATACCAGTATTAAAAATATCAAATTTTGAAGCAAATAAATTAGAGGTTTTTACAGTTTGATAGGGATTCTATAAAGCGTCTATTGTTGCGTCCGCTACCATATTCCCCCAAATAAAATATTTTCCAGCTATAGAATTAGATACAGTAGATGTATGTCTTCTAATACAACGTCCTATTTCTGAAAAACTAACATCCTCAACTTTCCAGGCGTGAATGTGACCTTTTTTAATTTCGGAAACATTAGGTCTTTGGGCCTCCCCATACTTTATCAAACATTCAAAATCACGTTTTTCTGTCTAAATTTTCATCTAACTATAAATTAAAATACCGCCAAAAGTCTTAAGAATATTGCACATTGCAGACGATAGTATTAAATGAAGAAAGTGAAATGACAAACACAGTGATAATATTGGGTCGGCAAAAAAGTAATTGCGTTTTTTACATGAAATTCAAACAAATAAATTTTCTATCAGGAAATCATTCTTCAAGTTCGACCATAGCTGAGTAATATTCAAGCTTGTAGTCAGAAGAGCAGAGAGCAGCCTCTAACTCCTGCCAACATTTCACCTGTCTAAGAGAACCATCAACGGAAATACTCAATAACAATTTCAAAATTACAAAGATTTTCAAAATCGTGAGCAGTCATTTTGCATTTTTCCCTTAAATCATGTGTGCGAACCAAGGAAGTTATGAACTCACGGGTTATTTGGACCACAGACTAAATATTCTATTTCTACCCTTGATATTCTCAGTACAAAAAACTTTAAGAGAGATGCAAACAATATTTTCCGTGAAAATAATATTAATTTCTTTTAACTCTTGCGAGCGAAATTAATGAAAGGCGAAAAGTTCGGAACCTACAAATAGC
This sequence comes from Cheiracanthium punctorium, assembly GCA_038373885.1. Classification (NCBI taxonomy): domain Eukaryota; kingdom Metazoa; phylum Arthropoda; class Arachnida; order Araneae; family Cheiracanthiidae; genus Cheiracanthium; species Cheiracanthium punctorium. The sequence continues at coordinate 45,076 of JAWZYV010014867.1, read as the reverse complement.
GTTTTTCAATTTGCAGAAAGTCCCTTAAAAACGCGCAAAAATTAATTCGCAATATCTCCGGAAATTATCGTAGAAAATGGGTGAAAATTTATATTCAGGGTAATTTGAAGGTTTTCTTTCGTTTAATAAAGTCAAAATATGGGGTTGCCATAGAGAAAAACGAAGTTGATGCAGAATTAAATATGAAGACGGCCCCTGATGCAAATTAAATTAATAGTAAATTAAAGTACGCGTTATTTGCAAACGAATGGTATATATAACTTTACTGTACGACGAACGACGGCGAAATAAAGAGCAAGTGGGCCTTTTTTTTCCGCAGCTGTACAAAATAATTTCAATGTATTATGGTCTACAGGCAGTAAATATTTAATTTTCGGTGCTTTAATTAATATCTTTCAAATAATATAAAATTAATAAATATTGTCAATAGAAAAAAAATGATTTATATTAGACCTGACTAAAGTACCTGAAACTGGTTGCAAAAATATCTTAAAATCTTTAATGCACTTCAAATTTGATACTGCAGCAATGCAGTGTGACAGGTTTTACGAAAAATACTCTTTTGAATATATAAAAGACTGGCTGAAGTACCCGTCGTTGACGGGTTAGTACTGATTGCAAATTTCCAAAAAGCAAGAACTTTCGTCAGCATTGTAGGAGTACACGGAATGGGTGTAGTATGTTGCCAAAGTAAAGAAAGCGAAGTTATAATTTTTATGTATTGTTAAAATATTACAGGCTAGAGAGTCACTAAGTAATATCATTTCATTCGCTTTAGTCGTAATTATGTGATGTGCGAACGAATATTTATGTATATTGAAATAATTTTCGCAAAATCTCAAAATCTAATCAATATTTTTGAAAAATTGGAAGCCTAGAATTTAAATTGAGTGACAACCTATCCTGCCACTTAATTTCGTTTCATTCCCTGCAGTCTTTATTTCGTGATGCTGGAACAAAATTTCAGCATTTTAAAACGATTTTCACAAAATCTCAAAATGTAATCAAAATATTTTTAAAATTCAACGGCTATAAATTAAGATTAGCAACTACCTATCCTATCAACAAATTTAGTATCATTCGTATTAGCCGTTATTACGTGATGCTTGAAGAAATATAAACGTACTTTGAGAGAATTTTCACAAAATCTAAAAAATTGGACGCCTATAGTTTATGTTGAGCTACCATCTATCATGTGACCAAATTTCATACCATTCGCTTTAGTCGTTATTACGTAATGCGTGAACAAAGATTCACTCAGTTTTAAACGATTTTCGCAAAATCTCGAAATCTGATCGATATTTTTTAATTAGATGCTTATAGTTTAAGGTGAGTGAACACCTATTATTTCACCAAATATCAGTTTTCACCTTTGCAGTTATTACGTTATGTGCGAACACAAATTTACGCAGTTTGAAACGATTTTCGCAAAATCTCAAAATCTAATCAAGATTTTTTAAAAATTTGACGCCTGTGTTTTAAGTTGAGTGACCACCAATCGTGATACCAAATTTCATTTCAATCGCTTCAGTCGTTTTTACTTGATGGTCGAACACAAATTTGCGCAATTTGAAACGATTTTCGCAAAATCTCAAAATCTAATCAAGAATTTTTTAAAAATTTGACGCCTGTGTTTTAAGTTGAGTGACCACCAATCGTAATACCAAATTTCGTTTCAATCGCTTCAGTGATGCTCGAACACGAATTAACGCAGTTTAAAATGATCTTCGCAAAATCTCAAAATCTAATCAAGATTTTTTTTTTAAATCGGCGCCTATGTTTTAAGTTGAGTGACCAACTATCATGACACAAAACTTCATATCATTCGCTTCAGTCGTTTTTACGTGATGCTTAAACAAAAAAAGCGTCACGGACAGAATGACAGAATGACAGAAGGACAGAACGACAGACAGACAAACTTTTTTTTTGAGGGTCGCACCGGATTCCGAGGTATGCTTGAAACGGATAGAAATCGCAAAATTTTTGAATTCCAAGAAATGTACAGACAAAAGTCTAATTTTATTTATACAGATTGTACAACCTTGTGACCTATATCCCATTCTTCTGGCTCAGATATCTGATATTTAGCAACTACTCTAGACATAAACTCCGACTCTAAAGCGGTTGAGGAGGCTTCAGCCTCTGCAGCATTTTTTAAGGGCTCATAATACCTCTAATAATTTCGTCCTAAAATTTCAAAAGTTACTTATTAGTGATACTGGGGGGTGAAAATTTTCTTACCGACCTCATGGGAATATAATATAAATAACTTTTAGCGTGCGAAGGGAGTTTTCTAATCAGTAATTGCCGGAATCTAATATTTTATGAGACTTTTTTTTTCTTCAGCATTTGTACGCCAAGAAAAAAATTAGAAAAGATCACATTTAGCAAAACATGTCTTACTGTCTAAATTAGGAATGTTCCTTGCAGTGGCGTATGCAAAGGGAGGGTGTTGGGGGTTCAACACCCCCCCCCCCCCTTGTGAAAAATTGTTTAACAAAATGTCCATAAATTTTCAATTTTTAGCTTAAATATTACGCATTTTAACACAAAGTTATGTCTACAACCCCCCCCCCCCCTTGAAGGAAGTCTGCATACGCCACTGGTTCCTTGTACTAATTCTACGAGTTTTAGTAGTGTTTAAAGTTTACAACCAGTGGCGTAGGAAAGGAGGAGGGCTCAGAGGGTTCGAACCCTTCCATCCCATGCCCTTGGTTGAAGGGATAAAGTAACCACAAATCAGCACAATCATGGTGTCTGTTTTGGTTAAAATCGATAGAAACATACAGAAAGCCACCCCCCCCATCATCCAAACATTGAATTGGTACGCTCCTGCTTAGAACAGGCCATCTTTAACTGTGTTTTTTATAATAGAGGCAAATAATTAGAAGAAAAATTCGAACAATTTTAAATTCAAACTAACATGATCAAAAATATTTTTTTAAGCATTTAATTCAGAAATTTCTAAACCCGGCTGGTTTATTGATGTCTGTGTTGTTCTGTTACAGCAAAACTACATGAGGTCTGTAGGCTTTAACCCTTTGAGGGGCAACCCTTTCCCAATGCTGAAAAAAAGGGCAGCCGTCGCCATCGCTCGACTTAACTACCAGCAAGCAGGGCCGGCCCAAGGGGGGTGCGAATGTAGGCGATCGCCTAAAGCCCCGCGCTTATAGAGGCCCCGCTCCTGGGCCATTTTATTGCTATCTCATAAGACATGATAGAGAAGGGGCCCCACACGCCCCTCAGGCCGTCTCTGCAGCAAGATTGCGGACGATCGAAACGTTCATCGCGTGCCACAGATCTAGAGACCCCTTTTTTGAAGGCAGCTGGCTGTGCGGCACAGCCATTTGGTCAAATGTGGGAAAAGGGAGGAAACCTTGTTATTCTTGAGCGATGGCCACAACTTTCACATCCGTGTATACGGAGCATCCCTATTCTGCGCAGCTGGAGCTCGGAAAAGAATGCCGACGACGGGTCGAAAAACATTCCAAGAATATTTACCGTTTGTATCAGGAATGTGACGTTACGAACAACGTAAGCGAATAGCATTGTAAATACTAGAAAAGGAAGAAAGGTGTTATTTCATACTGACGGCCTGGATTCCGGTTTGACAGTTATCTGATAACATACCTATAGTCGATACATCGAGCGCATAGCAGTTGACAGCAATTTCCAAGGTGGAATTATTGCTATTATTTACTAGTTGAGATGCCCGTTGTTGACAAGTTGCATTGCGGCATAATTTGCCGGGGGGTCAACTGATGTCTATCATTGATGCTCTGATCTGTCGTTTTTCATAATGTACTTTCAACATCTGTTCCCATTTGTAACAGTATGCATAGTGCAATGATTTTTCAAACATTTTATTGAATTATAGGAATTTTCTGAAATTGAAAAGTCTGGGAACAGGTGGAGTTTCAAAAAAAATTTTTTTAAGTGGCGCATTTTTTAACTAACGTATTTGTGCAGTTTTGCAAAACTATTGGTCCAATAGTGTGAATTTGTATTGCATTTTTTGAGCAAACCTTTTCGTAAATCGCAAAAATTACGAATCATTTGCGGTAATTGTGACAATTTTTAACTTTTCTAAGCCGCTTGAGTAATTTCCTGCATTTAAAATTGGCAAAATATTAACAAACATCAGGGGACGGGATGGATTTTCATTTTTAAAGATAGTACAGATTGCTTTATTTACTTATTTATTTTTTGATTAATCTCTCTATTCTAAAAAAAAGTAAAGGCCGCTGTCGCCGCCGCTTTCAAAAGCTTGTCAGCGTATCTCCTCCTAAACCATGGGGATTTGAGTTTCGACTAAGGTGCCCACAGATTCGAAAAATTCCGAGGAACCTGCTAAGCTGATTTAAATTTCGAAAATCGAATTATTTTAAAAGATATTAATAAAAAATTGAAAAAATAAACCGAATGGTTGCCAGATTTGGCATAAAATCATTCATTCCTTTGCAACAAAGCGTTTCCAAGTATCTAGAATCGCGTGAAATTTACAAACATGAGTTAGAATTACGCCCATTTTACGCCAAAATAAAAACTATATGAAATAAGTAACTCAAAATGTGTTACACAAAGTTGACAATTTTCAAATAGTAAGTTCGCTTAGACAACAGGAGTTTAGAATGAGCGATTATTCGTTTTTCCAAAACAGAATAACTAATATCTTGAAAATGAAAAATAATTAAAATGCAGATTATTTTAAAGCCGGTTCTCGTCCAGCTGGATTATTGGCTACCTGTAGAAATATTTGGCGGCGTTCACTATGCCATTATAGCAGTTACAGTACACTTTGGATATTTGCTAGCGCGACGAGATGGTATAATTCGTGGTGCTAAGTACGCCAATCTGCAAACGATTATGTAAATGAAAATATGGAAAGCGGTTTTCCGGTAACCTTACATGAACAGTAAATTATAGGTTGTGAGCATGTGTAAATCGCCAAATAATGAAAAGTCGCCATGGGTGGCAAGCTATTCTATCTGTTCCGTAGCTTTTATTAACTTTATATGTACGCAGGTCGCCAAATAATGAAAAATCGCAATGGGTGGCAAATTCGAAGAGTGTCCAATAGGTTTTACATTATTAAAAATGCAGCTGAAACAGCTGTTCTGATTTTATTATGCTTTAGCTCCTAATTAATATAACTTTTGAATGGCAACATTGAAAATCATTGTGTTTCTGAAGAGTGCAAATAATTTTTTCCAGCGATTATAAGCAGAGTCCGCACTCCAGGTGTAGTATAGCTCAGGACCCGTACAACACGGATTCCCATAACAAAATATCTTGCGTGATATGAGGGGGAGGGGGTCTACTGTAGTGTGAAGTTTAAATTTTTATGTACCAATGAACATGCAAGAACCAAGCAATGCGTAGCTCAGTAACATTCTATCTGATCCAATCTTCGGGTTTTGTCTGTTGAAATTATGTCTTTTTTACGAATAAGCCTGATTAGGGGCCGAATGCCTCATACGAAAAGCGAGCGTAGCGAGTCTGGGGGCCTTGGCCCCTAGTTATGAAAAAAATGTCAAGCCGATCGCACTAACCATTCGGATATTATTACGTTTTCCGAACATAATTTTTAAAACTTTTTGGAGTAATGACGGTTAAGTTATATTTTGACGTGATGCAATCGGAATTATTAGAGAACCAGTGATCTATAAATTAACATTTTAAATTGCACATATTAAAAGATACAGTGAATTTTTTCTTTCGGAAATCCATGTTCATTTAGAGCAGGAGTGCACAACCTTTTTCAGTCTGCGGGCCATAAAAGCGAAAAAGTACCTTAACGGGGCCAATGCAGCGTTGCAATCGTAAACACTTTTTTATTTCCTTGTACGAAATATAAGGAAGTATAATGTGATCGCGGAAAATTTCGGTAGCCACATTTCCACAAAAAAAAAAAAAACAGTTTTGGCTACCTCGAAACGTACTTTTTAAGAATTTTTGCGATGCATCTCATCGTACGCATGCATGTACGTTCATATAAATGCATGTACAACCCCCAATTTGACCGACCAGTAGTACACTTTGACCAGTTTTTCCCTGACGTCTGTACACGTACGTACGCACGTATGTAAATAAAAAATATTGGTCTCAGAATCTTGAAACTTTATATTTAGGATTGTTGTAACATCTAGTTGTGCACATCACCCCTTTTGGTCCCAATCGTTTGGATAGTTTATTTTCAGGGCCGCCAACGACTACATTTCAAACGACTTAGACGCGATATATCTTGTTAATTGTTACAAAATGAATCTCTTCATCCAAAATAGTGTCTAGCACTTTCCGTTCTTCTACATAACACTGAAAAACATTTCAACACATTACGGTCAATGACAGTTTTAGAGACATTCATCCATTTCAAGCACAATACCGTCATACGCTATAGTTAGCTAATGGTCCGACGACGGTCACGTGCCTATCTCAAAAAATAATGCCTAAAGTCGCCAGAATGGCGACTTTTGGCGTACGTGTGAATGTATTTAACTCTCAAATCTCAAAAACTATTAGTCGTAGAATGTTGAAATTTCCTATGTAAGATTGTCGTAACATCTAGTTGTGCATCGACAATTTTTGGTTCCAATCTGCTGGAGAGTTTATTTACAGGACCACCCAAAAGTATTTCATCATATTAACGTCTATGGACATCTTTAATATATTACGTCTGCAGTCAGTCAGTTTGATCCATGCCCAAACTTCGCAATTTGTCATCGACCCTGGCTAGTTTTGGCGAAATATCGCCAAATTTGGCACCAAAAATAATTACGTATTTCATAACTCTAAAACTTTTAACCGGAATGTTGAAATTTTGTGTTTAGGACTATTGTAACATATAACTGGACATCTCATTTTTGATTGCAATCGACTGGGTAATTTATTTACAGGGTCACCCAAATGACTTTAAATACATTAAGGTGTATGGACGCATTCCATTCATTGAAAATCTGTGATCAATGACTACTTTTGCTATCCCCAAAATATCGCAAGCTTTAAAGCTTGTCAGCTTTTGGCGAAATATCGCCAAATTAAGAGTCAAAAACAAATCTTTCAAATTGAACCGAGCTTGGCGATATCGGAAATATTTGGATAGAAATCGCTAAGCCTTAGTATTAGTGCAGTATTTTATCTCTTTCAAACAAAAAAGTTTAGAAGTGCGCTCAAAATATTTTTGATTTAAGAGACGTGCAAGGAAACCGTGAGTTGTCCACATCAGATTTTTTTTTTTTTTTTTTTTTTTTGGGGGGGGGGGGGTAAGGGGGTTGTCTGCTCAATCTATAGAAAAGGGAATAAACCACTTTGATGAAAGTAAGTGCATTCTGAAAGTACACAATTCGTACTTTTCTCTATATAACATGAGAACGTTATCTTTCATCTTTGAATCGTACAACGTGAAGGCCATCTACTCATATAATACGCTAACGTAGCGGTACCAAATCGACGATATTTCCACGCTGCGAATGGCAACAACTAGATGTAGACATTAGGGCAATAACAATAACACCCGCGCAAATATGCAGTATATTTTCATTTTGCATGAAACTAAATACATAATCAAAATTAATTATATTAAAAAATATCAATTAAACTAATACACAAAGAGCTTATTAATAATAATTAGTTAATATGACTGCTCATAGAGTGTAATGTATTGGAATTTTTTTCTTCTGTAAAAGAACTATAAATGGTACATATAAATAATTTTCAATAGGGCACATTGTTCTGTATATAGTTAGATAAATAATGGTCTGCAGTTTTTTAAACTTTTCAAATTAAGGAACGGCTAAACATTTTCTAAAAGCAAATATTAAGTTTATGTTTTATTTAATCCAAAAATCTAATTTGAAAGGGTTTTAAGCAACAGACAATAACATAGTAATTTCAGTCATTTAAATAAAGTAAAGATCAACACCCCGTTAATTATCAGTATACTAAAGTTTCGCATTTAAAATAGAATTAGTAAAAAAATTCAGTACTTAAATTTAATGCGTAAAAAAGCACACATTTTATTTTTTAAAATATTGATTGATTAATTAATTACAGATATAAAGAACAAAATATTTTACAATAAAATAATACTTATTAGTTTCGATCATTTTTTTTTCCACGAAGCATTCTATAAAGCATTACTAACTTTTTATTGAAATTGGTAGTTTATAATTTTAATATATTATCAAGAATATTGTTTTGACTATATTGGATACATAATTAAATTTTTTCCTTTTTCTAGACAATGTTTTATAAAAAAAAATATGTAATTTTTTAATGGCCATATTTCTTAAAAATTAGTATTAACATTTCACACATATTCTTAGCTTATACAATGCATGCAATGTAAAAGACATCAATTAATATTTGTAATACTACAAATGCAATGTGTGAGGTTTTCGACACTTTTTGACAAATGTTTCTGACATAGGGTTTTTGACGTGACAGTTTAAACCATGGTTAAAACCGTCAAAAACTGTCATGCGTCAAAAATTTGCCAACCCTGCTCTGCAATCTTTAATAATTTCCTTCTGAATAAGTATTCATATTTAGACAAAGTCTGCTTCACTGCCGTCTGTTTAAACAGCATATATATTTAATGACGACCACATTTCTTGGCCAATTTTCTCTTAACTATTTCAGCGTTTGCAAACTTTTGTTCATCTAACCTCATATCCCCGTGAAAGCTTTACGCAAGAAATTATTCTTAATCTTCCCACAACCAATCAGACGTAAAATATAGTTTTTATTCCAAATTGCTTCCTCACGACTTTCAGAATTCGCCGTAATTTCCGCACCTCCCAGGGAGATTTCTAGAACAAAAAATATATATGCGTAGTCATTTGATCTCTTTATATGACGAAGGGAATTTAAATAACTTCCAGGTATTAGTAAGTTTTGAAGTTTCTTTTCGCAGAATTCTCTTCTGAGCATAGATGATTACTTCAAAAGAAATGTGCTTAAATTTTTGCAGGATGATTCTAAAGTAATTACACATACTAGTAATGATCACATTCACTTTATTTCATATAAATTACTTTATAAATCATACATAGAAGAATTTACTTTTAGCACACTCTCAGAAAAACTCGTCTTTATAAACTAATTTATCCTTCATTTTTGAAAGAATAATTTCCGAACTCTCGGGGACCGATCTACAACACACTTGGGGGCCTAGGGCGCAGATACTTTGGGGGGTCCATGCACAAACGTTTTCTGCAGACTATTACTGAATTAAATTAAGTTAAAATCAGTTATCATTCCTAAATTAACCACATGTAAACATTTACAATCAGTAAAATGTCTCGACAAATACCACTTTTATGAATTTTTCAGTTTTGAAATGTTTTTATGGGCATTTACAGTCGTCTCGTCAGATACCTTAGAAACGATAAGAGGAGGAGCATGTTGAGGTGTCCTATCGAATTTGCGAATATCGAATTAATCGAATATCGAATCGAATCCATAATTTTTAACATTACAAGTTACATAAAATTAAAAATTTTCAATATTTGTGATGAAATGATCAGACATTTTACTTTTGAGAGATAATTTTAGTAGTTATTATGATTACATAAAAGGAAGTTTTGGGGCCCCTAAAAATCGGGGGCGCAGGGCGCGTGCACCGAATGCCCCGCCGTAAATCAGTCCCTGCTTACTCTATGGAATCATTATATTTCGGTGAACTCTTCTTCCCGAAATCTAAAGAAGAGGAAAGAAATTCGTTATATCAGAAGACACTTTTTCAATGGACAGGAGACTAAAAGAAAGGGATATTCGGCAAATAAAAGAGATATTCCGGCAGCACTGCTGGCAGTAAAGTTTTCGTGAATTGAAGTAATAATTTTTGTGAGTACACATTTCAATATGTGCAATATACTCAGTAAAGACTATAATGGTTTCTTTAAGCTGTTTAAGGTTGCACAGCTGCACCTGGTAACTACACCATAAATCCCCATGTAATTAAGTCAAGGGGAGGGGGTGTCAGATCTGATGATCATGGAGCCTACAATTTCGGACACCAATGTAAATTTGTACGCCTTCAGAATGACCCTCCTAGCACAGATGGCCACAAAATAATCGCTGTAGCGTCACAGGTCACCGATTGTCACAAACTAAGCCATATCGTAACTGGTAAGTGCCGTGATTTCACTGTATGGTAACTGTGGCGATTCTTTGTGACTAGCTATCACGTAGTCGAAATGTGACTGCTCATTCTTGTCCAGGGGCGTAGCCCAGGGGGGGGATATCGGGATATATCCCCCCCCCGAAAATTTTGGATTAGTGTTGAAATTCCGTCTATTTATACACATATAAGTTCATATCCCCCCCGAAAAATTTTCCTGGCTACGCGCCTGTTCTTGTCACTTTAATTTGACGTCACAGTGACCTTTTGCGTGACTTTTAAATTTGACTCGATTGTTATACCTTTTAACGATTGATTTCGATAATATTAGCAATGAAATAAAATAATGATAATGATAATATTTATGAAACAATCTGACTCCCATAAAATAATTTAGTTTATTTCATAACTTATAAAATTGTTGAAATTTATGGATTCGAAATTATACTTCTATGTAATGAATAGAAATAAATAAAAGTTATTAATTTTTTTTTAATACACTAGCCGCCTTCAGCGACCACTTTTGGCTGTCGACAACCGCTTCGCGGCCAAATTCAAAATTACAGTTAGCAGCCGCATTCGGTGACCACCCGGTCTGCCAAACGGGCTGCTTCGAGACCGAAATGTGCAACCTACGGCTCCCGGGCCGCTTTGCGACCGGTCTGTGCGACCTATGGATCGTTTTTACAATCTACGGTGAGCCGCCATCTTCGGCAACTATCTGGTCCGCCGACGGACGCTTCGCGACCAAAATAAGCAACCTACGGCACAGTGGCGGCTCCTGGGATACAGCAAGTACAGCCGGGCTGCACTTGAAATCATCAGCACATACTTTAAAATAATTTATTCTACTAATTTTCCTAAATTCAGATTAGAATTATGGAATTCCTATGGTAAATTAAAAAAATCTCCAAAAAAAACCAAACAAAAAAACCGTATTGTGTCCAGATCGCTCATTCAGAAAAAAATCACTTTAATCTTCCCGCAATTCAATTGGGAAAATCTTTGGTTCAGCCCAGAGCGCTGATAAGAAAATTGGCAGCACCGTTGCCATGACAACGGTTACGTAAGCAGCCTCTCCGGCATAGGCTATAACGGGGATACGCAGCTAAGACTCAGCTCATTCAAGATTTTGAAAGGTCGGCAGCAACTGTGAATTCGACTCTCTGATTGGCTCGAGAAGTGAGGGAGGGAGTAAGGAGAATATTTGTTCCGCAAACTCTCGACTTCATATTGCTGAATTTATCAAGAAGGTAAGCCTGAATAGACGCTTATGAATGGACAATGACCCATCAAAGCAGTATTGTTTTTAAGTAAGCAAGAACTGGCATTGAGTGGACATGGCGAACGAAAAAATTCTTTAAACATAGGAAATTTTAAAGAGCTTTTAAAATTATTGATATCTGAATTAAAACAACGCCTTTTTATGAGGGCATCACTGACCGATTCGCAAGTTTAAGAAAGGAGGATTGATTTGACTTATAAAAAATAAGTACGTTTTCTTCTTTTTACTTTCCGAACATGTACCATGTAAGGAAAGTATTGTAATCATGAAAAAATTCGACTTCGAGATTTTGGTGTTTTTACACGTTTTGAGGGCTTCTGAATCCATTTATGCTATTTTTACGAGATGTATGTATGTATGTGTGTATGTGTGTGTGTGTGTATGTGTGTTTGTGTGTATGTGAGTGAACACGATAGCTCCTGAACGGAGCATTCGATTGAGCTCAAATTGGATATATATGTCATAAACCACCGTCGCAAGACCGGTATTGATTTTGGTGTGTATAGGACTTATAGTTTTTCTACAGGGCTGCGACAAAGATTTCTTTTACATTATGGCCTATGGGAGGAATTTCTTGAAAGTGCGCTAGCGTTTAAACGGTAGATTCGATTGAGCTCAAATTGGGTATATATGTTAAAAACCACCGTCGCAAGACTGGTATTGATTTTGGTGTGTATAGGACTTATAGTTTTTCTACAGGGCTACGACAAAGATTTCTCTTACATTATGGCCCATGGGGGGAAATTCTTGAAAGTGCGCTAGCGTTTAAACGGTACCTTCGACTGATCTGAAATTGGGTATATATGTTATAAATCACCACCTTAAGACCGGTATTGATTTTGGTGTGTATAAGACTTATAGCTTTTCTACAGGGCTATGACAAAAATTTTATATTATGGCATAATGGCATATGGGGAGAAATTCTTGAAAGTACGCAAGCGTTTAAACGGTGCATTCGATTGAGTTTCAATTTGGTACATATGTTTGAATTATTCATCAATTAAAATTTATTTAAATGCTTGGTAATGATCTTAGTCGTAAGTGTTCGGAAAGTCGAGTGGAGTCACTCGAGATTTTTTTACTTTCCGAACATGTACCATGTAAGGAAAGTATTGTAATCATGAAAAAATTCGAATTCGAGATTTTGGTGTATTTACACGTTTTGGGGTCTTCTGAATTCATTTATGCTATTTTTACGAGATGTATGTATGTATGTGTGTATGTGTGTGTGTGTATGTGTGTGTGTGTGTGTGTGTGTGTGTATGTGTGTGAATGTGTGTTTGTGTGTATGTGAGTGAACACGATAGCTCCTGAACGGGGCATGCGATTGAGCTCAAATTGGGTATATATGTTATAAACCACCGTCGCAAGACCGGTATTGATTTTGGTGTGTATAGGACTTATAGTTTTTCTACAGGGCTACGACAAAGATTTATTTTACATTATGGCCTATAGGGAGAAATTCTTGAAAATGCGCTAGCGTTTAAACGGTACTTCCGATTGAGCTCAAAAAGTGTATATAAGTTATAAACCACCGTCGCAAGACCTGTATTGATTTTGGTGTGTATAGGACTTATAGTTTTTCTACAGGGCTACGACAAAGATTTCTTTTACATTATGGCCTATGGGGGGAAATTCTAAAAAGTGCGCTAGCGTTTAAACGGTACATTCGATTGAGCTCAAATTGGGTATACATGTTATAAACCACCATCGCAAGACCGGTATTGATTTTGGTGTGTATAGGACTTCTAATTTTTCTACAGGGCTACGAGAAAGATTTCTTTTACATTATGGCCTATGGGGAGAAATTCTTGAAAGTGCGCTAGCGTTTAAACGGTACATTCCATTGAGCTTAAATTTGGTATATATATTTGAATTATTCATCGATTAAAATTTATTTAAATGCTTTGTAATGATCTTAATCGTAAGTGTTCGGAAAGTCGAGTGGAGTCACTCCAGATTTTTTTCTTTTCTTCTCAAGTTATCGTTACAAAAGAAAATTCTAAAGAAACTTCGAATCAGACACGGATGAATGCAATTTTGAGGATAAGAGCGGCTGGTTGAAATTTATGTCCATTTTATGGAAAAGTAAAATAGGATCTCTGACATTTTTTATGTAATTTCTTTTTTTTTTCCTTCCTCGGTGAGGGCTTAATCCGCCAGCTTTCGAATTCAATAACAAAGATTTTCCATTCCTGTCCGGAGGAGGGGGGGGGGGGGAGGCTCATATGCTTCCGGCTGCACTAACAGTTTTGACCACGGGCCGCTTCAGGGCCTTCTCTATTCTACTCAATACAATACAATAGTATTGTATTGAGTAGAATAGAGAAGTACAATAGAGAACAATAGAGTACAACAGAGTACAATAGAGAAGGCCCTGGCCGCTTTGCGACCGAAGGGGGGTCTCTCCTCTCCCTCAACAGCCCGTTTCTTTTTCTAGTAAAATGAATTTAATAATGCAAGCCAGCACTCTAATGAGGGAGCGGCTCTGCACCCCCTTGAACTGCCCCTAAACCACAAAGAAGAATTTTTTTTTTTACGTAGTTTCAGCAATTCGTCCCTAATCCACAAAGAATTTTTTAGACAATGACATTGGTGCGTTCCCACACTCTCTCCGGAGAAAAGAATTATTCCCTCTCTGGTTCTTCATTTTGATGTCACGTGATGCTAGTCGAAAAATCCCTTCAGTCTTCGGAAGTTTCAAGTTATTCTCGTGCGGGTTTTACTAATTAATTTTTTAGCTGATCAAAAAACTATCCTAGACGCTTGATTTTTTTTTAACGAAAGCTGAGCAGTTTGTCCGTAATATTTTTTTTTTTTTTTTTAGTCGAAATATTACATAGCTTTTTAGATGCGAGCTGAGATAGGCTCCTCGTTCTGAAATTCACCGGAATTTGCCGGAGAAAAGGGTTGTCGATTTTTATTTATTAAAAATCGGGAAATGCAGCTAATTCAAAAAAGGGAGGTCTCTTTAGAAAGAAGACTCTTTCCTCTTTCCGATAGCGTAATTATTTTTTCTTTCGGACGATCGGAAGCCTTCTTTTACGGAGGGCAAAGACAGAAAACGGTCGAAAATATCGTAAAATATAAAATAATTCAAAAACTAATTCAAAAATTAAAAACCTACGTCCGAGGTGCAAACTCCGGGATGCTTGGGAACCCCCTTGCAGAGTTTGGTGCGATTCGGTCGGATAGTTAGTCCGCTACGCGAACGACAGACAAACAGACAGACAGATAGACACTCTCTTTTATTATATGTATAGATAAATAGATAAAAACTTTGACTCCTAGAAAATAATATTTGAAACAAAGAAAAAAAAAGGAATTCGCAAAATTTAATTTATTAATTTTCAAAATTTTAATTTATTATAAGAGCATTTTCGTTTCCGTTTATAAAGTAGGTTATTAATATTTCAATTTCCGAAAGTAATTTTTACAATTACTTTACTTTTTAAAGTGTACGTAGAGAGTCAAGCATGGCGTAATGTCTAGCTTAAGGGTTGAGTTACAGATTCATGGACGACTGACAATCGACTCTGTAAGAGAGTTTACAACAGTAATTGTCAGTCTTGAATATTTGTTAGATAGTCCAGCTAATTTAAAGTCTCCTTCCGAGCTCCATAAGGTTATTTAAGATATTAAACACATGGGTTATTGATAACCCATGCGAAATGAGTTTTTGAATTATTTATACAACTAGGGTACAAGGCCCCTTGACTTGCTACGCTCGCTTTTCGTATGAGATATATTCGGCCACTAATAAGGCATAATCGTAAAAAAGGCATAATTTCAACAAACAAACAAAACCCAAAGGTTGGATCAGATAGAATGTTGCCGAGCTACACATTGCTTGGTTCCTGCACGTTCCTTGGAACACAAAGATTTAAACTTCGCACTATTTTTAATTA
This sequence comes from Cheiracanthium punctorium, assembly GCA_038373885.1. Classification (NCBI taxonomy): domain Eukaryota; kingdom Metazoa; phylum Arthropoda; class Arachnida; order Araneae; family Cheiracanthiidae; genus Cheiracanthium; species Cheiracanthium punctorium. The sequence goes on along the minus strand of JAWZYV010014867.1, from coordinate 29,760 downwards.
CGTGAAACCTATGGAACACCTTGCGTATTAGCCACTTATGGTGAATTTTCATAATTTGGCGACTTGCGTGTATGTATAGTTAATAATTAGCTCTAAGAAAGCAGTGCTTCACATGTCTACTTTGATAAAAACTACGGAACAGCTAAGATAGCTTGCCACCAACGGCGACTTTTCATTATTTGGCAATTGACACATGCTCACAACCTATAATGACTGCTCATGTAAGGTTTCCGGAAAACCGTTATCCATATTTTCATATACATAATCCTTTACAGTGTACAGTAGGCGTATTTAGCACCAGAAGTTATATCATCTCGCCGCGCTGGCAAATATCCAAAGTGTACTATAACTGCTATAATAGCATAGTTAACGCCACCCAATATTTCTACTGGTAGCCAATACTCCAGCTGGACCGAACCGGCTTTAAAATAATCTGCATTTTAATTATTTTTCATTTTCAAGATACTGGATTCTAACATTTTATACTCGCTGTTTAGATTCACCCTGCTTGGAAAGACACCATTTTGTCAGATCGTGCCTAATGTCAAGATGCGCTTTTAAAATCAGTTTTAATTATGCTGTTTTGAGAAAACGAATAATCGCTAATTCTGAACTGTTGTTATCTAAGCGAACTTTCTACTTTGCCAACTTTGTTAACACACTTGGTGTTATTTATTTCATACACTTTTTAATTTGGCGTAAAATTGGTGTAATTCATTTGATGTTTGTCGATTTCACGCGATTCTACATACTTAGAATTGCTTTGTTAGAAAGGGATGAATAATTTTATGCCAAACCTAGCAACCATTATGCTTAATTTTTTCAGTTTTTTATTAATATCTTTTAAAATAATTCGATTTCCGAAATTTAAGTCAGCTTATCAGGTTCCTCGGAATTTTTCGAATCCCGTGGACACCTTAGTCGAAACTCAAATCCCCACGGTTTAGGAGGAGATAGCCGAACAAGCTCTTGACAGCGGCGGAGGCGTCAGCGGCCGTTCCTTTTTTTTTTAGAATAGAGAGATTCGCGGGCCATAGTCGCGGGCCAGCTCATCATCCACAGACAAATGGAAAAGTAGAGAGGGTAAATCAATCCATAGTTACTAGATTAAAATGTAAAGTTAACTCTTCACCTTCTAAAATTCCTTGGACTAAGTTACTAGAGCAGGTTATTAGTGAATATAATAACACACCTCATTCAGTAACGAAGTTTACACCTATGCAGAGGCGTAGCCAAGGGGGGGTTAGGGGGGTCATAACCCCCTCCATGAGGAATTTTTTGCCATACAAAATGTATATTCTTCACTACATTATCACACACACGTATACATATATATGAGTTGCAGTAGTCATAACCCCCCCATGAAAAATTTCTGGCTACGCCCCTGCACCTATGTATTTAATGTTTGGAAAATTGCCATATGACTCACCTATTTCGGAAAATACCTATCCTCCTGTTGATGAAGCTCGAAAATTAGCAAAAGAAAGGACAATAGAATTTCATAATAAAAATAAAATTAGATATGACAATAAATTCATAGAAGCTAATTTCGAACCAGGAGATCTTGTAATTTATGAAGAATTTAACTACCCAAATACACGTAAATTATCTCCTACGTTTTCAGGTCCTTATTCAATTGTAAACAAATGTTCTTCAGTTACATTCGAAATTGATAAACCTAATTACCATACTAAGAAACCTACGGAAATAGTTCACTCTTCTAAATTAAGACCTTATTTCCCTCCTGACAAATTAAAGCTAGCCCACGAAGGTGATTAAATTTAATTAACAATAATTGATCTTAAAAAAAATTTAAAAAATTGTATTCAAAATTTCTATGTGTTGAGTTTGGAACCCTGAATACTCGACATAAAGTCTATCGTCTATCCTTTTTTCTTTTATGCTTCTACCAACCTTTCTCTGTCACCCGCTTCTCTTATTCATTGAAGAAATCCCCAAGTCCGAGTGCGTGCGGTGTAAGTAAAACTTCACCTTTCTTCTTTGTATATTTTATAGATATTATGCAAACAATAAATGAAGCTAGACTTAGACTAGGCTGGGACTTCCTCTCAATAATCCCCCAGTTTTTCCCAACTGTCTATTGAGTCATTTCTTCCCTTTTTTTGGAAGCTATGAGGCAATGGCCAAGTTTTCTCTTTCGCAGTTGACAATTGTCATCCTTTTTCGGAATCATGTGAACCCATTTTTGCTGTCATACTATGGAGAGTTGAAAGTTTGGGCAAACTTAAAATGCCTACTAGTGGTATTTACTATACCCCATACCTGTGTGACGGTACTGCTGTTTCACAGCTATGGTTTTCGAAATTTTCTACACACTACGCACATTTTTACATTTTTTTTTTAACATTGCCTTTACACAAAATAATTTACTCCATTTTGCCAACTCCATTTTTCCAAGTTATTTTCATCCCATTCACTTTATGCCATGCAAGCCAAAGCCATAAGTATTTGCCGAAGAAAATAAATGTCAGCCATGTTTATCCATTTTGTTTAATTATATTATTATATTGTTGTACAGTATTATTGTATCCTACCTAGGTTGTAAATATTTTACTTGTGATATTTTGAAAAAAAAAATTGCGCGCACTCACTGTTTTATTGTTTATTGTAAGATTTTCGTACTATTGCATCATTATGTTTTGTCAAATTTTAGAAACTGCATCCTGCCCCTCAAGTGTTGTACAACATAACTCCAGAATTCTAGCCAGAAGAATTTAAGGTGTCTAAACTTGAAAATTAGATTAGTTCGCAGTTTTAAGATTAGGTTGCAAGGACGTCTGACTCGCAAGTGAGAGACTGGCCACCTCAATGATATTGCTCGTCAGACTTCTTTTGCCGGGGGGGGGGATATTGTAATGTATAAAAAGGTAATTTGGGTTTTACTAGTTTGGGTATTGTTCAAGCGGGTACTTTTACTGTAAGTTTTGCTTTCCTGTCATACTTGCCACGCGCGCTCTGAAGCTACGTTTTATTTATTTTGTTATTTGTCAAACATCAGGCCGTCGATTCTGAGTTCTTTAGATGTACACGTGTCTCGTTACAGAGATACTCAGAGTGCGTAATGTATTAGAATTATTTTGAGTATTCCTGTAAAGGAACTATTTACACTACATGCATGAATTTCTTGAGTATTTAGCCTATAATAGGTACTCAAAAATAAAAACAATAAAGACCATTATTTTTTTTTGACAAGTCTTAGGGGCCTTGGCCCCCTAAGACTAGGGGGCCAAGGCCCCTAGACTCGCAATGCTCACTTTTCTTATGAGGTATTCGACTCCTAATAATTCTTATTCTTAAAAAAGGCATAATTTAAATAGACAAAACCCAAAGACTGGATGTTACCGAGCAGCACATTGCTAGGTTCTTGCATGTTCCTTATAACATAAAAATTTAAACTTCACACTATTTTAAATTATGTAAAACCCAGGGAACATCTTGCGTATTTGCCACACACAGCAATTTTTCATAATTTGGCGACTTATATACATGTATCGTTAATAATTAGCTCCAAGAAAACAGTACTTCATATATTTTCTTTGATAAAAACTATGGAACTGCTACTAATGGCGACTCTTCATTCTTTGGTGATTTACACATGCTCATAAACGATAATTACTTCTCATGTAAGGTTACTGGGAAAACCGTTATGCATATATTCATATACATAATCGTTTGAAGATTGGCGTACTTTGCACTACGAAATATATCACTCCGTGCCGACAAATATCCAATCTGTACAGTAACTGCTATAATGGCATAATTAATATCGCCAAATATTTCTACTGGCAGCAAATACCCAAGCTGAACCTAACCGGCTTTAAGATAATCTGCATTTTAATAATTTTAATAGATATTGGGTTCTAACATTTTTAAACTCTCTGGTTAGATTCACCCTGCTTGGAAAGATACATTTTGCCAGTGCCAATATGGCACTTTTAAAATCACACAGTTATAATTAGTTATTCTGTTTTGAAAAAACAAATAATCACTAATTCTAAACTCCTGTTGTCTAAGCGAACTTACTATTTGAAAATTGTCAACTTTGTGTAATACATTTTGAGTTACTTATTTCATGTAGTTTTTATTTTGGCGTAAAATGGGTGTATTTCTACTTCATGTTTGATAATTTCACGTGATACTACATACTTGGAAATGCTTTGTTGCAAAGGAATGAATGATTTTATGCCAAATCTCGCAACCATTCTGTTTATTTTTTCAGTTTTTTATTAATATCTTCTAATTATATTAATATCTGTCTAAAATTATTAATATCTCTTATTAATATCTATCTAAAATAATTCGATTTTCGAAATTTAAGTCAGCTTATCAGGTTCCTCGGAATTTTTCGAATCTGTGGGCACCTTAGACGAAACTTAAATCCCCACGGTTTAGGAGGAGATAGGCCAACAAGCTTTGACAGCGCCAGAGCCCTTTACTTTTTTTTAGAATAGAGAGATACTCAAATTAAATTTCATACTGTTCTGGAAACTCGCGGAATCTTTTCGCAATCGAAAGATTTCGTTTTGTGTACACAGCTATTCTCATGTCCATGCAAACGATTTATTTGTGAAAAAAAAAAAAAAATGATAATAAACTGTGTAATCTGGAAAATCTTTTTTAAACGAATTTGAATCCCAATTGTATGACGTCATATTCACTTGAAAAGGGTAATTTTGTCACGCAAATGATTTACTTTTTTGACTCTCGGAAATAAAATGGTGCTGAAAATGGCGAAAAATCGCTTAAAAAGGAGGGAACGGGTGGATTTTCAGATTTTTAAAGAAGTGCAGATTGTTTTCTATATTTTTATACATGATCATGAAAATTTTCAAGCGGATCGTGAAAACGGTGAGGAAGTTATTAGGCTTTTTGTGTTAACTTTGTAAATTTCACGCGAGTCTAGATACTTGGAAACGCTTTATTGCAAAGGAATGAATGATTTTATGCCAAATCTGGCAACCATTCTGTTTATTTTTTCAGTTTTTTATTAATATCTTCTAAAATAATTCGATTTTCGAAATTTAAGTCAGCTTAGCAGGTTCCTCGGAATTTTTCGAATCTGTGGGCACCTTAGTCGAAACTCAAATCCTCACGGTTTAGGAGGGGATAGGTCCACGAGCTATTGATAGCGCCAGCGGTCTTTACTTTTTACTTTCCGAACATGTACCATGTAAGGAAAGTATTGTAATCATGAAAAAATTTGAATTCGAGATTTGGGTGTATTTACACATTTTGAGGTCTTCTGAATTCATTTATGCTATTTTTACGAGATGTATGTATGCATGTGTGTGTGTGTGTGTGTGTGTGTGTGTGTGTGAACACGATAGCTCCTGAACGGGGCATGCGATTGAGCTCAAATTGGGTATATATGTTATAAACCACCATCGTAAGACCGGTATTGATTTTGATGTGTATAGGACTTATAGTTTTTCTACAGGGCTACGATACATATTTCTTTTACATTATGGCATATGGGGAGAAATTCTTGAAAGTGCGCTAGCGTTTAAACAGTACATTCGATTGATCTCAAATTGGGTATACAAGTTATAAACGACTATCATAAGGCCGATATTGATTTTGATGTGTATAGGACTTATAGTTTTTCTACAGGGCTACGACAAAGATTTCTTTTATATTATGGCCTACGGGGAGAAATTCTTGAAAGTGCGCTAGCGTTTAAACGGCGCATTCGATTGAGCTTCAATTTGGTATATATGTTTGAATTATTCATCGATTAAAATTTATTTGAATTCTTGGTAATGATCTTAATCGTAAGTGTTCGGAATGTCGAGTGGAGTCACTCCAGATTTTTTTTAGAATAGAGAGATACACACACAAGGTTCCAGGGAGACCACTTTTTAACAAACCCTAATTATTACATGAACTCCAAAAAATATTCATTGCTTGTGAATGTTTGCATAAACAAGATGATTGCCGAACTTTGTGTTAACAAGATTCAGCAGTATACCAGTCCCAAAAAGGTGGTAACGGGTTTTAATTCTTTATCTATTAGAGATAAGCAGGCAGCATGAATTGCAAAAATGTTCAAAATAAGACTCTATTAAGAAAAAATTGCTCTTGTTAATTTTCAGAAATTTACAGTCTTTAAATTTGTATACGATCCCTGTTCAAAACAATTTCCAACTAGTAAAATGTGCCCCATACTTTCATGAGATGACATACAAAATTTGAGAATTACACTAATTTACACTGCCCATTTATCTCCAGTAGATATAGAATTAAAGCCTGTTACAACTTTTTGGGAACACCCTGTATACTGCTGAACCTCGTTAATGGACACAAGATTGAGCAACCATCTTGTTTACGCCAACATTCATGAGCAATAAATATTTTTTGGAAGTTTGTGCAATAATTGGGGTTCATTAAAAAATAGTCTCCCTGGAATGTAGTGTGTGAATTATTTAAAGCTCATAAACAGGAGCAAACAAAATACCTCTCATACTTTAAGCTCTAAGGGCAGTGATTTAAAAAAATAATTTATTGTCTTTGTTTTCATCTGCTACCTCATCTGATTCCCCTTCTGTGATAGCTGTTGCTTCCTGACAGCCCAAACGCACACATTGAGTCTCAGCTGTACCAAAGACTCAATATGTTGATGAAAAACTCAACACATGCCATTACAGCATTAGTTAAAATAATTCTGGCATAAATTTCTCTAAGATTATGGTAATATTCTGAATTCCTTAACCCTGATCGTAGTTGTTTCCTGATTGCCCAAATGCAATGATTGACACAGAAGGGGAAGGGTACACTAACTTCTTTTAAGAGACGCGACAGCGACCTCCATGAAAAGGGACACCAGCTGCACTAAAAGGGAAACGGGGCCATCGTTATTGATGGGCCTGCGCATGTGTTGCCATCGCAGAGAGAGAGCTAGATTGAGGCCTGTTTCCTCCACGGGGAACGAGCACTTACGATGTTTGCAAACGTGATTACATTCTGCAATATTTTAACTTAATATATCATTCGATTGTAAATGATGCTTGCACGTTGTTTTCGTATTGGATTAGTCTTGTAAAGGTAAGTTGAAAATTTATTGTTTTTAAAATCGCTTCGACTGAACTGTCGAAAGCGATAAAATGGTGCATGTTTTTAGAAATTTACGGAAATTTTAGGGCTTTTAACTGAACTGTCGAAAGTGCTAAAATGGTGCGTGTTTTTAGAACTTTACGGAAATTTTAGGGCTTTTAATGTATTTAATTATCTAACTAAGGTATTTTCGTGTTTGAATTTTAACTAAACTTCCTGTTTTGTTTATTTATTTTTTTAATAAACTAACCACTGGACTGGTACAAAACTAGTTCTGTAACAATGTATAAATTGATTTTTTAATCAAAATACGTTTTTAAAAAATAATTAACAAACAAATTCTTTAATATTTCTTATTGATTTATTCTAATGAATTTTATATGCCCATTTAACAACAGAAACCACACCAGAAAGTGTTACCCATAGAAAGCATGCACTAAAATTCATGTCAATGTAAGGATAAGCCTATCTAGTCAAAGCATCAAACTACAATGAAAAAAAAAAATCACAATCCTAAACTAGAAACAATACCTAATTTTGCAACAAGAGCTTAATTAGTCGCTTACAGCTTTAAAATTTTTACCATATTTCTAAATAAAAAATCTGGAGTGACTCCACTCGACTTTCCGAACACTTACGATTAAGATCATTACCAAGCATTTAAATAAATTTTAATCGATGAATCATTCAAATATATATACCAAAATGAAGCTCAATCGAATGTATCGTTTAAACGCTAGCGCACTTTCAAGAATTTCTCCCCATAGGCTATAATGTAAAAGGAATTTTTGGCGTAGCCCTGTAGAAAAACTATAAGTCCTATACACATCAAAATCGATACCGGTCTTACGATGGTTGTTTATAACATGTACACCCAATTTGAGCTCAATCGAATCTACCGTTTAAACGCTAGCGCACTTTCCAGAATTTTCCCCCATAGGCCATAATGTAAAAGAAATCTTTGTCGTAGTCCTGTAGAAAAACTATAAGTCTTATACACACCGAAATCAATACAGGTCTTGCGACGGTGGTTTATAACATATATACCCAATTTGAGCTCAATCGCATGCCCCGTTCAGGAGCTATCGTGTTCACTCACATACACACACACACACACACACACACACACACACACACACACACACACACACACACACACACACACATCACACACTACATACATCTCGTAAAAATAGCATAAATGGATTCAGAAGACCTCAAAATGTGTAAAAACACCAAAATCTCGAAGTCGAATTTTTTCATGACTACAATACTTTCCTTACATGGTACATGTTCGGAAAGTAAAAATGCAAGTTTCCTTTCGTTATTATGGTTTCTGAAAAATCACAGAGCTCAAATATCGCTAAGGGTAACACGCGCATTAAACAAAATACTTTGAATTTTTATAATAGTAATTTTTGCATCAAAACCTTTTAATGTAATTAGATTTCTAACTCATTTTCATGAGGTCAAAATGACATCATTCTCAGTTGCTATATCTAACATGAATTAGTGAAAGAAGAAAAAGAAAGAAAAAACACGTTATTTTATTTTCTTCAGCATCTGATAATCTGGATGGAAAATTATTATTTCGTTCGTGGTGTAATTTTTTGTCAAAACTTTTTAACCAGGATTTTTAATGCATTTTTTCAGTGACATGAAAATGACGTCAGTCTAATTACTGAAAGTAATAAATAAATAAATTTAACTTTGTTAACTATGCTCACAAATGTGCTGAAATCGGTTATTTGAGTAGCTTTCTACCCTCAAAATTGCGAAAAATCGTAAAAAGTTAGAGAACACGGACGAACAAACAAACAAACATACTTTCACATTTATATAATAGATTGCATGAAAACTTCGATTATTTTTAAAGAAGCGCAGATATGTTAATGTTCTATTTTTTTCATATTGAATGCCTTTTCATTTTTCGAGTTTTAAGAGATGTAGATATTAATGATTTCACTTATTGTTATATTTAATAACTTAAGTGGCAACAATGGATTCCGTTACTATGGAAACTGTAGCAATCTTTAAAATAGAACATGAAATAAATTATTCATGTTTATTTTGCTAGAATTGCCATATTGGCGTAATTAACGCCACAAATTGATGGTAAATAGCTAAAATGAATCACAAATTAAACTTAACAACAAATTCAAAATAGTTTCAATCCTTACAATACACACAATTTTTAAAGGCTGAAAAACCATTCTTAATCACCTCCAAAAGCAAAGAATTCCGATTTTATTACACCTTGTTTGGTGGGATTAAAAAAAAAATATCCAAGCATACACTCATAATATCGACTCATTCCAATCGTGGAATGCAATTAGCAGCACAAAAGCGAGAACACACTCTATTAAACACAGCGTTACACTATATTTGAATATTTATCGCCAGCTTTGCTAAGAAAGGTAAAGTAGGAATCAACATACATTTTAATTTGTAAAGCAAAAAAAAAAAAAAAATTATTAGACAGTATTAGTTATATGCCATTCTAACAGTTACCAGAAAAAGAAATTTCCGTAGCACTGCTTTAACGAATAAGAATCGATGATTTTTTACACATTCGATCGCCAAAGTGCCAACATACACCATTTTGCGAGATTTTTTTCAAGGAATCATTCGAAGCATTGAAACAACGGCAACCAAAATGGGAAATAGTAATCTATCTTTCATATATGGTTTGATCGCCAAAGTACAACAGGCATCTACTTGAAAAGGAGCAGTATTTTAAATTATTAACTATGTGTTAATGTATTTTATTCATCGTTAACTATGATGTACAAAATGCGAGAATTTCAATGACTTTAAATTTGGCGGAATTTCCCCTCACTTTAATCAATTTACTTAATTTTGTGAAAATTCTCAAGTTAGATCGTTTAAATTCACCTTAATAACTGCGTTATTTCTGCACTAATAACTGTTAAATTAAAAAAATTGAAGCTAAACTCTAATAAAACCTACACTTGTTTTTAAAAATACTATTTCGGTACGCTCTCAGTAAATTGCGCCAAGCTTAAAACTGTGCAAATCGGTAGAACCTACTACTTTCTCAAAATCGCCAAATCAGCCATTTTCCCCCCTCCAAACTAAAAAATATACGTATTAGTCTCGGAAATCTCCCAATCCCTTATTCTTTTACACACAAAAAACATCGAATTCCTGCTCTGATTTCACATGCACGCAATACTTTAATTAAAAATAACTTTGTAAATAATCTAAACAGAAAAAAATCATTATTTTTTATTTTTACTGCAGAAGTCTAAATAATTTAATAAAATATCCAAACATGGCAACCTCGATGCTTATTTCTCACTTTTTTGACTACAGGGGTTACAATCACGGAATTGCGGAGAGCAAAAATTAGCGTTTTTGATGGGGGTTTTTTATCAATATCTCCTAAACTAATTCGAATTTCGAAATTTAAATTAGCGGAGGTTCTTTCTCGAAATTCTCCGAATTCGTGGATACCTCGTTCGAAACTCAACTCCCAGCCGTTTAGGAGATGATGATGCTACACACACACACACACACACACACACACACACACACACACACACACACACACACACACACACACACACACACACACAGACGCGCACAGATTTTAATAGTATAGACTAGATTCTAAGCCCTACCTAACATTTCATCCTGGTTACGGCCCTGGTCCGGAGGAACAAATACATTAGAGGTTATGTGCTGCTCCGGATAATCTGCCAGCAAAACAGCAAAAATGACGTAAAAAATGACATCAACATGCGAAGGAAATAAAATTTAAGATATGTAGAATTGCATGAAAACTTCGATTATTTTTAAAGTGCAAGTCTGTTACAGTTAGTTCTATTTGTTTCACGTTTGATGCGTTTTCACTTTTTCGAGTCTTAAAAGCTGTAGAAATGAGTGGTTTCACTTAATTGTTAAATTTAACACCTTAAGTGGCAATAATGGATTCCGTTGCTACGGAAATTATAGCAATGTTAAAAATAGAACATGAAATAAGTTATTTATGTTTACTTTGCTAGAACTGCCATATTGGCGAAATTAACGCCGCCAGTCGATAGCAAATAGCTCAAACCACAAATTAAACTCGACACTAAAGGCAATACGCAATACTCTGTTTGACGGAATTTAAAAAAAAATATCTATGCATACGCTAGTGACATCTTAATTGTGGAATAGAATTAATAATACGTACAGAGTTGTACTGTACATTTGAATATTTTTCGCCAACTTTGTTAAGAAATGTACTGAAGTAGGAATCAACATACATTTCAATTCGTAAAACGAAAAATATATTAGACAGTATTAATTATGCCATTCCAGTTGAAGTGAAAGAAACTCCCGTAGCGCTGCTTTAACAAATAAGAATCAATTATTTATTACACGTATAGTACACGCCAAAATGCTAACATACACCATTTTGCGAGATTTTTTTGTTTTCAGGGAATCATTCGAAGCATTGATTTAACAGCAATCAAAATGGGAAATAGTTATGTATCATTTATATGGTTCGATCGCCAAAATTTAATGTTGGGATCTAATTGATAAGCAGCAGTTATTTAAATTACTAACTATAACGGGTTTTAATCACCGTTAACTACCATGTACAAAATGCGAGAATTTCAATTTTCTGAAATTTGGCGGAATTTCTCTAACTTAAATCAATTTACTTAATTTGGTGAAAATTCTGCAGATCGTTTAAAATCGCCTTATTAATTGCATTATTTCTGTGTGAAAAATCGAAGTATAGCGCCGTATTCTAATAAAATTTATACTTGTTATTAAAAATACTATTTCGTTACGCTCTCAGTAATTTGTGATAAGCCCAAAATTGCGTGCAAATCGGTAAAACTTACTAATTTCTCAAAATCGCCAAATCAGCCATTTTTTTTCGCCAAACTAAAAAATATATATGTTAGTGTTGAAATCTCCCAATCCCTTATTCTTTTACACATAAAAAATATTGAATTCCTGCTCTGATTTCACATGCACGCAATACTTTAACTAAAAAAATAACTTTGTAAATAATCTAAACAGAAAAAAATCATTATTCTTTTATTTTTACTGTAGGAGTCTAAATAATTTAATAAAATAGCCAATCATGGCAATCCCGATGCTTATTTCTCACTTTTTTGACTACAGGGGTTACCATTGCGGAATTACGGAGGTCAAAAATTAGCGTTTTTGACGGGTTTTTTATCAATATCTCCTAAAATAATTCGAATTTCGAAATTTAAATTAACGGAAGACCTTCTGCGGAATTTTCCGAATCTGTGGACACCTTGATCGAAACTCAACTTCCAGCCGTTTCGGAGAAGATGATGTTACAGACAGACAGACGCGCACAGATTTTAATAGTATAGACTAGCTGCTTACCCGTTCTCCGCACGGTAGGAGACGAATATTTTCCTTACACACATATAATTCTAATTAAACCCAGTAATAGGAATCTCTAATAGTGAAAAATTGCTGGAATTCTGACGAAAAGCTGACTCCATGAGTGGAAATTTGAGACGATTGCAATATGATGACACAAAAACTACACCATTGTCACTGGCGATCAGAAAAGTAAGAAGTTTACGGTATGCAGACGAAACTTTTCTCTTTCGAAAAATGCCTTATTTCTACATCATATAATTCTCTTTTTTTAGATTTTATTTATAGCATTCATAAATACCATATGAATAACATTACATGATGTTGAATACTATTTTATCTTATCTTGCATTTCGTAAAGCGTGGACAATGCATCAGCACAGTTATGTTGCAGATGACTCTGAAGTTGAAAAATTAGTTTTAAACCTTATTAAATTTTACCTAAATTTAAAAAACCTACTCGAAACAATCGATGCACATTGTACGTCCAGAAACCAAAATGCACCCTGTTTCCGTGAAGATCTTGTCGCTTTCGTAAATGAAAACATTTGTGACGTAACTTAAGTGGAAAAGCTTATTACCCTTACTGAACTCTTAATACTGTAGCACACGTGTTACATAAAACTAATGTTGATCTCACTGCCAATTCACACTAAATAAATAACTAATTTCATCTTTTATTTTTAACATAGATTAATTGCATAGTGTCAAATTCAATATTAAACAAAATCTGAAGTCGTTTCTAGAGCTCTTGGTCTTGTAACTGGAGTAACTGGAATATATATGAAAAAATAAATAGAACTTTAACATATAAGTCATTTATATGAAATATTCTAAGCACATCGCATCCCGTTATTCGGAAAGATTTCACAAACGCCATGGGAAGAAAGAGCAATTAATTTCATATTATATTTTGTATTCCTTGCAAGCGCCTTTGTTATGTACATGATTGCAGTATCATTCTCGTACACGATGCTTATCCTATAGTCTCTGGTGATTTATTTAGGATTTTCATTTCATATTCCTGACTTTTCATAACTTCGAAATTTTGGTGCTTTGCTCATGTGAATAATAGATTATCATTTCGCATTACGGCTACCAATTAAATAGTTTTCCATATTGCTTCTTCCACGTTAACGACGTTAATATGCCTTTTTCTAGTTAAAAAAAAAAGGCCTACAAAGTTTCATTGCTTCAATTTATACACACTGAGGGGTTAGACCAAAACCTCCTATAGGTTTTGATTAGATTATATGAAATATTCTAAGCACATATTTCATATAATCGCACCCGATATTTCATATAATATGAAAATATTATATGAAATATCGGGTAATTAATCCCGATATCGGGTAATATCGGTATAAATTCATATTTCATATAATACGCACCCGACAAAAGCGCTTCCTTATGTCCGCCGAAGCAGCACATACGTTAGCGTGTAATGTGCTTCTCTGCATAATCTGAGAGCAAAACAGAAGACAATGACGTGAAAATGACGTTACACGCGAATAAAATGAAAAATATGTAGAATTGCCGGAAAAAACTTCGATTATTTTTAATGCGCAAATATGTTAAAATTCTATTTGTTTCATATTTAATGCGTTTTCACTTTTTTGGGTCTTAAGAGCTGTAGAAATGAGTGGTTTCACTTAATTAATAAATTGAACAACTTAAGTGGCAACAATGGATTCCGTTGCTGCGGAAACTGTAGCAGTGTTAAAAATAGAATATGATATGATTTATTTATGTTTACTTTGCTAGAACTGCCATTTTGGCGTAATTAACGTCGGCAGTCGATGACAAATAGCCAAAATGAATCACACATTAAACTTGACAATAAATGCAATAATTTAAAAGCATTATCAGCTAGTCATACTGGGTTTAAAAAATATTCTCATTCATCTCAAACAGCATTCGTATTTATAAAGACTTCCTATTTTATTAAACCTTGTTTGACGGGATTAAAAAATATTGTCTATTCATACGCTCGTAACACCAACTCATATCAATCGGGGCATAGAATTAGCAATACAAATGAAAAAGTTTAATTTTCTGAAATTTGACGGTGTTTCCCTAACTTAAATCAATTTATTTAACTTGATGAAAATCATTTAAAATCGCCTTAATAACTGCATTATTTCTGAACAGAAAATTAAAATTTCAGGCTAAATTCTAGAAAAATCTACACTTGTTTTTAAAAATACTATTTCTTTACGCTCTCAGTAAATTGCGCCAAGCCTAAAATTGTGCAAACCACTAGAATCCACTTTTTCAAAATCGCCATATAAGCCATTTTTTTTCCGCCAAATTATAAGGTTATACACTTTAATCTCTGAAATTTACAAATCCTTTTTCTTTTGCGTATAAAAAATATTGAATTCCTGCTCTGATTTCCCACGCAGACGATATTTTAATTAAAAAATAACCTAGCAAATATTCGAAACAGAAAAAAAAGTATTATTCCTTTATTTTTAATGCAAGAGTGTAAATCATTTAATAAATTCGCCAAACATGGCAACCTCGATGCTTATTTCTCACATTTTCACTACAGGGGTTACAATCGCGGAGTTGCGGAGAGCAAAAATTAATGTTTTTGACGGGGTTTTTTTATCAATATCTCCTAAACTAATTCGAATTTCGAAATTTAAATTAGCGGAAGACCTTCCTCGGAATTTTTCGAATAAGTGGACACCTCGATTGAAACTCAACTCCCAGCGGTTTCGGAGGAGATGATGCTACACACAGACAGACAGACGCGCACAGATTTTAATAGTATAGAAGATTGTTGTAACATCTAGTTGTGCACCTGCCATTTCTGTACCGTTCGACTGGATAGTTTATCTGCCGGGCCGCCCAAAAGATTTTCAATACGTTACGCTCTATGGGCAGAAATTCATTAAAGCGTATTTTAGAGGTATTAGGCTAGTTCAAACGTCTCAGAAGTGATACATGTTCTTAAGGGTCACAAAATGAATTTCTCCATCGAAAATAGCGTCTTTTATCATTTATAAATCTGCTACAGGAACACTCAAAGATTTCCACCACATTAAGGTCAATGGCAGTTTTAGGGACATTCATCCATTTCAAGCACAATACCGTCCTACCATATAGTTAGGTAAAGGTCAGACCACGGTCACGTGCCTTCCTCAGAAATAACGCCAAAAGTCGTCAAGCTTGGCAACTTTTGGTGTATGTGTGTATGTATGTATTTGACTCTCTATTAGTCGTAGAATGTTGAAATTTCTTATATAAGATTGTTGTAACATCTGGTTATGCATTTCGATTTTTGGTTCCAATCTACTGGAGAGTCTATTTACAGTACCACTCAAAAGAATTTAAATACATTATTGTCTACGGACATCTTCAATATATGACGTCTGTAGTCAGCCATTGTTTGATCCATGCAAAAAATCTCGCGATTTATCATCGACCTTGGCGACTTTTTCCGAAATATCGCCAAATTGGGCGTCAAAAATAATTTTATATTCCGTAAACTCGAAAACTTTTCACCGTAGAATGTTGAAATTTTGTATTTAGAACTACTGTAATATCTAATTGTGCATCTTTTTTTTTAATTAATTGCAATCGACTAGGACTTATTTGCAAGGTCACCCAAATGACTTTAAATACATTAAGGTGCATGGATACATTCCATTCATTGAAAGTCTGAGGTCAATTACTACTTTGGCTATTCCCAAAATCTCGCAAACTATCTCAAGCTTGTCGGCATTTGGCGCAATATCCCCCATTTAAGTGTCAGAAGGAAATCTTTCAAATTGTACCCAGCTTAGCGATATGTGAAATATTTGGCTAGACACCGCTAAACCTTAGTATTCCTGCAGTATTGTAGCTCTATCAAAAATATAAGTTAAGATAAAGTGCGCCGAAAATATTTTTTATGTGCAAGGAAGTCATGTGTTGTCCACATCAGATTTTTTTCGGGGAGATCAGTTTGCAGCGACAAGTTTTCTCCTCAGCACTATAGCTTTAGATTAAAACACGTAAGTATTCACAGTGTTCCAAAAAGTTGTTTACTTTAATGTTTTATCTATTAGACGTAAGTGGGCAATGTGAATTGAAAAAATAAGGTAGCAAATCAGACTATCTTAAGGAAAATTTCCTCTCGTTAATTTTCAAAACGGTATACTTTTGAAATTTTTATAAGACTCCCCTACAAAAGAATTCCCAGTCTGTAAAATGCTCCCCTTACACTAGTGAGGCGATGTACAAAATTTCAATCTTTCATCATGGAAAGTTTCAGTGATATCTATAATAACATAAGTAGTAATAAAGCCTACATTCTTCGTGAGCTATATATGAAGAATCTGAATGTAAACCTTATTGCTAGAGTTGAAAAAAAAAAACCTTTCAAAATTAGTTTTTAAAAAATCTTTTGTAATTTATCTACGACCCCTGAAATGAAATCATCCGATGTCATTTTTTCCGCTTTCAGAGATATTGAGGGCTTTAAGTAAGCATGCATTTTTTTTTTTTCATATCTGTGACACTCTTTAGGATATAATTCTCAAATGGTGTATTGATCCACAATTTCATTATTTTCATTAATGTATGGGACACATTTTACTAACTGAGACTTTTTGTTCGGGGTTCGGGTAAGAATTAAAAACTGTAACTATGAAAATTAACGAGAGGAATTTGTTGGTATCCTCTTCTTTCCCATTTTATTTTGAACGCCTCATAAAAAGGGTCTCTAGATCTGTGGCACGCGATGAACGTTTCGATCGTCCGCCATCTTGCTGGTAGTTAAGTCGAGCGATGGCAACGGCTGCCCTTTTTTCAGCGTGGGGCAATCTATCCAGCTGTTTTCGCGCTCTTCCATTTTTCAGCAGATGTCAGTGCTGTTCAAAAGAATCGTGACCCTTTTTTGACGGGAAATGACGAGCTAAAAAGTAAAGGATTCTCGGGGAGCTGTGTCACCCGCAACTATTTTTCATAGAAATCAAATCGATTCTTCGTGATTGGCAACAGTCAATACGTCAGAGTTTGGTGTTCCCATCTGTTTGGGACATCTTATGTATGTATATATATGGGTTGTTAGAAATAATTTTTGGGTGACTAATGTATGTAAATGAACAAAGAAAATTACAGTACCGAATTAAGATGTCTTTACTTCAGCGGTATTTTGCTCAGTACATCTTCAGGATTTAAATTACCATTTGCATGTACTGAAAGTAGTAATTTTGAATAAAAGGTTTTACCTTAAATATTTTTATGTAAAACTTGTTTACATTTTACAGCAATGTTTAAAAGTGTGAGTGATTTCGGTTTGTCTGTCAGTAATTCTGACCGTGCTTACCTGCTGTAAATATACATATCGATTGCAACGAAATTTAAAGGACATAATGAGGTACAATGCGTAAATGTTTCTTTTTGATCAAAAATATAAATAAATTTAATTATTTCTCTTTTAGAGTACAATTTTAGACATTGGTTGGTAAGATTTACATTCCTTAAAAGAGTTTATTAATAATATTTGGAAAAGTACTGTTAGTTTTCATCTGCTTACTGAATGCATGGTCTTTCCCCCTTCTAAGAAACTAATACATTCCTGAAAATTTGTTATTACATTCAATTTATAAAAGATCTAAAAAACTTCGTATCAGAGAGAAGCATTTTTGGGGCACATAGTTAGGCACATAGTTAGGCTTAGGGAATATTGAGTTTCTAAATGCTACTAATAAACTTTTTTATGAGTATAAATGTTGCCTCTCTACTAATGTCCGAAAATACAGGCTAAAATAAATCGTTTAGAAACAACTATTTACATGATCAACTCATTTTACTTCACCGTATCTTGCAACAATGAAGTATCGGTATACAATGTTTATTCATAACCTGTGAAGCCCTGATCATAATATTTTTAAACTTGAATAATTTGTAAGTCATCATAGGAAATAAATAAAATTTGTTAAGGCATGCGATTGCTTTTTTATTAATTTTTAAACTATTAACCATTTTACCCTCATCTGTTACCATTTTTACCCCACCTTTGTAAAAGATCTTAATAAAATTTAATATTTTTACATCTAAAACTAATATAACTATATCATTATTTTCAGGTGTGAAGGGGATGAACGCATTGAGTAAAGTAACACAAAATGTTGAATGTAACATTATAAATAACAGAAAACAGCCCATGAATACAAAAATGCCTGTTTCATACCTACTTGAAGCTTCCGACAACGTTCGGAAACCATTTTCTTAAAATAACTAATATATAACATGATGAATATTTTTTTGGGTGTATTTCAAAGAAAAAACTTAAAAAATTATAACTGTTGAATTATATTTATATTTACATTTTAATAATTTAAAATTTAATGAAATT
The DNA here is from genome assembly GCA_038373885.1 of Cheiracanthium punctorium. NCBI lineage: Eukaryota > Metazoa > Arthropoda > Arachnida > Araneae > Cheiracanthiidae > Cheiracanthium > Cheiracanthium punctorium. The sequence goes on along the minus strand of JAWZYV010014867.1, from coordinate 10,955 downwards.
TTCATAGTTGGGAAAAATGGGTTGAGAAAAATGCTTTTCAAAATAATCGTATGCGGCTTTCATTTGTACTCAGCCAACTGTTGTTAGTGTAACAGACCACAGGTTAAGTTGTATTTTTAACCGTTTGACTGCTATCCATCAAAATCCTCATACACCCTCCAATAAAAGTATTCGAGCAAGAGAGAAATTTCCTATTTTAGATTTGCGAAAAATAATTGAGTTTTTGAAAAACGCAGAACTTAATAGAAATATGGAATGTCATATTTATGCATAGCCTAACTCATATTCTATGATAAATAATTTTTAATATACGAAACCAACGTAGGAAATTTCTCTCTTGCTCGAATGCTTCTTTTGGAGGGTGTACATTCCAAAAGCGCAATAGCGCTGCATAGCAGTCAAACGGTCAAAACTTTGGGATTTATCATTACCAGTGTAGTGAATAAGCACTTTTCTCAAAATTCATTCTATTTTCTGGATACTATAGGATACTACCTTCAGGAACGGCCTACCTATTTGGTTTAAAGCCTGTTTTAGTTCCTGAAGTATCCTACTGTCCTGCTGAACCCTAGCCCCAGGCTCAGGTCCAGCAAGCAACAGTTTCCCTCATTTTTATTTTTTTATTTTTTAACAGCACAATTTTTCTATTACAATTGGTAAAATACATCAGTGTTATACAATATAATAGCAGTTAGATTACAATGGTTTACAATTGCTCACAATATTGTTCTTAGTAACTTGACCATAGATACATATATTTAACACGTTCATTTTTTTTTTCTTTTTTACAATTTTGAAAGTAAAGAAAAAGTAAATTAAATATTTAAAAGTAAACAATAGGCTTGATAATGATAAACTTTTAAAGTAATTTTGAAAAATTTAAACATACATAAATACATCTAACTATATACTAACTATATCTAACTATACATATTTTCTGGAATAAAAAGGCTGTAAAACATAATAAAATAGATTTCCACCAAAACCTGCAGTCTTTTACACTCATGTAGGCCCAAGAAATATGCATGCTAAATTAAATGATTTATCGTTCATTAGTTCTTGAGAAATTTTACGTGCTGTAGCTGCGAAAAAATTCCCTTTTCAAATAAAAGCATTTAAAATTTTGACAGCCGTCTCTTATTATTTAAATGGTCATAACTAGTGTTCTACAACACACAGAATTAAAATAAAAGCAGTTTAATAATACAGTTAAACCTCTCTGAGCGGCCACCCCACCGTACCGAGAATATTTGGCCGCTCTGAAAGGTTTTATTTGCTATTATTAGATAACTGCTTATAATGCGTAATATAAGCAAGTCCGACGCATATTCCTTATTTAAAATGAAATTAAAAACTTATCTAAAGAGAAACTAGTACTTTATTTAATGCTTTCACAATTTTTTTGAAAAAAAAGATACAATTTGTGCCTGTTTTAAGTTTTTACTTTCCTCTGAAGCAAATATTTTTTAAAGTTCGTCTTCTACCTTAAAAAGCAGATCTCATCCGTTTAACACCACGAAATTTGAAGTCTTCGCATTCTTTCAAAATAAAATCCCTTTTTTTTAAATGACTTTGTTCATTTGCGTTTTTACGCAGTTGAATAATTCAGCTAACTTTCTTTCCGATTTGCAACTCAGATCACTGGCCAACTATAAAATGAAACTGACGTGAACATGGACGTGAATGGCATTTTTGCTTCAATGGTCTTCGCAAGTTATTCCTGGGTCTTATATTCAACCATGAACCTAACCTTGATTTTTTTTCAGCTCAAAATTAAAGCATGGAGTGAGTAGAATTTCCCGAAAAATGAAATGGGTGATCCCACACGGTGGCCGTTTAGAGAGGGTTGGGGGGCCGCTGATAGAGGTTATTTTAACATTAAGTCTATGAAACGAAAAATCCGTGCCGTGAAAATTGTCCGTTTAGAGGGGGGACCGCTATACAGGGGTGTCGCCGCTCGGAGAGTTTTCACTGTAACTAAATATGGGGATTTACTTTGAGACGGTAAAACAAAAATGTGAATTTTGGCCAAAATTGACCTTTTCAACGCAGTCGGATACATATATACCCTATATGTTAATTGATATGTTCTGAACCATGCTCCCTATTGAAAGAGGTGTATATAGCATTAATAGTCCTTTTACTGGAGTATCCACAAGAATTCTACTGCGTTACACTCCATGGACAGTTGTTAACATTGTAGGGTACAGACTTTAGTTTCATCCTTTTAATCATAATAAATTTCCCTCAGCCGCAGTGACAATTAAAGAGATCCTACAATTTACCGATGTTGCTTAAATATTTCAGATTAAAATAATCATGATACCATTGTACTGGGTTTCAGTTTCAATGAAATACTTTTGATGCCAATGAAGCTATTTTCTGAAGTCATTAAAAAAGTAAAAAATAAATAAATAAATAAATAAAAATAGTAAAACCACTTATTTTCGTGAGCCGTTAATTTCGCGAATTGTATATGAATCGAGCCGAAAGTTGAAAAATCCCGAAAGTACCTAAATATAGAACCCCCAGGCCTGGACTGGCCAGGGCGGCAAATACTGGGCAGTCGCACCCCAAATTTTACAAACATCTTATTTATTTCATATTCTGGATTTTAATACATCAAATCTCACACCCCCAAATGAAAAACTGAAATACCGCCTCTGGGGACAGGGCCGCAACTAGGGGAGGGCAAACGGTGCAAGTACCCCGGGCGCTGTGATAAGGGGGGGGGGGCAAAAGAAGCTATGGTTCCATCAAGATATTTGTTTTCCAGTTTTGTGACTTTGTGCACACCTGTCTGAAAAAGCTGGTATTGTTACACCCCTTTAGACACAAGCAGTTTTTCGAATGGGACATTGTGAAAGCGTTTTGTTACAAAGCAAAGGAAAGAGCCCCTGGAGACCCATCGGCTGTCGATGACCAATCTGTTTTAGTCGATGAGTCGAGCAGGTGCGATTTAAGGCATAGTCAGAAGCGTAGCTAGATTTTTCAGCTTCTGGGAACAAGTGAAGTTTCTGCATCTCTTTCTGTTTGATACAATGGACAACAATGACAGTTTATAACAACGCACACTATCCTTTCTAAAAAAAGAATATCATAATCTCGGGGCTACTAAATAATTACACATAATATAAACACCACAAAGCAAACATTTATTTGATAGTCGCGCGCGTTACAATTAACATTCTCTTAGAACATCCACAACAAACTCATCTCTCTGCAACAAGTGTTGCCAACGTGACAAAAGAAAAAAGAATGAAAGGGGGAAAAATTTTAAGAGGTTTTTTTTGGTGGGGTTACATGCTTCCCCTCAAGCTGTATAAGTCGTCCTCGGCATACAGCTTGCCTTCCTTGATGGCTGTTTCCTTGTTGGGGCAGACCGTTGTTTATTTGGTCGGTTCTGCAGGGCTGGAACTTTCTTTTTGGGGCGGCCTCTGCCTCGCAGGGGATTCACAGGAGTAGCCTCCGGTCCTACATAGGGGGTCAAACATGAAACATGGTAAGGACCTATGGGAGTAGAATCATCATTAGCAGTTAATGTATAAGAGACTGGTGATCTCTGTGATGAAATAGTGTACGGGCCATCACGCCTTGGCATGAACTTTGATGTTCTATTCTTTTTGGACTCACTATGAGAGTGAACTTTCACCCATACTTTATCACCTATTTTTAAGGGGGGTGCCTTCCTGCGTTTTTTATCCGCCTGTTGTTTGTGTTGGTCTTGATGGGTCTCCATGCTTTCCCGGACCTGTTTGCTAAACTTCGCAAATTTTTTTAAGTAGGGCGTGATTTCAGGGACGAAATTATCATTCTCTACTACACTTCTAAAATCATGGGTAACATCGTCTATTGTTCGTGGTTCACGCCCGAACATAAGGTATGCTCCAGTTTGACCGGTAGAACTGCATTTTGCAGAATTTAGGGCGAATCTGATAACTGGCAACTTTTCACACCAAGTTGTGTGATCGTTACCAACTAGCAAAGACAATCGGGGATTTAGATCTCTGTTTTTTCTTTCCACGAGGTTAGCTTCTGGGTGGTAAACTGGGGTTAAAGACGGTTTAATTTTCAACAGGAAGCAAACTTGTTGCATTACCGCACTAATGAATTGTGGACCGTTGTCACTGACGACACGTCTTGGTAGTCCGTATCTTAGAAAACTTAACGTGATTACTTCGATTAACGTGATTGCACACTCTTTAGCTGTGGCATAAGTTAGTGTGAACAGTTCCACCCATTTGGTTGTACAGTCTTCCACTATGAACACCCATCTTTTATCGTTGCTTTTCGGCAACGGCCCAAATAGATCAATAGAAAGAGTTTCAAATCGTTGATTGTAGATCGGGGTTTGCAACAGTCCAGATGGTTTTTAGTTGCTAGGTTTATAACGACAACATTCAGGACTTTTCTTTATATATTCAGTAATGTATCTTCGCATACCAGTCCAGTAGTACCGCTTTGAAATTCTGTCATACGTTCCCTCAATTCCGTAATGGCCTGCGGACGGAGCATCATGATGTTCTTTTAGTACTCTTTCTCTTTCTTGACACGGCACCACTAACTGGGCTTCTTCTGTATCTACGTCGGGAGTATACCTATATAAAACGCTTTGATTCATGAGATAACCTCTTTCACTCCAATTCGCCCAATCTTCATCTTTATCGACACGTTCTAAAGATTCGATAATTTTCTTAACATTTTCATCTTTTAACTGTTCTTCCCGAATTTCTTTAACGCTTCGAGTAGGAAGATCAATAGTAATAGAACAAATTTCACAGGTTTCTTCTTTATGCTGGCAAAATGGTCTGAACAACATGTCTGCAACAACGTTCTTTTTACCAGGCACATATTCTATGTTCAGGTTGAACGCCTGTACTTGTAAAGGCCATCGCGCAAGGCGACCTGTAGGAGATTTCAATTTCATCAACCATCTAAGGGGTTGATGGTCGGTTTCTACAGTGATTTCTTGTCCGTCAATATATGCACGAAACTTATTCAAGGCCCATACAACGGCTAAAGCCTCTTTTTCAGTAGTGGAGTAATTTCTTTCTGTTTTTGTGAGTAACCTGCTTGCATACTCAATAGGGCGTTCGTCTGCATCAGCACCTTGTAACAAAACTGCTCCAAGAGCGTAGTTGCTAGCATCTGTTCGTAAGATGTATGGCTTATTTGGGTCATTTTGTCGTAGGACAGGAGGACTTATCAGACAACGCTTTAGGGTTTAAAATGCGTTCTCCTCTTCTTCTCCCCACTTCCAGGTAACATTTTTCTTTGTGAGATTACTTAAGGGCCTAGCTATTTCAGAGAAGTTTGGTACGAATCTTCGGTACCACGAGCAAGTTTGTAAAAAGGATTGGACTTGCTTTAAATTTCTGGGATGTGACAAATTTTGGATGGCGGCAACTTTATCTGGGTCAACTTCAAGACCAGAATTAGTAATGTAATGTCCCAAGTATTTTACTCGGTTGCACGCAAAATTACACTTCTCTCTGTTAGCATGTAACTTAAACTCACGCAATTTTGAAAACACCTTTTCTAAGTCATCTATATGCTTTTCGAATGTTTCAGATAAAATTATTATATCGTCTAAGTACGACAGAACCAAAACATCTTTTAGGGAATTTCTGAAGTTATCAATTAGTCTTTGAAAGGTCGCCGGCGCATTCTTAAGTCCAAAAGGCATACGGCAATATCTATACGTACCAAAAGGGCACACAAAAGCTGTTTTATCCCGGTCAGAGGGATTTACTTCAATTTGATGATACCCGGATCGTAAATCTATGGTCGACATGTACGGTGTATGTTTAGCTTCATGTAGCAAATCATCCATTCTAGGCAAAGGATATTTGTCCGTTTGTGTAATGGAGTTCAACTTCCTATAGTCGACGCAAAGTCGAACTTGACCATTAGGTTTAGGCACTAGCACCACAGGTGCAGAATACGGAGACTCGCATTCTTCAATTGTGTCATTGGCCAGAAGTTTCTCTAACTCTTTCTTAAGTATGTCCTTCTTTACGGGAGACACGCGATATGGTGGAACAGCAACAGGAGGGTTATTTCCCGTATCAATGTAATGCTGTATCATAGGAGTCGGGTCTTCCCCTAGACGAAAGGTATCATCGTACTTACCTACCAATTTATTTAGTTCTGCTCTTTCTTCATCGGTTAGATGTTTTCCCTCACTTTCTCTTAACCGCAACGTGTTAACTTCAGGAGCATTTTCTACACACTCAGGTGATTTAAAAGTGTCATCGGAACTAAAGCTAAATTTTTGTTCTGGTTTGTTGTGATAAAACCAACAATGATTTATAAGGTCTAAAACAATACCAGCGCTACACAAGAAATCTGTTCCTAAAAGCGTTCTGTTATCTTTTGCAGCAGGTAAGGCAAATAAAGTTATGAGGAACCTACGTCCTTCAATTTCAATTTCGACTTTGGCCTTACAAACGTCTGTTTCCTGCGGGATTCCGTCAGCGAGGATTACTTTCATAGTAGTAACCTCAAATTCTGTTCCTCGTTCTCTCAAAAGGCGATATAATGTTTCCCCAGCTATAGTGTGACTGGCTCCCGTGTCAGCACACACAATTCCGTTTACTCCATTAATTTTAAAACTCAAAAGAGTTGATTGGGGTTCATCGATAGACAGTGTCTGAAGACGAATAGCTCTGAATTCGGCTGATTCTTTTTTAGGAGGGGGAGAGCAGTTGGGGCACTTGGCCTTGACGAACCCTGGCTTCCCACAGCCGTAACAACTAACTGTTGGCCGATCTTCATTGCTTACTCTATTCCTCGATGATGCATTTTTAGGACTGTTTTTATTATGCTTATAATTATCTCGTTGATGAAATCCGGGAGGCACACTACTCGCATGTTTAATTTTAATCTGTCCAGCTTCCTCATATAAATCTAATTTGTCAACAAGTTCCAAGGGTTTGTTCCATTCACTCCAGTGATCCAAAAAATGTTCTTTACACTCTGGAGGGGCCTCCTTTTTAATTTGATCCGATAGAATTAAGTCTTTTAGCTCATCGAAAGTAGAAACTTTTAGCTCTTTAAGCCAACCATCAAAATAATTTTGTAAATCGAAATAAAAATCTCTCCAGGTGCTTTCTGGATCTTTACGGTGTGTGGCAAACATTTGCCGAAATTTCTCAGCACTTAATTTAATACGCCTCAATAGAATTTCTTTAACTTTCTCATAATTTTGGGCATCGTCAGCCGATTCTTTCGCAATTAGTTTGGCAATATCAGTTGGCAAAAGGCCAACAAGGTAGACTACCCACTTTGAAGAGGGCACTTTTAAAAAAGTCAACTGTTTCTCAAGTAAGTCTAAAAATAAACTCATGTCGGATGTTTTAGGGTCAAAATTAGGGAGTAATTTGCTTAATTCTAACCTAGGCATGTCTATGTCTGTGGAAGATAACACGGCTGTCGAATCTGTACTGTTGGAAGAAGTACTGGTACTAGTTTGTATTCTGAGTTTCTCTAATTCAAACAATCGCTCATTTTCCTTCTCTCTCTCAGCACGTTATTCGATCTCTTTCTTATCATTTATTATGCGGTTCAGACACTCTTTCGCAAATTCCGCGTCATACGTTGGGCTTTTAACTATCGCATCCTTTATTTCGAGTATTTTAAAATTTTTCCCAATAGTGACATCCAATTCCTACGCTAGTTCAATTAAGTCCTGTTTCTTCCCTTTTGCTAGGAATGCCATATTAAAATGAGAACGTGACAGTTTTTTCCACAAAAATTTACCCGTAAAACTTAAGGCTTAAATTAAAATGGGTTCAAACATATGTTATTTAATTCGCAGAGATCACCATTTTATATACTTTAAACCATTCAAAAAGCACTTAATTTAAATACACTTTAAACATAAATATTCAAATGCAACTCAGACTAATAAAACAAAATTCAAAATAAGAACACTTTTTACTTTCGTTTCTGATGCTTGTAATCAGATGTACGGCATAAATTCTTTAATATTATCATCAAAATAAAATTCACTGTTCTTAAAATCGGCACAGATTTCTTCCAACGATTAAGCTTACTATAACCAATGCAATTCTTTCAAACCAAAACTTAACACATTTCAGAATATGGTTAATAGAACACTAATAGTATTCAAAATACTCTCAATCAACTTATTTATATTCAAAATTGTACTTCATATCAATAAAGCGGGAAGCTACAAAACACTCGAATGTGGAATGTTAGCCATCATCATATTAATTAACTTGAAATGCGAAGTACTATAACAGCAATTTGATAATTGATAATCAAAATTTTTAAATTCAAGCATTAACTATTTAATATTTCTGTAGTACTCTGACTACTAGCATTGTATACAAATGGATAAGTATACCATAACAAAACAATTATCTTCAGGCACTAAAGGAACTGGTATGTAAGAGTGAGAACAATTCTTATGTGATCGGGGTGATCAACTTCTTAGAATCAAAATTTCAGAAAATCTTAATGCGATCTGGATGATCGAGATATTTGTGAAATTCGAAATAACTTTGATCAGGGCGACCGATATATTTTTTCCTTTAGTTCCTGTTTTAAACAGTTTCAAATTACATATGAAAATATTTATCTTGTAATTGTGTTTCCGTAAGAACCGTCTTTCGGACGAATGACGAAACTTCTATTTTTGTTCTCGCCCGACGTTGGGCAGCCACATTATAACAACGCACACTATCCTTTCTAAAAAAAGAATATCATAATCTCGGGGCTACTAAATAATTACACATAATATAAACACCACAAAGCAAACATTTATTTGATAGTCGCGCGCGTTACAATTAACATTCTCTTAGAACATCCACAACAAACTCATCTCTCTGCAACAAGTGTTGCCAACGTGACGAAAGAAAAAAAGAATGAAAGGGGGGGAAAGTTTAAGAGGTTTTTTTTTGGTATGGTTACAAGTTCAAAATTATAATTTGCCGCCCCCCCCGTGTGCTGTGTCCGGAGACAGATACTCCCTCTAACCCTTCTCTAGCTACGCCACTGGACAAAGGCAACAACCTGCGCCTCTGTTTCAAGAAAAGTAGCTTCAGATTTCACCTATGATTAAAAAAAATTACATTTGTAGAAAAAGGCGTGATTATGGTTTGAACTGTGACACTTTAGCCAAATTGGTTTCAAATAGTTTACTTTTGTATGTTCCACTTTCTTTAAAAGAGAACAATAAGTACCGTTCTTAAAAATTATCAAAGTTGTTACTACTAAAAAGAAATAAACAAATTAAAATATAATAAATTAAGTATTTAAAAATATTTGCAAGAAGCATGTTTAGCAAGTTACTAGCTTGCTATTTGTAAAAAATTCTAAGTCCGTTATCTTGAAAGAGTAAAAGAAATGTACTAAGTTGAATAATTCAATGTTTCTAAAAAGACAATTTCACATATCTAGCACTTCAGAAAAAATGTATCAAGTTCGTAACATTCGAAAAATACCAAAGTTCAACACTTCAATAAAATTTTCAAAGTACAGATCTGTTAGTTTATTTAAAGAACATATTCAACGACTTATCAGAGCATAAAACATACCAATGTGCAAAACTTCTAAAAGAAAAAATTACAACTTACAATCTATTAATGCAGTTTACTAAGTATTTTGTAAAATCCTTTACTTGATAATTCTGAAAAATAGTCTAAGTCCCTCACTTTGTATAAACATAAATTATATTACTTTTAATTAGTTAAGGTTTACATAAAGATAAGTTTATACATCTATGCTAAAATAACTGATTATTTCTGTACCAAATTTAAATCCATTTTATCAAAAACGTTAAGCATACTACTTCTACAAAATTTACAAAGTTCTAATAGCTAAGTTCCTTTCGATAAATAATTTCATAACTTTTGAGAACTCATAAACGTATACAAATGAAAAGTATACTCAGTTTGAACAAGTAACATGTATAAAAGTAAGAGCATGTTTATTTAAAATTTGTAAGCATAACCATCTCAATCAGTAAAATGTGTAACATGTGCACTTAGTTGATATTTCTTATAAAAATATTCAAGCCCATTACTTAATAAAAATTACAAAAATATGCTAATACTCTGATGTTTTAAAAACATAGTGTCTGATTTAAAATATTATGTTACTTCAGGTAAAATGTGGTAAGATCTTTACATTAAAGAACACCTCAAAAAATCTTTATTTAAAAATACTAAGTTTCTTTATCTCACTTAACTTTATATTTGAAAAACCTGTAAAATCGATTAAGTTATAAAATTATGGAAACTGACTTTTTTTAGCCAAGTTCAGTTCATTTTATAAAAAATTAGTACTTTGTGAATTCTCATGTAACACAATTTACCTATTACACTTAAGTTTATGATTTTAATCAGAACATTTTATTTCTATGTAGTAGATTAATGTTTCCATAGTACATGCTTCAATAAATTTTGTTAAATTTGTAACTTTTTACCTTGTAGTGTATAAAAGATAAGTATAAAACACAACACGAGAACCTTAAATCTTGACCAAGTATGTTAACTTTACCACTTTTTGCTGCAGTAAAATTTCATAGATTTTTATTTTGCAAGTAATCAACACACACATACACATAAAGAAAACACAGAAAAGTTTTCGTATTTAAACTTATTTATTTACAAAAATATATTTTAAATTACACAAACTATTTACACAATTAAGAAAATAATAACTTTTCAATGAGTATTCTATAACTAAGCACGCATAAGTCCGTAAAAACTTATTGCAGTAGAAAACTTACAGCTCTACATAATTATGCACAACAGATATACATCATGCGATAGCACATTGGGCGTCATTTACATTAAAATAATCAGGAGGTTTTAATATATTTTTTACAATTGCAATGCTAGTTATACACCAAAAACATCACATAATTACACATGTTTTGTCATCCTTGGAATTAGCAAAATCTGAAAACGGTTGAAAAAATGTAT
>JAWZYV010014866.1:0-155891 GCA_038373885.1 Cheiracanthium punctorium | reverse complement strand
CTCGCCTACAGCGACAGATGGCTCCATCACCGCACGCTCTCCCTTTCAAGCAAGAATCAAGTTGTATTCAAGCTTGACAGTTCAAATGACTTCTCCAAGCTTGCTCCAAGCTTAAAATGAATTGAACTGTCAAGCTTGTATTAATACGTCAAATTCAAAGAAATGGCAAGCTTGATTTAAGCGTATGTGCTGTCTGGGCTCCGTACTTTCGTTTTCTCAGACCTCAAAATAGCCTTAGGAACTTGATTTTTAGCGGAGACGGCGGCAAAACCTTACAATAGACATCGATAAAAATTAGAGAGCTAATTCTTAAAATTCACTAGAAGCTACCTTTTAGCGAATAGAATTCCATGTGTTTGTCTAAAAATTAAATCAGTGTTCTAATAACTTGTCAATCTATTTGAAAAATATACATAGAAGGGCCAACCTTATTTGTAATGCATGGCAATTGTAAAATAATGTAGAAGCACTCCACAACGCTTGATAGAGCTGAATAATTTATAAGTTCTGCATATTCCAATTACACCGAATGTTTGTACATGGAATAAGTTTCAGAGAAGGCACATTAGTTTCTCTAAATAGAAGTTTACGAGTATAATTAAGTAGGGCTGGGAATATCAATGTGATTGATAAACGGTTCGGTTCTGGAACTGGAGGTAGAATTTATTTGTATTAGATGTATCAGATTCCGATGAAGAAAGTCATTTATTAAAGCGCCTTGAGATAAATTAAAATTTATACATGTATTTGTTACCAAAGCTGCATAATTCCAACCTATATTTTATGGTAAATGTCGTGTAATCATTCTTCTAAGCCACATAACAATGCAGATGTGCTAATTTCAGTGGAAGAAAATTTGATCTAATACTAGGTTAAGAAAACATGTCAAAAATGTTTCATGCTTCAAAGCTCATGTGTAATTTTATAATTAAAATAATTGAATTTCGATTTCGTAAATTTTTTCAACGTGTATGTAAGTTTATTTTAAATATTTAATAAAAACAATGTATTTAAAATTATGTTTCTCGGTGATTGCTGGGTTTTTTACGTTTTTATAATCTATAGGTAAACAGTACATGATTACTAATGAGACATTTTTTTCTAATGAAAGGCACTTGGCATTCATAAGGTCAACAAGAATTACGACCAAATTTTATCGCTTTGTTGATTAAGCACCAAATAGGCGGGCAGGCTGCTTCTTATGAAAGGATTTAAGAAATGATACTCAAGCTTACGCTGGGAATCGGACCCGATCCTGTGGTGTGCTAGAATCATTCTTTAGCCATCATACGTATCGGGTGGTTGATGATACATGTTTTGTTTTAGTGTAACATTTTGAAAAGAAAGGGCTAAAAATTAGCGAAATCCTCTAAACTTTCTGAACTTTGGACTAAGTCTAGTTCACTACTGATCAGTTCCTATCTCTATACTTTGGGTTTGACTGTCGTACTTTGGGCCTTTCATTAATAATCCGGAAATGGTTACCGGGTTTTATTTTATGAATAATGGTTCTGATATAGTTACCATTCTCACTTTGTTCAGGTAGGTTTGTCTGATTTTCATTTTATAATTTGCGTTCTAATTAAAGCGTAAATTGCCTGGTCTAACAGTAAAGCAAGCATATATGCTTAAGTGACAAAAGTACTAAGAGACACTCTTGAGCTATTGATTGACTCTAGGCAGTTTGAATACATTTAACTGAAGATGGATTGTATTCTTAGTGCACTGTTAAAAATATAGTTCAATGTTTCACCGGAATTCCGGTGCCAGTTTAGCTGCAACCGGTATTTTGAAAAATGTGGTGCTAAGATTCATAATTTTAGCTGTTTTTCCTCAAGCGCCATTTTACAGCCAAATTAACACACACTACTAGATGAAAAGGAAAAAGAAAATGTTCTACTCCTGACTTGAGCCCAGAATGACTGGTTCAAATAATCGCGCCTTATCAACGAAGCCACGACTGATAAGTTGTTTTTAGCAAAAACAAATTATATATAGCGTTGTTTTATTTCAATTTTCAGTAAAAAAAATTCTTGTTAAAAATTGGATATTGGGCTTTGGTATTTTACACGTGATTTTAGAAAAGTAATAGTAACTCAAAAATATTGATGAGTTATGAGCTATAATCAGTTTCTGTTCTCTTTTAAATGAATGTAGATAGCCATTGCTGTCAAACGTGTTTATTTGATGTCAAATGTGATAGCTCCTTTACACAGCCTATATTTTTTAACAAAGGTTCTTTCACCTATTTTTGAAAGATTTTTCTCTTTGAAGAATCCATGAGGCAATTTTTTCTTATTTTTGTAATCGCCGATAACCCCCTAAAGCGAGCTAACGCCGGACATGTTAGTTCACCGGAAAACTCTGTTTTTCACTGTAGAACTGAAATCTGTGTTCAGTCGCTACTTGGCTTTTATGAGACATTTTCGGGTGAACCATCAATATGCTTTTGGTGAAAAGTTGAACTTATATTTATAACAGTATAGTATATTTAGTAACGCAAGTCCGATTTCATAGACATGTGCCCTAATTCAGCTGATTACCGCTATGCGCTGTAAACCAAGCAACTGCTTAAAATATGTATAAACTAAATGATATTGCTTTAGATTATAACTATTGAAGTGAATGAATTTTTTCATTCTGCAGATATTATTTTCGTTCTGCTGATTTGTATTTTTATTAAAAGTATATTGAAATTATATTCATAAGTGATAAGAAAACGAAATTACTATAAATTTTACATTTTCTTAAATCTTCTAGTACTTACTCTTTATTTCGAATTTCTAGCATTTAGGATAGACGAAAGTGAGATCTTCAAATAAAATATGGCGATTCTTAAGTTTTTATTTATCTCTTTTCTTTTTTTTTAATTATAATCTTTTTAGAACTACATGAATGAATATCGGAGCATTTAAACATTGGGCTCAGTGTCTACATTCTATTAGCCGATCGAAATTTCAAAGATGGCCTTACAGAATAAATACTAATTGCAAAATACATTTTTTATAGAACCCCTTTTCCTTCGAATTAATAAATACTATAAACTCAGAGTTACTATAATAATGAACAAAAATAAGTTTAGAAATAAAAGAAAAATACTTATAATAGTAGTAGATTAAGCAATATTCAATTATTTGTGAGACCAACAGCTGGCTAAAGATGGCTGCTTTCTAAGAAAATAATTTTATGTTCGCTTTAAGCATATAGATAATGCATTAAACATTAGCAATGGAATGTTTAATGCATTATCTATATATCAGATAATGCATTAAACATTCTGATATATAGATAATGCATTATCTATATATCAGATAATGCATTATGCATTATCTAGTAATTTAATGCATGATCTATACTATAACCTTTTGCGCGTTATAGTAAAACAAATAAAAGTCAAGTTGCTTCACGATAATGTGTATGAAATGGTAGACAGAATTAAAGTAAAATAAAACAGGTTAAATCATGCTACTTTACGTTTTGGAAAATGTTTTCAAAATATAAATAAGCAACGTAAATCTTATAAATAGAAAACTATTTTAGTTCAACGGGATATTTGATAGTAACATTTATTTCATTTAAAAAAATATAAAGTACTTTTGAATTGAAAAGTCCTTACCGCCACTTTAGAAAAATGGATTATAAAAAGGACAAAGTCTGAACTAAAGGAAATTTTTATTTCTTTAGAAGTGAAGATGAAACGATAGTTAAACTTTTATAAAACCCAAACTTCTTTACTGTATTTTATTGGAACCTTTTAAAATTTCAACACAAATTTATATGATACTTTGTATTTAATATAAACATAATCTTTAGAAGTTATTAGCTTCTTTTTATAAAGACTATTTTTAATCTTGTACTTTACTTCATATATTTTTATTTTCCTTCATAAATTTTTATTTACGATGAATTATTCTAAAAGAAAAATGTAGAAAATAAAATTAGAAAGTATTTTTTTTGTTGTATTTTTCAGAAGCAATCAATACAATCTAAAGCAATGTAGAGGGCTTTTTTAAGGATGAAAAAAAATATGAATGTAATTCGTTAATAAAATCTAAGCATTATAAATTAAATTTAACAGTGAATGAAAATTGTGCTTCATTTTCTAAGTTAAATAATTCTTCAATTGAGTGATTTTAAGTTAATAACCCACTTTGCATTTTTAAATTAAATTTATTGAGATAAATAAGTTCTTGTGAGACTTCTTTAATAATTAATTTTACATCAAGTAGGCCTACATACTGCTATTTCAATAAGCCAGATTCATATTTCGTTACAGATGTTTTGCAGAGGATATTAATTTAAAGTATTTAATCCAAACCTACAGGAAATCACTTTAATACAAGATAAGGCGATTAGGAAATCCTGTATTTGAGGCATTCGAATAACGTTGAAGTGCCGTACATACGGTTAATTAACCCTAGATTTTTTTTTTTTTTACACCAAAACAAAAACATGAAAAACGAAATGTAGCTGTGCGCTCCTTTTGTTGCATAGCAGCCATAAATTGGTCTTGTAATGGCTTGTTATAAAATTTTCTTGCGAATTTGCATGAGTAGTACGTATATTTGAAAAAAAGCATTATAGCAATATTTAATTAAAGCATGAACTACACAATTACGTTACTGTACTGTGTTAAATATTTTCTGCACAATAAAGAGGTTTTAAAAGGATAAGTAGACTTTTAACAAAAAACATAAAAGTTAACCGGAGTGAAACCAAATTACGTAAAAGTAGGGATGACTGAATGGCAGGAAAAAATTTCGAATGTCTGAGCACAGACTCATTACTTGCTTAGTCTGTTAGGTGAATATAGCATTGATTTCGCAAAATGACAGAAAATAAATCGTACACGAGGCCTCAATATTAGAAAGCAATTGGACAATGTTTAGTCTACGGGGGAAATGCTTTCAACGATTTTATTATCAATGGCATGACCGAACACCATTCTATCGCTTCAATGCCGTCTACTCTATGGTCAATATCACCAAATTTCGTCCAGATCACATAAGGGGTCTCGGAAAAATTTGCGAACAAACATCGCAAAATTCAATGATTAATCTCCGATCGAACCTCGATTACGCTCAGCAACTAACGGATATGAACTGATTATAATATAGTTCATAGAAATACAAATTAAAAGTATTAACTATTCCTCGTGCAATGAAACAACCGCATAATTTCAACACAAATTTTATAAAATTTTCCATCTAGTAACTATGCATCTCAAACCCACATACTTCTTCCATTTCTTTTTCCAATGGCCGGCCGCTGCCTTGGAAGGATTTCGCCACAACGGACCGGAATTGTTGTCCATTTTATTATAGAGGCACCTAGTAGATGGACCAAGGTCGCCCCCTATGAAGGGACGGACAAATGACAACCACGCCCAGTCGAGGATCGAACCCCTACCGCCAGGAGTTGAAGCCGAAGCCGTAGTATGGTGCTTTACCCACCATACAATCCGGTTTCCTTACTTCTTCCATAAATAGTGCCAATTTTCTGGGGTCGAAATCTGCAAGGAAATAATGAATTATGGAAATTACCGAGATTTCAATTATTGTTTATCAGAAGTTCTTTAAAATTCTCAATTAACCCTAATTACTATTTAGGTAGAAAAGTATTCCCGACGGTTACTTATACTTACAATGTAAGTGATTGTGAGGTTTGGCAAAAGGAATGATGTACTCATTAAACTTAATCATACCTTTGGGTTTTGCCAATCAGGTGGTGTAGTGGCTAAAGAACCAGAGTCCGGGTTCGAATCCCGGCTTGGGCATGGGTGTTAACTTGTCCGTCCCTTCATAAGGGGTAACTTTGGCCGCCCATTGGGTGCCCCCAAATTTTAATGGCCAGTGTTTCGGGTCGTAGTAGTGGCAAATGCCGCAAAAGCAAGTGCCCGCCCATTTAAAAAAAAAAAAACTATGGGTTTTCGCGAATTGGTTTCGATAAAAAAATCATTTATAAGAACAGTAATTGCTTTTGAGTCTACCTTACTGATTTAAAACAACAACTCTTACGAGTTACAGAGACGCAGTTAAGGAAAGCATCT
Source organism: Cheiracanthium punctorium (assembly GCA_038373885.1). Lineage (NCBI taxonomy): Eukaryota > Metazoa > Arthropoda > Arachnida > Araneae > Cheiracanthiidae > Cheiracanthium > Cheiracanthium punctorium. The sequence goes on along the minus strand of JAWZYV010014866.1, from coordinate 149,842 downwards.
ATAGTACTCTAAACATTTGTTTTTGATCTCGCCTGAGTAGCATTAACCTGTAAGTTACGTTTAGAATTTAAAAGTAAATCGATTTGAGTTTCTCAAAATTTTAATTGCATGTGAAATGCGACTGTAGATTTTTCTTTTACTTTCTAGTAACATAACATGTTATGTTCAAGGAAACTCTAGATATTAAAAAAACATTCCTATAAATATAATAAAAAATTGAAACTAAAAATATTGCTTCGAAAATCGCAGAGTGGGTCTATGATAAAATAGTCCAACAAGAGCTCGAAATACGATGAACATTATGAAATGGCGTATGTCGTGTGATAGAATGATGGTCGAATTATTTACGCATACGAGAGTTTAATTTGTTTGGAACACAAAATGTTTATGCACAAAACTTTAGTACTTAATGAAATTTAATACTTTCAAAATCTACTAGAAATAAAATATTAACATTTAAAAATATTTCATGAACTGAAATCAACTTTTATTGAGACATGATCTTCTTATAACCTTTGCATCAGAACACTCATTTCGTAATTATGAAAGTAATTATGCAATTGAAGGTATGCTAATGTAAAAGTTATAAAACAGCAGAGAATGGTCCCATTCTTTAATGAAATGTTCTTTTCACTTTCATTTATAACTGCCCGCTTTTTCATAATAAAAGAAAAAAGGTTTCTAGAACAAAGGAAGATAATAACAACTATTAGGAAAATAACCGTGAAAGCAAACTGAAAAAAGAAATAGTATTTTTTATGGAAAAAGAATAAAACAGCATTAAACTGTAATTTTTCAAACTGTCTCATTAATGACAAAAGAATCTGGATTAGTATAAGGTTGAATAGGAATTGTTATTCAAAAAAAATATCAGTCTCATAAATTTGTATTTGAAATGGATATTCAGCATCAAATTAAGATCATTAATGATTCTTTCTAACCATTTCAGTCGACTCTCCAAAGTAATAGATAAAATATGACTTTGTGATGGAGAAATTAATCAAACGCCTTATCAAGAGCTTGTTTATTTCAGTAATTTTAAAGTCATTATATTCAATATTTCTTAATCATATTGAAGCGCAAACTGTTCTTTTCCAAAATTCAAAGAATAAAATAATGTGTAACTTTTAATTTTAAAAATATGTTTGGGCTCCATCAATAGCTTATTTTTTCATTACTTTTCTGAATTTTAAAAATAGGCATAAAGAACCGTAGTGATTAGGTTATGGAATGTAAATTTACCGCGAATCTTTCTATGCTAATTTAGCGAGTTTAATTTTATTAATAATTTTAAATTAAATTATAAAACTTAATCAAAATTATACATAAATCTAGATAGAGCTTGTCACGTTGACACAACGTGCATATTTTTTAATGAAAAATTATTAATACAAATCCTAATTAATATTGTCTAAATTTAAACTAATAATCTATTCTAAATCTAATTTAAAAGTTTTTATTAATAACTATCTTTTAAAGCTTTCATTTTTCCTCTTGGCCTTCTCAATTACAGCGCATTAACGTACTTCTAAATCATTTCCCTCTTATCAGCTGCTTTGAAATAGAATAACAGTTGACGCCGGCTAAAAGGATAATCATAACATCCCTTCGCTCGCATATTTCTCTGCTCCGCTGAAGCAGATGTGTCTCTCTTGCGGTTTTGCCCTGATACGCAAGAAGCATATTGCTCGAAAAACATCTGCTAAAATTGTTCCAGAAAAATCGAGCTCCCTTTTTCTATAGCAGTAGGTCTAACGGTCATTTTTTTTTTCAGCAGCTGCGGAGTTGGTACTTGTGTGGCGAGGTCCTCACTTCTAAGTGGGTAACCTTCGCCACCGGAACGTAGGCACGAAATGCCATGTACGCCATAATAATTTTTAGAAGAATGCTTCCCCAATTTTCCTTTTTTATTTGAGGGTGTAATGTAAAGTTTCAAAATGTTGATCTTCAGATGGTGTAAAAATAAAGGGATATGACTAAAATGGAGATGAGTCCTGCAATTATTTATAGTCGACTTACTGATTTTTGTTCGCAAAGTTTGTGCTTTGTGTTCCAGTTTTCTGCGTGCTCTCCTCAAAAGAAAAATGAAACGACGAGCGCTAGGAAGACAGATGTCTCTCTGTAACAACATTATGGGTCAACAATTAGTTGACCACCTCCTTCTTTTCTTTTGTGAACCTCCTTTGATGTACCGCTATCTGTGATGATTCCCAGCATTCTCGTGAAATCGGATTTAGTTTGCTGGCGTTCAAAAAATGAATGTCGTGTTGCTTTAACTGAAATTTTCTTTTTACAGTGCTACACTTCGCTGACGTATATCTTTAATACGCAATATGGATGTCGACACTTTATTTTATTTTTAATACAGTGACGCAATGCTCTTCACGATTGTTCATACCAAATGTGACAACGATCTACATACCACATACCTACTATCGTCTCCTTACGATCACCGCCTTCCACCGTACATCTCTTCTTTGATAGAGCTAGTACTATTATCCCTTAAAATAAGTAAATAAATATGCCATTCGGAAAAAACATATCGTTTAATTTCGGTAAATATTATTTATTTATGTACCGTACTTCATTCTGTCTTAGAAGCCCATCTACACAATTGTAAAGAACAAAAGTTCTATGTGCTATCACTCTGCCTTTACCACCTAATAAAAAAGGATTCCAAATGTATTTACTTTTAATTTATTATTCTTGGAAATTTATCGTTTCTGTTTCATGAATAAAGTGTTGCTCTTTATTACAAGTACATCAGTCAAAATTCAATAATAAATTTTCACATTATTTTCTGTCCTGTGTCAATTTTTAAAGAAATACTTTTATTATTCACATTATTCTGAGAAATTTAACTTACACTAAAACACATTTTAAAGAAATTAATTAATATATTGAATCATTATATGAATATTGAAAACTATAAATAATAATTCATGAAATCAAAAAGAAAAAATACACAAACATGGCTTTGCTTGAGTCAGTAGATGTGAACCTTCGGCCTTTTCAAAAGGAATTTCCGTGCATTTACCTCTGTGTTGTGAAAATTTCCAGTTATATTATTAAAAATCGAAGATTAAGGTAGGGAGTTACCAACTGCTCCGGAGTACAGTTTCCTCTTTCTGCTAACAGTAAGTTATTTGAATATATTTCTGAATTCGTAATGAATACACACTAACGTAGGAATGTTGCTGTAACTTAAGCCAAAAATTACTGTTTAAGAAAAAGTGGTTAGTGATACTCCGAAGTAGTTGGCAACTATGTATTGAAGTATATGAACTGAAAATATTCTTTACGTTTTCGCGCACATTTTTTAAGTACTGTTACATTTGTTAATGCTGATACAGAAATCTTCACCGTCTAATTCGTTAAGTTATTCTTTTATTTTCAGCTTCTGAGAGTGAATTTTCATGGAGCGAATAAGCGATCTTCTTGATACTTACTTGATACCTGAAAATATGATACACTGTGTTCGATGTAATTTAACATTTAGCCGACCGATCGGGGAGATATCTCCACCGTCAAGTAAGGCGGTGCTCGACTAATCAGGAGATCTCCCACTTTAGCTTTTACAATTTTATCGGAAGATTATCCCCTGCCATTTCTTGTTTTGTAACTTTAGTTTAAAATGAATCCTAATTTTCAATTTTTTTAAAAACTGAAAATTGGTCTGGGTTGTTGTTCCGACAGCGTAGTTTGACTTGTCCGAGCGCGGTAGAAATCGTACCCTTAGTTCATTGTACCCTGCGCTGTCGACTAAGTGTTCAGTAAAAAGAAAAATATATGTAATTCCTCAAAAAAGTTAAAATTCCTACTTTGCATTTAAGTGTTTTAACAAACACTTTTATAAAATAATTTGTATGCATTAAATGTCCCAGACATAGTAGCATGCTATAGCTAATTAAAGCAGATCTTCCAATAAAATAAGTATGCTAATGAATGTTCCCGAATTCATAATTTATGCCGAAACTATCCTGTTTCAATAAAATACAAATTTTTAAAAAACTACAGTGCCAAAGAATTTACATCATAGTATGTCATCAAAAAATGCTTATTTTTAAGTCCTCATGCAAATATCGAAATCCCTGGGAGCATGATTGTATTTTTTAGCTATATATGCCTACACAGATAAACTGTTACAAGCAATTAACCTAAATGCCTTTGAACGAAGGAATTTCGTGAACGATTTAAGTCTTCAATTAATCAATAAATTTCACTGAAAAGCTAATGCTTCATAGCAAATTCTAACACATTTTCATTGATTGTTGTGTTACGTATGCATACATAATAAGCCTACTCAAATAAATATCATATTTCATTAATTATTTATTCCCGTTAAAATTTTATAATTGCTTACAAAATGTGCTTAATGTTAGTTTGTCGATATTGAAATGTTAATTGACGAGTAACCTGTAATTATGCCCCAAAATGGATGAATCATTGTATCTGATGAAAATATGTTTAATAATAATCATAAAAATGCCACGGTGTTTATAAAATTCACTTCAATTTTTAATTTATACCAATGGTAATTCTCATTCTGCGTTTATCATTTAGTAACAAAGTATTATGTAGAAACGTAAATTAAAATATGCACAGAAAAACAGCCACATATAGTTTACAGTTTGTGAATGTTAAAAAAGAAGGCAAAGTATAATAGAAGTTTAGATCTAAAACTATATTGAAATAATGGAAATAAAAGCAAATTTAAAACAGGTAAATAAAAGCTGTATAGTTGTTTATATGTATTAAATAACTGTTATATTTCTATGTACTATACAGTCTTGTGCAATGCGCGTGTATTAGTAATAAAACAGTAATTAAGTTTCTGGAGGTACGGTAGCTGTACCTTCGTCACAGCAAAGCATTTGCCTTTTAGACGTATGCAAGGAAAACAAGGTTAGTAAATGTAAGTGAAAAAGTAACTCTGCCATGCACATGTCTCATGAAACGTTATTTATTTTTTAACAAATACCTTTATTGTTTTAAAATGTATGTAATAAGAATAAACGCACACAGACAAGCATGTGAATCTACGAAAAAGCGGACAGTCGACGCAGGCTTGTATGGGTACGCACAGAGACTGACGAGAAAGGCTGAGGTGCTTACATTTTTGTCACACTCTTTAGCCACACGAGATGGCCACAGTGACATGGCCACAACCCCTGGGTCACATGATTGTTAGTTGGCAAAATTGTGTGACCAAAATGTCAGCACCGGGCTGACACTAATCTTTTCTTGGCTAACGAATTTACTATTTCTCTGAGTACACAGATGGCAGTCTTTATCTAATATAATTAAGTGGTAATAGAGAGGTCAGCTATCATATCACCAGATATCATTTTATTCGCTTAATTCGTTATTACGTCAAGCAAGAACAAATATTTACTCACTTTGAAACAATTTTCTCAAAATCTCAAAATCTGATCAAATTTTTTCACAAAAATTCGAAGCCTATAGTTTAAGTAGAGTGACCACCTATCACACCTAAGCAAATTTCATTTCATTTGCTTCAGTCATTTGTACGTCATTGCACTAAAAAGTAAATGAGCATGTTTTTTTTACTCATTTCTTAGATGTAAATTGCTGGAGCAGGAAGTGTCAGCCATTGGAGCCAATTTTTCTTCTGCGTGTCAGTTACTAGTGTCGATACCATGACAACATAGAAAACATAGAAAAAATAGAAATTTCATACATTCTATAATAAATTATACCCTGCATCATTTTTCAAAGTTCAAGTTCACTAAAGTTTTGAAAACAAAGAATTTGTTTCTAGATAGGTTTAGCATTACTAGTTATTGGTTATTATTGCTCTTAAAGTGTCAATTACTGGCGTACTTGTCAAAACAACTGAAATTTTGTATTTATTTAGATTTAATCCCCTGAAAAACAATTAACAGATTACATGAAATTCTATACTTTTTTAACGTAATTTTGTAATTTAACGTGTATGTCTGTGTTCAATAATTAAGTGAAAAAGGCTAGATCAGTGCTTTGGAGTCACCATGTACACAAACTTAACGAGAAAAGAAATTTTAAAATCAAAATTCAAACTATTTTTCCTAGTCATTTTTCTGATTCAGATGACCAACAATATGTTTTATTTCTTCTTGCCTGCGGAAGTTTATAAACTGAAAAAAAGAGAGAAGAGATTATACATTCCAGTTTTTCTCACGAGAATAAACAATATCTTTATATGTCTGGTCCACCTGACTTAGTGTATTGTAAGAATTTTTCTACATCAGTGAACTTCTGCAGAAATTTTTGAGATGCTTGTTTCCCCTTTAACTTTTCTAGTGCTGTTTTATATATTTTCGAATTACTTTTGTTTTATACTCTGACATACATATGGTATATATGAACGTGAAAATATTATATAAACATTTTCTGCAGCAGTTGTTGTAACACATATAGAAGAAAGTTAATGCATATTCCTTTTTGGGGGTAATACGGGAAAATAATTTTTTTCTTTTCTCGAAAAATGTACCGTTTTTACATAAATATATTTTGTAATATTATGATATGGGTATTATAAGAAAAATAGTTTTGGATTTTTTTCCAGGTTTCATAAGAAGAGTTTTATTAGATAGCTGTATATAAATAATTTTATTCCCTGCAAGATAAAAATTACGTTTTATTTCAGACAGAAATAAGAAACACAATTTAGGTTGAATAAACTGAATCCGAGAAGGAAGTAGCAAAATTAAAATTACCCGAGGAAAGTCTTTTTGTGTGCATCTATGTTAAGCATAGACGTTACATAAGTAAATCACATAAGTTATCGATTTGAATTTAAATAACATTTAATAAGAACTTTCTCGTATATTTAAGACTTTAAATGAGATTCCTTTATGAAACTAAAAAAATTCGCTTGAAATTAGTATAATTTATATTTAACTAGTTGCAAATTAAAAAAAGAAATTAGTTATCCTTCTTTTGGCACTTTCTTTTCTTTTATTTCGTTACTTTTTTGAAATATTCAGGCTTTTCAACGTGTTATTAAAAACAAAGAATTACTTCATGTCACACTTATCATTTGTTATCTGTTTGATTTTAGACATGAGTGTGACATTACATTTTTTTCGATAAAAATCTCACCGCTGGTTCAAAGGATAACTCTGTTTAAAGTAGAGAGTTTTTAAATACCGTTTTTTCCCTACGTTAATGCCAACGCTATCCGCTATTCGAAGTTTCGGGCCATACATGAAACTTAGTTTATACGAGCGCGTGCGCTATACTATCTAATGGCATTTAAAATTAGCGTTACCACGAGTGAAACATATATGCAAAAATTCCCTAGTGTTCTGTTTCGTTCTTACTCAAACTCCAAGAACGCAGAAAATACTAAGATATTTTCAAGAAAAGATACAGCATTTGACTGATAGCTATATACAGGGTGAATCTAAACTCTAAGAGAAAACATTAAGGGGTGATAGGGCACACAATGAGGAATCGTAATCACATAGCAATCTGGGGTGAGAAACGCAGTTTTAACTTACCCCGTAATAATCACTTTTGGAAAAGCATTGAAGTGTCCGTCTAATTTCTTAACCAATTTCATAAACAATAGTCTCGTCTCCGAAAATTTCATCCGTGAAATTAAAAAAAAACTTTTTAAACTATCCATTTTAGTCCTCTGTTTTCAGAGAAAAATACATTAGTTTCTGGCGAAACAATGGTCGAAAAGCGCACTGTTTTTTCAACACTTTTTTTCCAAAATGTTTATTAACAGCTATACGATGACGACGTTGCAGATCCCACATTGCTATGTGATTCTGATTCCTTATTATGTGACCTACCAACCCCTTAAAGTGTTGCCAAGGGTTTAGATTCACCCTGTATAAAGCACGTGTGTTTGGTCTGTAGAAATTCTAATAAAACCTTGCAGACGTCCGTAAACTACGTATTCGTGCATTTAGAAGACTATCGATCATCAGAAGTAGAAGGATCTAATGAAGATAATCTTCAGAAATTCCTAATGACCGCCAGGAAAATTTTAGATTTTGCATAAACGTAGGTCGAAACTACAGGTATGTTCTTAGGAGGGGGAAGTTCAAAATCAAACTAGAATTTTTGTCTCACAAAAATATTCTTTAACAACTAGATACACTGATCTCTTAAGAGGAATTTAAATTAAATTTGGAATCATACATATTTATTTTAAACTATGTAATATGTATAGTTATTTTTTTTCTAACACCCATTTCATTATTCTCCCATTCACATATTTTTCAATGATCAAAACTGGCGTATTACGAAAATATTTTGAGTTTTAAAAACAATACGTTTTGAATATATTATTTATTTTTTGTTTCGTCTAGATATGGTATACCGTGCTTTAAAGGACTTTAATGTCACTTTCAGTGAATCGGTATGGTATTGCTATGCTTAATCACGGACAATAATTTATTAAGGAGGCAGGTGATTATTTTCACCTTTTAAGTAAATGATAGATTTTCTGTCATAAACAATAGGTATCAATATCTTCATTTTTGTGTTTGCTGAAATCGACGGACTTGGATAATAGGCGATCATCGACGTATTAAAAGAGCTAGACGATATTTACCTTAAAGACTTCGCTTTGAGTCGTAATCATTAAGTTTATGCTGTGCGTATGCCAGCTTAGTAGTGTGGCTGACGAGAAAGACGCTGCGTTAGGTCACCCCCCTTTGCCCTCGAAGAGTCATGCTGCCCAGGGGGTGCGGCCATTTGCTGTGGCTATCTCGGACAGGATGGGCACTCCTCCTAAGTCACATGCCTCCTCTAGGGCAAAAGTTGTGTGACCAAATGTCAGCAAAAATTATTTTCAGTTTTGTAAAATCAAAATTAGAGCCGTAACGAAACATTTTACGTTTAACATGTGTTATTTTTAAACGGAACGTAGATTTATGCGACTTGTTTATTTATTTATTAGCACAACTATTATTAAACTGAGCAAACTGAAATTTGTTACAGTTTGGAACAGCAGTTTTTGTTTCTTTATATTTGTGTGTGTGGGAGGGGGGGTGTAGTTTATTTTAATAATTCAATACAATCAAAGTATAAAGGCAGTGTAAGTGTAAAGGTAGTATAGTAAATAAGCAGATACAAAATATATTGTGCTATAAGAAATATTACATTTCAATTTTAATCATGATTGAAATACTCAAATGACATCTTTTCATATCTACCAAAGATATCAGTAAAACTTTCTAATATTAAGTTTATATGAATTGCTCCATTATGACGTCTTATGAAAATAATGGTACAAGCAAAATCATTATCAAGGATAATGTTTGCTAAGGTGTATAACTATACAATATCTATCTCTATTTGCACTTTAACTGAGTGCCCGTATAATCGTCTCTGTTAATGCTCCTTTTGAAACACTCCGATGACCAGGAATTAGACAAATAGAAAGTACGCTTTTTTGCTTCTGACTGAAGGATTGTTAGAGGGTGGAAGCTTTCAGTGTTTGTTTTCCTTTCTGTGAATCCTTATCTCCTGCTAAAGGATGCGAGAACAAGATCGGACAGAAAACAGCTACGATATATATAAATAGGAATTAAACGAAACTAAATCTCGCAATTTACTCTGCTCAAAATCTCATGCCTAAAAGTGTTAGGTGCAGAAATAGGTGCAGACTTGGAACATGAATGTCAATGATGGTGATGTTGAATATATGGAATAATAGACAGTGTGCCTTCCTTTGGAAAGAAATAAAACAATTATATAAATTTTAGAATCAAAGTGAGATAAAGTACTTTCGGATGCCGTTCATTTAAATATGTTATCCAATTTCTGTTTGATAAGAGCACAGAAATTAAACCATTGGAATCTTGTTCAATTCAAGAATACTTTTTTATACGTAATAGAGTTTTCATCAAAGCAGACTTGATTAAAAAAAATTAAGATTAATATTCATAATATTCATTATTAATGTCCGTAAACTCTGATTTTTTTTTATTATCAATCAACAAGCACAACTGATTCATAATCTTTTTAATTTAAATGCATAAAAGCTAAACTCGCCCAAAGAATTATAATAAAATGTAATAACTAAACATACTTCTCTGGTGTCCAGCAGTAGCCTAGTTGCTAAATTCGGTTCCCATAAGAGCAACGTAGTGAAGCGACGCTGACCTTGGTCAGAGCTTGAGAGGGTGAAAACATATCTGGTGCACGTAATTTTGTGCACAGATCTGGTAGACTTAGAATCTGTTACTGGATCCAATGTCCTTCATATTGAAACGGTACCTCTGGGGTGCTGATCCAGATGCTAGGTCCCTCACTTGGGATTGATTAAAAAGAAGACCCTTGTTAAGTCGGTCTTCCTCGCACTGGCACTTAATTGAATGGAAGCCGCACGATTTCACCCATCGCCATTCTATAAGTACATTTTCAAACCATTACGGAATATAATTAACCACTTTTTGTTCACAGTAAATTTCTTAATTATTTTTTCATAGAAGCAAATAGCTCTGGCTTGCTAGTAGAAACTTTTCTTGGATATCAAGATGGAAATTTCTGTTTACAGAAATTTGAAAACGGGATTTTAAGCCAAAACTATCTTGCATTTGAAAAGTCCGGCAGTGTTTGGCGTCAGCGAATTGGAAGACGCTTCGCGGTTAGCCATACAACATTAGAAAAACAACATATTTATCTGATTTTATTTTAAAACGTAATAGCTTACACATTTTTTCTGTCTTCCAAACCGCATAAAATTAAATTCTAGCAAATACACAGCTTAGTTTCTTTTGAAATAAATAATTTGGGTCGTGGTAGCCCAGTTGTGTAACGCGTTAGACTAGTAACCGGAATGTAGAGGGGTTATTCTGACAAAAGACTGAAATCCACCGTGCACATGCGGTGTACGTGTGCGCTAAATTCGTGGTTCCGAAGTCCTTTCGGCAGTCGCAAGTAATTTCCTAAAAATGCCACTATTTAGAAGACCTTCTGATGAAGATCGAAACCTTGAAGAGAGATGGCATGAAACTCGCATTTGGCTCTAAATAAGAGATCGTGGCTGACGCGAAAGCCGGGCTGCGGTGCTGACACTTGGTCACATGACTCGTCGATGAGAAATAGGTAGTGGCAAAATGTCAGTGCCGCATCCTGTCTTTCTCGTTAGTCACGGGGAGAAATATGGTGACGTGAACTGCTCTCTTCTGGCAAACAAATAATCTGATATGGTTAATATTAAGCTCTTTCGTAAGCACTTGATGCTGAACAGCTTCTTAAGTAACTTTTACCGAATCATCACATACCAATTGAAGTTTAAATTTGAAAAATTCTCTTTAAACCAAACACGTTTACCTATTTCAATAACAGTAGCGTTCCAGGTTTTTCACGTGTGAGACAGAAATCCAAATATCGATATCGGCATCGCCTTTTTCTCTCGATGACTTTCAAATTCAGTGATCATTTACATGTGTTAAATTTTTATAAAGAAGTTTATTTCATTGGAAAACTCAAACATTTGAAAATTCAATAAACACTAACAATGTAACATCCACACTCATTAACATAATGAATAGTGACCAGTGTTAACGAAGCATATCAAAAGTTCTAAGAATTTCAGCTGTGACATAATTTATCGAAAATCAAACAGGATCGCAGTTAATTGAATGAATCAAGCACGGTCCATTAATTAATAGCAAAATATTAAATTAGCGAGATTCGTTCCTTTTCCACTGATGTTTATATTAATTAATGACTAGAATATCAGAGCATTCTCTTTTTGAATGGCGTAAACAAATAAGAAATATCAAAATTAACTGGTGTAATTTTCTTTTGATATTTAATTATTTACTTAAAGGAAGCTGCTTGTGCATGTAACATATTTTGAATCGTGCAATTAGAAGCATTTTTACTGTTTCATTACACAGTGTAAATAAATTAAAAGAAATCAATAAGATTACTAGCCAGAAAATCAGAGGGATATTTGGAAAGAAAACAATGGTTTAATCAGTTGATTTATAATTCATCTAGAGAACTTTCTCTCTTGTGTGTTATTTAATAAATTTAATTGCAGAAAATTTTCAGTTTATTCACAGAAAAATAGCTCATATTGTATATTTATTTCTTTTGTTACTTATGTTAAATTCCCATATAATAACTACGTCTATACTTTAAAGTGATTTATTTTATATACAGGGTGGTCATAAAATGGAAAAAGATACGGATATGAGTGTATCTCGAAGAAACTCTCTTAAACTAATCTTAACGAAAGTTTGATCTAGATTGGTTGAAGATAGTCGTAGCAAGTTATCCTCCTCTGGCGAAGAACGGGGACACTCAGCTAATCATTAGTATAAAATTATAATATTCCCAAATTATAATACGTTGGGGCATAATTTTCAGGCTTTTCTTTGGCGCGCTATATTTTAATAAAAATTACAATACTTTTAATTAATAATATTTTTAATTTACGTATATTCTCTTATGGAAGTACTCTTACTTGAATTATTTATTTAATTAAATAATTAAATTAGTTACTACTAAATTAAAAATAATTTACAAACGCTTGATAATTATGAATAACCCTATTCTTCATGAGTTTTTTTTTATGTTTGCATTAATCAAAAATAGAGGTTTGGAAGTAAGAGTCGCGATTATTATTCTGACAAATTTTGATACTAGTTGGGTCAAGAATAATCAAAGGTTGGGAAATTTTCTGAACTTGTTAACAGCCATTTAAAAATCGCTAAACTCTAATTTCAAGTATAACGATGCAAACAGTGTGTGGTTAAGTGAGTGGGCGACGATTTTATTGCCACTGTATCTGGATTATCTGAAAATATATACATAGCTGCCGATTATTCCAGAATAGCTTAATCACTTTTTTTTAACAGGAGGATAGGATTTAAAATATCGCAGAAATTTTGAATTTGGCGTGAGAGTTTGCTACTTTTTTGAAAAAAAATGCTTATAGAAATTTACTGTTCGCAAAAAGTGGTTAATGATATTTCGGAATAGTTGGATGCTATGTATTTATATATATGTGTGTGTGTATTGCAATTTTCATTGAAGAAAAACTGACGATTTAGCTGTACTGGACTTTTCATCTGCAAGACTTTTTTACAGCCTCGGGGGCAATCCAGAAGATTAAAGTTTGTAGTTCTCCACAGTTTAGAAAGTCAGCGGGGCGTGGACCTTTCTCGGAACATCGCCTCTCTTTCACCTACCGATATACCCAGCAAGATAACATAAAAGCTCCTCAGATTTAATATTCTCAGCCGAATATAGTACGCAATGGTCTCTAGCGAAGATTCAAACCCGAGTCTGTTGACGCAGAGTTCCTCACGATGACAGCCGGGCAACCACAGGCCCAAGTCCATACATTAATTAAGTTAGCATTACAATTCGGTAGTGAATAAAATAATATTTTGCTTGCTTAAACACTTACAACAGACGTTGTTTTTTACAACATCCAAAATTACTCTTACATAGCCTTTATATCTCAACGACACCTCATAAAAAAATCTTCTTTTCAAGAACATATTAAAAATAGAGTTTCCTTATCTTTTCACGAATTTCAAAGAATAATAATAGGAATAAAATAGTAAAATAAGTTGAAGTATGCGGTGTAAAATTTCAAGTAATATTTTTAAGAAACTTTGAAATCCAAAATTATTTTTCTTTAACTTAGTGTTTTAAGTAAGGTTATAAATTGTTCTTATTTTTCAGTTAAAAACAGGTTGATCACTTTAAAATTGGGTACAAAGAAATCACTAAAGTATTCGAAAATGAAGTTTCAGAAATGAAACACACACAAAAAAGTACTGTATTTTTAACAAGTCATAAAGACAATTCGTTTCAGACATCAAAATATTGAAAATGCAAAACTATCATTTCAGATTAATAAAAGAGATACAAAAAATAAAGAGGAAAGAAAAAATAACAAGATACATTGTAATTTTTCTTACATGTTTATTTTCCTTTTGATATAAGAAAATATATAGCTGTTACCTTTTATTTTTTAAACTAAACTCGAATGTACTGCAAAATCGATATTTGAATTTCATGCATCAGATACTGCTTTGATTTTAAACTCGGATTCAATGCAAAAGACATTCCTCGTTCTCATTCTAAAAAGAAATATTTCTCACGATTTGTTATGAATGAATTTTGTATTTTGTCTGTGAATTTTCTTAATCTTCAGTGTACATTGGAGCAACAATTGATTGAGCTTTATCAGTGAGTTTTGATATATGTGTGAATAATTTATTAAAACCTAAATAATAATTGAAGAACACGACTTTTCCGAAAAGGTTTCTTGAAATTATGTACTTATTTTAAGCAAAATAAAGTGGTGTGGTTATATTATCCGTATAGTGTACTGCCTATTACGAAATTACTCACCTACATAAAAAATGCATAAACACAGGGATTAAAAAAACATGTTAAGTCAACTATTGGCGGGAAATTTTGCTTTTCATTAAAGACTTGAAAGATTTTTAAAAATCACTTTTATAGAAAAAAAAAATAGTTACATTACTTGATAGAAGATTTTTGAATATTGTAGAAAATGTACATAATACCATATGATTATTCAACAACGTGTTTCAAGCTTCAAAGTATTAAATCATTTTCTTCCCATGAAAAAAAAAATGCTCTAGTTTATAAATATGTGATCGATAGTATAATTTTGTGATCGATAGTACAATTTTTTAAAAAACTGAAAATTCGGTTGGGTTGTTGTTCCGATAGCGTAGTTTGACTTGTCCGAGCGCGGTGGAAATCGTACCCTTAGTTCATTGTACCCTGCGCTGTCGACTAAGTGTTCAGTAAAAAGAAAAATATATGTAATTCCTCAAAAAAGTTAAAATTCCTACTTTGCATTTAAGTGTTTTAACAAACACTTTTATAAAATAATTTGTATGCAGTAAATGTCCCAGACACAGTAGCATGCTATAGCTAATTCAAAGCTGCCAACCGTTCCGTTTTTATCGGAACATTTTCCACCACTATTTTTGAAAAGTTTTATTTTATATTAAATATATCGAGTTATTTTAAGCTTAAAATGCTAAAGAAAAATTAGTGGTGGGAAATGTTCCGATAAAAACGGAACGGTTGGCAGCTATGCTAATTAAAGCAGATCTTCCAATAAAATAAGTATGCTAATGAATGTTCCCGAATTCATAATTTATGCCGAAACTATCCTGTTTCAATAAAATACAAATTTTTAAAAACTACAGTGCCAAAGAATATTCTTCATAGTATGTCATCAACAAATGCTTATTTTTAAGTCCTCATGCAAATATTGAAATCCGTGCGCGTGCGGTTGTATTTTTCAGCTATATATGCGTACTCAGATAAACCGTTACAAGCAATTAACTTAAGTGCCTTTGAACAAAGGAATTATGTGAACGATTTAAGTCTTCAATTAATCAATAAATTTCACCGAAAAGATAATGCCTCATGTCAAATTCTAACACATTTGCATTGATTGCTGTGATACGCATAGATACAGAGATAACCCTACTCACATAAATATCATATTTCATAAATTATTTACTCCCGTTAAAACTTTATAATTGCTTACTAAATGTGCTTAAAATTAGTTTGTGGATATGGAAATGTTAATTGACGAGTAAACTGTAATTATGCCCCAAAATGGTGTATCGAGAACATTGTATCTGATAAAAATATGTTTAATAATAATCATAAAAATGACACGGTGTTTATAAAATTCACTTCAATTTTTAATTTATAAGAATGGTAATTCTCAATCTGTGTTTATCATTTAGTAACAAAGTATTATGTAGAAGCATAAATGAAAATATACGCAGAAAAACACCCACATATATATTACAGCTTGTGAATATTAAAAAAGAAGGCAAGTATAATAGAAGTTTTGACCTAAAACTATATTGACATAATGGAAATAAAAAGAAATTTAAAACATTTAAATAAAAGCTGTATAGTTGTTTATATGTGTGAAATAACTTTTATATTCATATGTACAATATAGTCTTGTGTAATGCACGTATATTAGTAATAAAACAGTAATTAAGTTTCAAGAGGTACGGGAGCTATCCCTTCGTCACAGCAAAGCATTTGCCTTTTACACGTATGCAAGGAAAAACAAGGTTAGTAAATGTAAGTGCAAATATTAACACTGTCATGCGCATGTCTCATGAAACGTTATTTATTTTTAAACAAAACCTTTATTGTTTTAAAATGTATGTAATAAAAATAAACGCACACGCACAAGCATGTGAATCTATGAAAGAGCGGACAGTCGACACACGCTTGTCTGGGTACGCATAGTGACTGACGAGAAGGGCAGGCTGAGGTGCTCACATTATGGTCACATTTTTTCCCCAACAGAGTCTAGTGACTTAATGGGTTGTCGATCTTAATCCGAGAAAGCCGCCACACCCACAGGCCTCATGATTGTTAGTTCACAAAAGAGAGTGACCCAAATGTCAGCACCGCAGCCTGTCTTTCTTGTCAGCAACGGATACGCATTAGTAGACTTAGGATGTCCTTTTACGGTAATCCGGGCGGCTGCTCCACGCTACTATTGTGGTGTTGGGCGCTTTGGGGTTAATCCATGGATTAACCCCATGCTAACCCCCCCCCCCTAAGGCCGGTGTCACTGAGGCAACACGAAATTCTCGTAAGCTGTACATCTGTCCTGTAACTAAGTAAAACTGTTTGATTAGAAAAACACATTTTATTTAAAATTTTAGAAGCGTTTTATTGATAAAGAGGCCACGAAATATTTGCACTTCTCGATTTAATATGTCTCGGTTTAATAATACCTCTGACTTATAGTGCCAGTCACACGTTCAAAATGTTTTGCTTTTTTGGGGAAATGAAAATCCGAGGTCTCAGCTCGCTGGAAATACCTGAGTTCAGTAAGACGAGGGGCCAATACAGATGTATTAATTAACTTATTAAATTTAGACTCTCGGACAAATCCTTTATTTCAAAGCGAAAGTTGTTAATCTCTATATAATTTCGAAAGGAGCGGTCAAAAAATTGTAGCTTATGGAAAATTTCACGTGATTTTTAGTTTAATAAGTTATACAGAAAAGTAAAAGTTGAATTTTTGATTAAAAAAAAAAGAAGCGCTCTAAATTTTCCCCACCTCTCTTCGCTAACGAAATTACTATTTTTTTGAGTACACAGATGACAGTCTTTATGAAATATAATTAAGTGGTAATAGAGTGATCAACTATCATATCACCAAATTTCATTTTATTCGCCTCAGTCATTAGTACGTCAAGCAAGAGCAAATATTTACTCACTTTGAAACAATTTTCGTAAAATCTCAAAATCTGACTATTTTTTTTTAATTGGAAGCCTATAGTTTAAGTTGAGTGACCACCTATCACCTAAGCGAATTTCATTTCATTTGCTGGAGTCATTTTAAGGTCATTGCACTAAAAAGTAAATGAGCATGTTTTTTTTTTACTCATTTCTTAGATGTAAATTGCTGGAGCAGGAAGTGTCAGCCATTGGAGCCAATTTTTTTTTTTCTGCGTGTCAGTTACTAGTGTCGATACCATGACAACATAGAAAACATAGAAAAAATAGAAATTTCCAACATTCTATAATAAATTATACCCTGCATCATTTTTCAAAGTTCAAGTTCACTAAAGTTTTGAAAACAAAGAATTTGTTTCTAGATAGGTTTAGCATTACTAGTTATTGGTTATTATTGCTCTTAAAGTGTCAATTACTGGCGTACTTGTCAAAACAACTGAAATTTTGTATTTATTTAGATTTAATCCCCTGAAAAACAATTAACAGATTACATGAAATTCTATACTTTTTTTAACGTAATATTGCAATTTAACGTGTATATCTGTGTTCAATAATTAAGTGAAAAAGGCTAGATCAGTGCTTTGGAGTCACCATATACACAAACGAGAAAAGAAATTTTAAAATCAAAATTCAAACTATTTTTCCTAGTCATTTTTCTGATTCAGATGACCAACAAGTATGTTTTATTTCTTCTTGCCTGCGGAAGTTTATAAACTGAAAAAAAAAGAGAAGATATTATACATTCCAGTTTTTCTCACGAGAATAAACAATATCTTTATATGTCTGGTCCACCTGACTTAGTGTATTGTAAGAATTTTTCTACTTCAGTGAACTTCTGCAGAAATTTTTGAGATGTTTGTTTCCCCTTTAACTTTTCTAGTGCTGTTTTGTATGTTTTCGGATTATTTTTGTTTTATACTCTGACATACATATGGTATATATGAACGTGAAAATATTATATAAACATTTTCTGCAGCAGTTGTTGTAACACATATAGAAGAAAGTTAATACATATTCCTTTTTGGGGGTAATACGGAAAATAATTTTTTTCTTTTCTCGAAAAATGTACCGTTTTTACATAAATATTTTTTGTAATATTATGATATGGGTATTATAAGAAAAATAATTTTGGATTTTTTTCCAGGTTTCATAAGAATAGTTTTATTAGATAGCTGTATATAAATAATTTTATTCCCTGCAAGATACAAA
This sequence comes from Cheiracanthium punctorium, assembly GCA_038373885.1. NCBI lineage: Eukaryota > Metazoa > Arthropoda > Arachnida > Araneae > Cheiracanthiidae > Cheiracanthium > Cheiracanthium punctorium. The sequence goes on along the minus strand of JAWZYV010014866.1, from coordinate 131,368 downwards.
TGACGTTTTATTTCAGACAGAAATAAGAAACACAATTTAGGTTGAATAAACTGAATCCGAGAAGGAAGTAGCAGAATAAAAAGTACCCGAGGAAAGTATTTTTGTGTGCATCTATTTTAAGCATAGACGTTACATAAGTAAATCACATAAGTTACCGATTTGAATTTAAATAACATTTAATAAGAACTTTCTCGTATATTTAAGACTTTAAATGAGATTCCTTTATGAAACTAAAAAATTCGCTTGAAATTAGTATAATTTATATTTAACTAGTTGCAAATTAAAAAAAGAAATTAGTTATCCTTTTTCTGGCATTTTCTTTTCTTTTATTTCGTTACTTTTTTGAAATATTCAGGCAACTCAACGTGTTATTAAAAACAAAAAATTACTTCATGTCACACTTATCATTTGTTATCTGTTTGATTTTAGACATGAGTGTGACATTACATTTGTTTCGATAAAAATCTCACCGCTGGTTCAAAGGATAACTCTTTTTAAAGTAGGGAGTTTTTACATACCGTTTTTCCCCTACGTTAATGCCAACGCTATCCGCTATTCGAAGTTTTGGGCCAAACATGAAACTTAGATTATACGAGCGCATGCGCTATACTATCTAATGGCATTTAAAATTAGCGTTACCACGAGTGAAACATCTATGCAAAAACTCCCTAGTGTTCTGTTTCGTTCTCCCTCAAACACCAAGAACGCAGAAAATACTAAGATATTTTCAAGAAAAGATACAGCATTTGACTGATAGGTATATACAGGGTGAATCTAAACTCTAGGAGAAAACATTAAGGGGTGATAGGGCACACAATGAGGAATCGTAATTACATAGCAATCTGGGGTGAGAAACGCAGTTTTAACTTACCCCGTAATAATCACTTTTGGAAAAGCATTGAAGTGTCCGTCTAATTTCTTAACCAATTTCATAAACAATAGTCTCGTCTCCGAAAATTTCATCCGTGAAATTAAAAAAAAAAAAAAAACTCTTTGAACTATCCATTTTAGTCCTCTGTTTTCGGAGAAAAATACATTAGTTTCTGGCGAAACAATGGTCGAAAAGCGCACTGTTTTTTCAACACTTTTTTTCCAAAATGATTATTAACAGCTATACGATGACGACGTTGCCGATCCCACATTGCTATGTGATTCTGATTCCTTATTATGTGACCTACCAACCCCTTAAAGTTTTGCCAAGTGTTTAGATTCACCCTGTATAAAGCACGTGTGTTTGGTCTGTAGAAATTCTAATAAAACCTTGCAGACGTCCGTAAACTACGTATTTGTGCATTTAGAAGACTATCGATCATCAGAAGTAGAAGGATCTAATGAAGATAATCTTCAGAAATTCCTAATGACCGCCAGGAAAATTTTAGATTTTGCATAAACGTAGGTCGAAACTACAGGTATGTTCTTAGAAGGGGGAAGTTCAAAATCAAACTAGAATTTTTGTCTCACAAAAATATTCTTTAACAACTAGATGCACTGGTCTCTTAAGAGGAATTTAAAATAAATTTGGAATCATACATATTTATTTTAAACTATGTAATATGTATAGTTATTTTTTTTTCTAACACCCATTTCATTATTCTCCCATTTACATATTTTTCAATGATCAAAACTGTCATATTACGAAAATATTTTGAGTTTTAAAAACAATACGTTTTGAATATATTATTTATTTTTTGTTTCGTCTAGATATGGTATACCGTGCTTTAAAGGACTTTAATGTCACTTTCAGTGAATCAGTATGGTATTGCTATGCTTAATCACGGGCAATAATTTATTAAGGAGGCAGGTGATTATTGTCACCTTTTAAGTAAATGATAGATTTTCTGTCATAAAATATAGGTATCAATATCTCCATTTTTGCGTTTGCTGAAATCGATGGACTTGGATAATGGACGATCATCGACGTATTAAAAGAGCTAGACGATATTTACCTTAAAGACTTCGCTTTGAGTCGTAATCATTATGCTGTGCGTATACCAGCTTAGTAGTGTGGCTGACGAGAAAGAGGCTGCGTTTGGTCACACCCCCTTTGCCCTCGAAGTGTCAAGCTGCCTAGGGGGTGCGGCCATTTGCTGTGGCTATCTCGGACCAGGATGGGCACTCCTCCTAAGTCACACGCCTCCTCTAGGGCAAAAGTTGTGTGACCAAATGTCAGCACAGCATATTTATCTGATTTTATTTTAAAACGTAATAGCTTACACATTTTTTCTGTCTTCCAAACCGCATAAAATTAAATTCTAGCAAATACACAGCTTAGTTTCTTTTGAAATAAATAATTTGGGTCGTGGTGGCCCAGTTATGTAACGCGTTAGACTAGTAACCGGAATGTAGAGGGGTTATTCTGACATAAGACTGAAATCCACCATGCACATGCGGTGTACGTGTGCGCTAAATTCGTGGTTCCAAAGTCCTTTCGGCAGTCGCAAGTAATTTCCTAAAAATGTCACTATTCAGAAGTCCCTTCTTATGAAGATCGAAACCTTGAAGAGAAATGGCACGAAACTCGCATGTGGCTCTAAAGAAGAGATCGTGGCTGACGCAAAAGCCAGGCTGCGGTGCTGACATTTGGTCACATGAGTCGTCGATGACAAATAGGTGTGGCAAAATGTCAGTGCCGCTTCCTGTCTTTCTCTTTAGTCACGGGGAGAGATGTGGTGACGTGAACTGCTCTCTTCTGACAGAAAAATGAACTGATATGGTAAGCTCTTTCGTAAGCACTTGATGCTGAACAGCTTCTTAAGTAACTTTTACCGAATCATCACATGCCAATTGAAGTTAAAATTTGAAAAATTCTCTTTAAACCAAACACGTTTACCTATTTCAATAACAGTAGCGTTCCAGGGTTTTCACGTGTGAGACAGAAATCCAAATATCGATATCGGTATCGCCTTTTTCTCTCGATGACTTTAAAATTCAGTGATCATTTACACGTGTTAAATTTTTATAAAGAAGTTTATTTCATCGGAAAACTCAAACATTTGAATATTCAATAAACACTAACAATGTAACATCCACACTCATTAACATAATGAATAGTGAACTGTGTTAACGAAGCATATCAAAATTTCTAAGAATTTCAGCTTTGACATAATTTATCGAAAATCAAACAGGATCGCAGTTAATTGAATGAAGTCTATTAAGTATGATCCTGTAATTAAAAGCAAAATATTAAATTAGAGAGATTCATTCCTTTTCAACTGATTTTTATATTAGAAAATGACTAGAATAACAGAGCATTCTCTTTTTCAATGGCGTAAACAAATGAGAAATATCAAAATTATCTGGTGTAATTTTCTTTTGATATTTAATTATTTACTTAAAGGAAACTGCTTGTGCATGTAACATATTTTGAATTATGCAATTAGAAGCATTTTTACTGTTTCATTACACAGTGGAAATAAATTAAAAGAAATCAATTAGATTAGTAGCCAGAAAATAAGAGGGATATTTGGAAAGAAAACAATGGTTTAATCAGTTGATTTATAATTCGTCAAGAGAACTTTCTCTATTGCGTGTTACTTAATAAATTTAATTGCAGAAAAATTTTAGTTTATTCACAGAAAAATAACTCATATTATATCTTTATTCCTTTTATTACTTATATTAAATTCCCATATAATAATCACGTCTATATAGTGATTTATTTCATATACAGGTTGGTCATAAAATAGAAAAATATACGTATATGAGATTATCTAGAAGAAACTATCTTAAACTAATCTTAACGAAAGTTTGGAATAGATTAGTTGAAGATAGTCGTAGCAAGTTATCCTCCTCTGGCGAATAACGGGGACACTCAGCTAATCATCAGTATAAAATTATAATATTCCAAATTATAATAGTTTGTGGCATAATTATCAGGCTTTTCTTTGGCGTGCTATATTTTAATAAAAAATTACAATATTTTTAATTAATATTTTTTTAAATTTATGTATATTCTCTTATGGAAGTTCTCATACTTGAATTCTTTATTTAATTAAATAATTAAATTAGTTAATAAATTAAAAAGAATTTACAAACGCTTGATAATTATGAATAACCCTATTCTTCATCAGTTGTTTTTTATTTTTGCATTAATCAAAAAAGAGGTTTGGAAGTACCAGTCGCGATTATTATTCTTACTAAATTTAATACTAGTTGGGTCAAGAATAATCAAAGGTTGGGAAAATTTCTGGACTTGCTAACAGCCATTGAAAAATCGCTAAACTCTAATTTCAAGCATAACGATGCAAACAATTAGTGGTTAAGTGAGTGGACGACGATTTTATTGCGACTGTATCTGGATTATCTGAATGTATATACATAGCTGCAAACTAGTCCAGAATATCTTTAACCACTTTTTTTGAACAGGAGGATTGGACTTAAAATATACCAGGAATTTTGAATTTGGCGGAAGCGTTGGCTACTCTTTTGAAAAAAAAATGCTTATAGAAATTTACTGTTCGCAAAAAGTGGTTTATGATTTTCCGGAATAGTTGGCACCTATATATGTAATTGGTTGTGCGTGTGCGGTGTATATTGCAATTTTAAATTAAGAAAAACTGACGATTTAGCTGTACTGGACTTTTTCATCTGTAAGACTTTTTTCAGCCTGGGGGGTTAATCCAGAAGATTAAAGTTTGTTGTTCTCCACAGTATCAGCGGAACGGGGGCCTTTCTTGTAACAGCGCCTCTCTTCCACCTACCGATATACCCAGCAAGATGACTTAAAAGCTCCACAGATTTAACGTTCACGGTCGAATATAGTACGCAATGGTCTCAGATTACCGAAGATTCAAACCCGAGTCTGTTGACAAAGAGTTCCTCACGATGCATGCGGGCAACCACAGGCCCTAGTGCATACATTAATTAAGTTAGCGTTTTAACTCGGTAGTGTATAAAATAATATTTTGCTTGCTTAAACACTTACTACAGACGTTGTTTTTTACACCATCCAAAATTACTCTTAAATAGCCTTTATATCTCAACGACACCCCATAAAAATTCTTTTTTTAAGAACATATTAAAAATAGAGTTTGCTTATCTTTTCACGAATTTCAAAGAATAATAATAGGAATAAAATAGTAAAATAAGTTGAAGTATGCGATGTAAAATTTTAAGTAATTTTTATAAACTTTAAAATCCAAAATTATTTTTATTTAATTTAGTATTTTAAGTAAGGTTATAAATTGTTTTTATTTTTCAGTTAAAAACAGGTTGATCACTTTAAAAATGGGTACAAAGAAATCATCAAAGTATTCGAAAATTAAGTTCGAGAAATTAAACACACACGTAAAAAAGTACTGTATTTTTAACAAGTCATAAAGACAATTCGTTTCATACATCAAAATATTGAAAATGCAAAACTATCATTTCAGATTAATAAAAGAGATACAAAAAATAAAAATAACATGATACTTTGTAATTTTTCTTACATGTTTATCTTCTTTTTGATATAAGGAAATATATAGCTGTTACTTTTATTTTTTAAACTAAACTAAAATGTACTCCAAAATCGATATTTGAATTTCATGCATCAGATACGGCACTGATTTTTTAAACTCGGAATCAATGCAAAAGACATTTCCCGTTCTCATTCTAAAAAGAAATATTTCTCACGATTTGTTATGGATGAATGTTTTATTTTGTTTTTGAATTTTCTTAATCTTCAGTGTGTACTGAAGCAATAATTGATTATGCTTTATCAGTGACTTTTGATATATGTATGAAAAATTTATCAAAACCTAAATAATAATTGAAAAACACGACTTTTCCGAAAAGGTTTCTTGAAATTATGTAGTTATTTTAAGTAAAAAAAGGCGTGTGGTTATATTATAGTTTAATATAACGACATGATTTAACCGCATAATTTAACTATTAACCACAAGTTTAATAGTTTAAATTCGTATGGTTATCCATATAGTGTACTGTCTATTACGAAATTTCTCAACAACGTAAATAATTCATAAACAGGGATAAAAAAAATCATGTTCAGTCAACTATTTTGCGGGAGATTTTGCTTTTCACTAAAGACTTAAAAATTTTTTTAAATCTATTTTATGGAAAAATATAGTTACATTACTTGATAGAAGATTTTTGAATATTGTAGAAAATGTACATAATACCATACGATTATTCAACATTTGATTATTCAACAACCATTTGATTATTCTGGTGTTTCAAGCTTCAAAATGGTCAATCATTTTCTTCCTATGAAAAAAAGAAATGCGCTAGTTTATAAATAAGGGATCCACAGTATGTAATTCTGCAACACAGCAATCTAAAAATTGGAAAAGATTTAAAATTCAGGCACGTTATTTAAGCAATGATATTTAAGCAAACTGAAAAGCATCTGAAGCCAATAATAAAAAATCGTGTAAAACCCATGCTGGAATTCTCACGGTCACGATATCACTTAATAAAATATTGATTAGCAGATAGTACGTAGGTAAGTAGAATTGCAACTAACATTAAAATATAACACTGCGGTATATTAATTCTGGTAATACTGAAAAGTAAAACTTTATATATAATAAAAATTAACCCTACAAGCCTCAATTTTTTTTCTGTGTCTGAAATAAATATATGTGATAATGTTAGTGATTATTATTTGGGGAAAAATAGTTTTTTGGTTTTTTTAAATGGCCGGCCTTTGCCTTGAATGCTTTGGCCACAACATGCCCGAATTGTTTCTCTTTATTGTGGGGCACCTAGTAGGTGGATCAACGTCGCCCCCTATGAAGGGACGGACATGACAACCACGCCCAGTCGGGGATCGTGTCCCGGGCGCTGGGAGTTGAACCCGTAACCGGAGTACGTGCTTTACCTACCATACAATTCGGTCGACTGTTTAAAAAATAATAACCTAATATTTTACTAGAAAATCTTTTTTTTTTCAGTTTTGAATGCGGTACACTGGACCTTAGCTATACTTTTTGGTATTCATTTTGAAATTTTAGCATTCAAATCATTTCTTGATAGGACGAACTCCAACACACAGTCATTTTTTCCGGGTCGAAACTCTTCTCTGACTAATTGTTGTTAATTTTCTAAAATAAACAAATCACAAAGATGACTATAAATTTCAATCAGTTTCTAGAATAAAATCAACATTAAGTACATCTACAGGCAACAGCCTGAATTATATCGTTGCTATCTATGTATAAATGCTCTTAAAACCAAGAGGTACACTATACTAGTACTTTATAGACGTAGACGAACAATGAAAGTGATTGTTCCACATATAGTACCAGTGCCTTGTAGGGTTCAAGCTGCTATAATGTCTATTACGTAAAAGAAAATTTCAGTAAACTTCATCTCGAAAACTGTTCCGTAATAAATGTAACCTCACAAACGGTTACTAAACACAATGATGTGTAAAACATTTATACTTGGTAGAAGAATGCTTTTCATTTCATACATCTTTATTGCCCGTTCAGTCCATAAATATAACTCAATTGCTTAAAAAAATTTAGTAACGTTAATTGGTGAAATAAAATTAACTTTTCTATTTAGCTTAACATTCAATACAATAGCGATCTATTTCGCTATTGTATTGATTATTGAAATATTATCTTTTGTGTTTTTTTTCTAATGGCGAGCAATTGCTGTCTATAGTCATTACCCTCTACCAAGGCCATAATTACTCGCTTCCTTACTATGGTGGCACTTCATAGTTGGACCAGCGTCTCTTTCTAGTAAGGACGGACGAAATCGCATCCAAGTTTCTCCGGGTAATCAGACTCACTCTTTGTGCGGTAAAATGACTCTCTAACCACTACACAATCCGGACAGGACTTTCAGCTTTGTAAACTTAAATGTTTCGACGCTCACTTTGAATTTCTTAAACTAAAGATAAATATATCATAGCCGATAAGGCAGAATATAATTCACCAATTTTCGTAGACAATAATTTTTTACTAAGAATATAACAAAATTAGGCCTCGCGATACTGATTATTTAATGGTTACAGTACTGGTACTTTATTTTACAAATACAATGTGCGGTAATCAGTTTATCATACAACGCAATGTGGAATTTGTCCTACTACTTTTTTCTTTTCATGCTGTATTACGTTAAAACAAACATAACAGATTCACAGAGTCTGAAACGCTTGTAAAAATTCAGTCACTTTACTTTATAAATCCCTCGAGGTTGAATGAGTTTTGTAGTATAAGAGGCTACAAAGCTTTTCTACTTTCCTGCTTCAAAATGTATTAGATTAGTTTCTTCGCCGAACACAAAGAAAGCCAACTATAAAACAGAAACTTCCATTTTGTAGCATGAAATAAGTGGAGCCACTGAAACAAAGCACTACAAAATATTTTTGAATAGTGATGTGCAAAAAATGTTCCCTCCCAAAGTTTCCTTATAGAAAATGAAACATTTATGTTTCCTTGCTGTTCCTCTTCAAAATGAAATGATTCCGTGCGTTGTGTTACGTATTCTGAAATTTTATGGAAAGTGAAATTTGGAGAGCGAAAATATTTAAAATTCTCTTGACTAAGAAGTCTTTTTACGTATAGAAGCTCGTTAAACATTGGTTAAAGGAAAAATTTAGTTATAGTGTGTATGGAAATACTAAAAGAACAAAACTGTACGGAGCAGGGATGACACTTAAAATTGACTTTAACCTGTATGATGAAAACGAGAGATATGGTTTTAATTTTGCTGTGAATGTGATAAAAATCAAGTCATACCTAATGGTAAATAAGTGTTGCTTAGCAGTAAAAACTTTTATATGTATAGATGCATAGATGCATACACATACACATATTATACAGGGTGTCCAGCCTTAATGTGACCCAATAGCTAATTCCCGAACCGTTCGGTTTAGATATGCACTTCCAATTTGAAAAATGTTTTAAAAAAGGTAAAGAATATTTTTACGTGCTTTCCGAACCAAAAAACTCATTTAGAAAAAAATTACAAAAATTAAATTTTTATACGGTCCTCAGGTCCTATCACTTATATTTAGGAAAAAATGCAGTACACAAAAACAAACACAAAAAGTTTCATTTTATTACGATAAAAACTGACCAAGTTATGGAACTTTGAAAATCATACATTTCATCCATTTTCTCGGCCAATTTCAAGAAGCTAGTAAGGGACCGTCTCCAAAGTGAAATTAATTGGAACTCTGCCAGGAAACTTTCGCTCTTGCACGTCACTCTTATGTAAATCGTTTTTAAATTTAAAAGTACATACATTACGTTAATATTACAATAATTGAGTACTTAAGAAATAAAATTTATTCTGTTTACGTGTAAAACATAGATAAAATAAAATATTTTGGATGAAGAAAACTTTTCAAAAGCAGTTCCAAAAAAATAGACTTATTTGTCTGCGGCTTCAGACTGATTTGCTGCGGTACTGATCATGGCGAACGTTAAAAGTCTGTTGTGTAGTCGCTTGCAATTTCATACAGTCGTATTCTAATATTACGAATTCTAGTACGGGAGAACGAGAGGTATACAAATGAAGAATACTGCGAAATGGTACTGTTGTATGGGCAGTGTAATGGAAATAAGAGAGAGGCGGCAAGACTTTATGCCATTAAATTTCCTAGTCGAAGGCATCCATCTTATTGTACAATTGCCCGTGCTGTTCAACGCTTGTATAGAACTGGGAGTTGTCATAGACGTATTCACTTTTCTCGTGCCACACCTTCAAGCTTGCGGATACCCGCTGAGGATGTTCTAGGATATGCCCTGGCTCATCCTGAAAGTAGTGTCCAGGATAGTAGCAAGGCTTGTTCCTACTCAAAATCGACGGTGTGGAACATATTACATACGTACGGTGCATATTCTTATCGTCCAGTCCTGGCGCAGGAACAAATGCCTGGAGACCAGAAGCGTCGTTTTGATTTTTTCAATTTCGTGTTAAACACACTGGATGAAAATCCAGATTTTTGAATGAAGTTTTGTGGTCGGATGAATGCCAGTTCTCGAGGCAAGGCACTATTAATACACAGAATACGCATTATTTGTCCCTCGAAAATCCACATCTAATACGACCGAATCGCCACCAAGTGCGTTGGTCGGTGAATATGTGGTGCGGAATATGGAAGAGCACCTTAATTGGCCCAATTTTTTTCGATGGACCTTTAACATCAGAATCATACACGGAAATTTTATCTGGACCGTTAGCCGATTTTTTAGAAGATGAAATTTCCTTACGGGATTTGTCACGCATGTGGTACCAGCATGATGGTGCACCCGCACACAAATTTGCGCAACCATGTACATTTTTGGCGCAGACATTTGACACTCGAATAATCGGCTACGGAGGTCAACAGGAGTGGCCCCCGCGATCATCCGACCTAAGTCCTCTGGATTTCTTTCTCTGGGGCTTCCTGAAAAGCAACGTGTACGAACGTGAATCCACGAGTAAATCCGATTTACTCAATCGATTCAGCATGGCATGCAGGTCTGTGACACCAACTATGTTGCAGAAGCTACAGGCGGAGTTTCTGACGCCGATTCGGTACTGCATTTCTGCGGAAGCCAGTCATTTTGAACATTATTTCAGTTAATTTGGTCATTCTGGTATAATAAAGCCCCTGATTCATGATTGGCGCATCATTCCACATTATGCTATAATTTGAACGACAAATCCTGCATTCCTTTGCTGCTATTTGTTAAAACAAGCTGTTTTAAACTTTTCGGTACAAGTTGTATTTCCTTAATTTAACTTTTATTGTTTGCCATACAGCAATACAAATTGTCAATCTATGATGTTTATGCTTTAATATTAATGATGATTAATGTTTATGTTTTAATATTAGTCAGTCTGAAGCCGCAGGCAAATAAGTCTTTTTTGGAACTGCTTTTGAAAAGTTTTCTTCGTCCAAAATATTTTATTTATCTATGTTTCACACGTACACAGAATAAATTTTATTTCTTAAGTACTGAATTATTGTAATATTAACGTAATGTATGTACTTTTAAATTTAAAAAGCGATTTACATAAGAGTGACGTGCAAGAGCGAAAGTTTCCTGGCAGAGTTCCAATTAATTTCACTTTGGAGACGGTCCCTTACTAGCTTCTTGAAATTGGCCGAGAAAATGGATGAAATGTATGATTTTCAAAGTTCCATAACTTCGTCAGTTTTTATTGTAATAAAATGAAACTTTTTGTGTTTACTTTGTTTTTGTGTACTGCATCTTTTCCTAAATATAAGTGATAGGACCTGGGGACCGTATAAAAATTTAATTTTTGTAATTTTTTCTAAATGGGTTTTTTGGTTCGAAAAGCACGAAAAACTTTCTTTACCTTTTTTAAAACATTTTTCAAATTGGAAGTGCATATCTAAACCGAACGGTTCGGGAATTAGCTATTGGGTCACATTAAGGCTGGACACCCTGTATATATATATATATGTATAGTCCAGAATAGTATATATATAGTCCCGAATTAGACTGCATCTGATAAATTGAAATCGCTGTAAATAAATAAAAAAGGATTTACTCATTTTGGGCACCAGCTGAAAATAATCCAATGGTATGTAATACACACCAGTAAAAATCCACAAAAGAATAACAGGAAATTATTTTCAAGTAATGACTCATAAACAATAGCGATAGAGAGCGTATCATCTCTGCTTTTGCATATCTATTACGGAGCGATTACATATGGAATTAAAATATGTAAAAATAGACTTAGGTCCTGGACTGAAAAATTAAATTATACGACATTACCATAAAAGCTACAAGATATCGTAAAGCAAATTTACAGAATATACTTAGAGCTCAAGGGATAAACAATTCATTGATAACGAAAATTCTCATTCAAAATAATCATTTACCTAGCTCCTTCTTTTACGTTGTATTTTCCTCTTCGCCCAAGAAATGACTCAAGGAATTATGACTCAATCGGAGACCCCCTAAGTTTTAGAAATGTGTGCCCCATTCCTACCAAACAAAAATTAAAAGGGGCGGGGAAATCTTACGTCTCAACTATTGTCTTAAAAGCGGAGAAGTGATTTCGTCTTGGACAGGAATCGTAGGTTTCACAAAAATGTAACCTTAAAATTTGCGCCATAGGGGTTGGAATCAAAAATCTTTCAGAACGATTTAACTTAAGGCAGGGGGAAAATCATCCACTAGCATTATGTTGTTGGTGTATAACCGAGAAGAAGGATGCTTCCTACATTGTCAATTTTGAAAAGAGAACCACCGTCAGAATGCTTGGTAGACAAATCTTGCGATCTATCGCTTGTTCCGTATTGAAGCATCGTTGCCAAGGATCCGTTTTGGCCAATCGATAACAGATCTATGATACTCGACTGTAGTAAGATAGGGTATGAAGTTACCTACGACTCTCTTGTGTGGGTGAAAGAATAATATATCGAATATCTCGGAGGAAATGAATTGGATTTTAAAAAGAAATATACTTAAAGGTTTAATTAAAGAATTTCAAATAAACATGTAGCGTGATTTTAATGATATACACAGGTGGTCCCAAAAACACAGACTTCGGCTTTTGTTCCTTAAATATTGATACATAATGATGTATATGGCTGGTTTTGTAATTTATTTGGCAGTGCTGTACTTTTTTTCAGAGTCGTACATTTCTATTCATTTAGATTAAATCTGCGCAAAATTTTAATCGATACCATGAAATTCTGTGCCCTTTTCAACGTAACTTTGTAGTTTATTGTGTACTAGGTTACCCGTCGTTGTCCGGTTAGTATGTATGCTTCCAAAAATTCTGAATTTGTTACAATTGTAGTAATGCAAAGAATGGAGTTCGCATATTTAAAAAAGTATATAGAACTGAAATATATTTTTTGTGTATGCTGAACAAAATTTTCAATAGAGAAAATATTTCAAAATTAAGATTTCCATTTTCGTGGAATGAGCTTTTAAAGTGAAGTAAAGTCTTTTACTCCCCAGTATTTAAATTATGTTTGATTTACTCTTGGTATTTTAGTATTACACTGTTCAACAGTGAAATTTTTACAGAGGTGAAAATACCTTTTTTTTATAGATTTACGGTCGCTGAACATGGAAATCATGTTTAAAATTGCCTGTTAACTAAAGATTCTGAGTAATTGCACTGTCTGAACTTTTACACATAACATACTGGATACCATTAGTATGAATAACAGCTAAAATTTTTTTCTTTTCATACACTCAGCATTTTTACTTGTCGTTTGTGCGGAAGTGTCCGGAGCATCTCTCTGGATCATCCAGCAGAAATCTGCTAATATTGAGACTGACCACTTTACTTTGTAATGCTGGTCATTCCAGAAATGTGCATAACCTCTCATTATAAATGTTACGAGATGTACCAACTCAGGAGAAGGATTAATGGTCTAAATCAATCGTTGTACTCGATTGGCTGTAGTTAACCATCCAGATTGAGATACGCATCCGGGTTGTCGCAACACCTCGTAGATGTACAACGCCTGAGAACAGAAACTTTTACGTAATCACTGGGACCACTAAAATGATGTCATCACACATCTATTTTCACAAAGTAAAATTATTCAAAGTTTGTGGTAAATTTACTCCCGCAAAAAACATTTTAATGATTTAAGATAAAAAAATTTAATTTTACGACAAATAGGAAATTTTAACTATCACTAATTAGATAATATGATATAGAAATATATCATAATAAATTATTTTTTATGAGTAAGGTATTTTAATTTTTATCTTTAACTTAAGATATTTCTAAAATTTGTATCATTCACCAGAAATTGTAAATAGTTTTACTTTGTGAAAGTAAAGCTGTGATGACATCATCCTAGAAGACCTAGTGATGACGTAAAAGCTGCTGTTCTCAGGCCTTCTCTATCTAGGAGGTGTTCGTGTGGCACAGCTGCCAACTTCTCCGCAATATAATTAACTACTCTTTTAAAACAGGATTTTTCTACTTAGAATATGGTACAATTTTTAAGTTAGGCTGGCGAGCTGGTTACTAGTTGAAATTTTTTTTATTAATATATATTTTGTTTAGAATAAGTCGTTGATTATACTCCGGAGCAGTTGGAAGCTATGTGTCTAGTGACATACTGCGTCCAATTTTCTTTCAGGTATATGTTCTTCCACTAGGTCTTTGTAATTTTTAGCACGAATATTCCTCAGAAGTGGTGTTCTAACATTCTGAAAATAATTCTAGGGATGCAGGTCATCAGAATGAGATTGGATTCAAACTGTTTGCCTCGCAAAAGCTTGCGTATCTGGGGACTTATAAATATTCCTTGTTTTATCTTTTCTGCACTTAGACGTGGAAACTTTCGGCACAAGTATTCAAAGGGACGTTTAAATTTGTTAACAGCTTTTTCAAATTCATTCATGAGCCTTAGTTTTATGTGCAATGGTGATAGAACAATGCTGTTAAGGTTCACTGGCGGTTCTTATGACACATTTTTCGTATAAGGCAACAAAGCTGTTCGCAGAGGCCACGCCTCCTGTTTGTAATGATCATGCCTCGTGCGACTATCCTACTCATTGTCGGAATTTTAGTGTAAATTGATGACGGGCAATACTTCACAATGAAACGCTGAGCGAAATACAAATCAGCAGGTATATAATCTTTCTTTCTTCTTTTTTGTATTAATCCCTTTTGTCAAGCACAGTCCCACTGTCTAGTTAAAAATCTCTAACAGTGATCTCTCAGTGAATCACGAAACTACAGGATATGGTGGTGACATTTGGTCACACCCTTTTGCCCTCGATGAGTCATATGACCTAAGGCATGTGGCCATCTTAGTCCGAAATATCCAGAGCAGAATGGTCACAACCCCTAGCACCATCATCGAGAGCCAAAGTTTGTGACCAAAATATCAGCACCGCATTCTGGCTTTCTCGTCAGAAAACGGTAGAACTGCATAAAGCGTCACACACGGTAGATTCTTTCATAATTAAACTGAACATGGGCTTCAGTCCATTGAACGGACGAAATATTGTAATAACTCAGAATATCTCTTTAAAAACTTTTATATAAGAAGACTCTTGACTTGACGTGGTAGCATTGCAATTTTTGTTATACTAGTTGTCGGAGTAGCACATTTCCAAAAACCCTGCAATTTCGACAACATTGTAGGAATAAAAAGAATGGAATAAGCATGTTGGCAAAATCGTACAAAGGAGTCATAGCTTCTTTCTATTAGAATTTATATAAATTAGGCAGTAACAAAGTGCTGAGTGAAATTATCAATACACAGAAAATTTTATTTACAAAATGAACATTTAATTTCTGCAGAATGAGTTATTAAAGTCAAGAGGCCATTCCTATATTGAAACGGAATTTTATTTAGTTCACTGTAAATATTTTTAAATTATGCTTCCAGATAATTCTGAACGAATTTCGACAAATCTAAAAAAGTAGGTTAACGAAAAAAAATAAAATAAAAGGCAAAGTATGTTTAATTTGAACAGCAAGATTTTATGTTACCTTCATACCTGTTAAAGCGACAGACCACCTGAAAAATAAAAAAGAATGCAACTTTATGAGTTTTAAAATTCATTCAATTTTTCAAAAGACATTTATTGTTATAGTCTCGTTGCTGATGATATTAATAAATTCCGTTCCGTTATTTTATGCCACTTTTGAGGGATGTCAGAAAAAACATTTACAGGATTTTCACAAAATCTAAAAATCTGCAATATATTTAAAAATTTTGGCATCTGCAGGTTAAATTAACTTACAATCTAACATAAATTCAAATTTTATTCTATACCATTTGAATTTTACTATAATGTAACGCATTTTCTCAAATTTCCTAAAATCTCAAAATCTCAAAAAAAAAACTTTTAAATAATAAGCTTTAGTTTAAGTGACCACCAATGATGGTGCTAAATTTTATTTTATTTGCACGAGTGGTGTATATGTGATAGACAAACAAACATTTACATATAGTGAATATATTTTTGTAAAATCTCAAAATCTATTACAAATTTTCAAAACATTTGACGGCTATAGTTTAAGTTGCATGACCAACTATCACGTCACTTAATTCCGTTGGTTCGCTCAAGGCTCTACTACCTGATGCATAACTAAATATTTGCGCATTCTGTATGATTTATTTTCAAAATCTTGGAATTTTATCAAAATTTTCAAAAACAAATATGCACACAGGGTGGTTATAAACTTCCTTATAAAGAAGAACCTACAGCAAATTGTAGCCAAGATTGGTGCGTTGACTGAACATTAAATACACTCAAGGAATTTATAAAAGAACCATTCAAAAATGTCAGTTACGTGAGGCTTTACTTGAAAAAGTAGCTGAATGAACAATGAAAAGGATTCTTTCGAAATGTACAAACACATAATTTCGTATTCATTAAGTAATTTGGCTATTCCATTTAGCTGTTTTTACCGTGAAAAGAGCCAGCTGTCGAACAATTCTTCAACTAAACTTTTTAGAAATTCTATTTAAGTGGGCCCCACCAGTGGCAGACAGAATTCTATCTGCCAACTGGCAGACGGGAGGTGTCGGTTTAGATTAGAAATTAGAATAGAAATAGGATATATTTTGTTCTCCCTGACGAGAAAGACGGACTGCGGTCTAACATTTGGTCACTCCCGTTTGCCCTCGAAGAGCCATGTGACCTAAATGGTATGGCCAAGTTAGTCGGAGATAGCAACAGTAGGATGGCCACTCCCCCTAGGTCACATGCCTTTTGAGCATGTGACCTAGGGACAAAGGGTAGATAGAGACAAAGACTAGAGACAAAGGGTAACCCCGAAATGAAAGCACCGCAAGCTGTCTATCTCGTCTGACACGGGTAGAACTGTTCTTACTCAGTTAAAATGAAATTTTGCTTCACTCCTTGTAACTTGCACAGCAATTGCCGCACATTATATCATGAGACATCGACTACATAACGTTCCAGAATGCAGAGAAGGAAAATTTAAAAAAACGTTTACGTAAGAAAACGCTTGATTAGATGTGGTGGTAATGCAAATTTTTGTGATACTACCTGGAGTACCGGTCAAAACATGGTACAGGTTTGACAGGTTAACATGAAATGCAGCTTTTCAAAAGTCCTTGAAATTGCATCATAATTTAAATTCTAAAGCCCACTATCATGTCACCAAACATCGTTTTGTTCGCTTAAGTCATTATTAGCTGATGCATGAACATATATTTGAGCATTTTGAATTAATTTTAGCAAAATATTGTAATTTTATCAAAATTTTCCAAAACACGTATACACATACACACAGGGTGGTTATACTTCTCCTATAAAGAAGGCCCTACGTCAAATAGGGGCAAAAAAATTGTAGCCAAGTTTGGTACGTAGAGTCTACATTAGATATAGTCAAGGAATTAAAAAATAGCTCAAAAAATGTCCATTAACGCGTAAGCAGGTGCGCCTACGTTTGCAACTTAAGCACTCGCGTGGGGTAAATCCTACCCCATTTTTTCTTCTTTATATTTTTGACTAAAAACGTTTTAAAAACAAATTTGTGGACTTAAAACGTAAAATATGTCAAGGTTACGTTTCATGGGAGGAAAACGTGCTTTTCATATTCATTTGGAGATTTTCTAACAGTTCCTTTAAATATCATGCTTTCTGAGAACAAAATTTCATATGATATGTTTTATACCTAAAAACACTAATTAAAAAATTTTTTCCATTTTAGGAGGAAAAAATGTCGCTTGGGTGAGATTTACCCCAGCGTGTCTGCTTACGGGTTAAGTGGTTATTTGCATTAAAAAAAAGAAATTTTAACAATGAAAATGGTTATTTCGAAGTGCACAACGACAGTATATTTTTTACCGAATAGTTTTTTAGAATTCCCTAAGTCATTTGGATACTCCATTCAGCTGATTTTATCATGGAAAAGCGCCATCTGTGGGATGCTTCTTGAACTAAACTATTTAGAGAGCCTCCTTTAGCAGGCCTCCACCAGTGCTCGAGAGCATTTGTATTGACAAATGGGAGGTTGAAGGTACCTGGTTCAAACACAGATCGCATCCGTTGACCTAGCCATTCGGAGTTTTCCGTCATTTTTTCCAAAAATTCACGTAAATGCGGGTTAGAACTCCTTAGAAAGACCATCATGGAGGTTAACCTCTCTCGGCCTAGATTCCTCGCGTATATAATCGAACGTAATTCCACATTTCGTTTCGTTTCATTTCCTCCTTGCAGAGCTGCCAAGTCTCCGGCTTTTTTTTTGGAAGATTTCCCACCACAATTTTTCGACAGTTTTATTTTGAATTACATATTTGGACTTATTTTAACTATAATTTGCAAGTAAAAATTAGTGGTGGGAAATCTCCCGAAAAAAGCCGGAGACTTGGTAGCTCTGTCCTTGTGAGCATCTCGTGTACAGAGCAACAGTCAAATTTGGTGGTTATTTGCTAGCTGTTTCAGCTGCAAAATGCATTTTATAGGAGAAGTTTAGTTCTAACCACCTTCCTTATAGTATATATTGTGTTCATTTTCCTCATAGAGCATAAAACTATAAAATATACTTACATAATGAATTCTCTAATTGGCAAAAATGTTTGAAACGAGACTTGATCGACAATTATTCCCTAAATAGACATCATTTGAAAAAAAAATCCTGTTACTGGTTTGATAGACAAAAATTAGAATACAAATATCTCGAGGAACCCATAATTTTCACAACTCACTCTTGGCTGACGAGACAGGCAAGCTGCGGGCTGATATATTTATCACAACCTTTTGCTACCTAAGAGTCACGTGGCGTAGGGTTTGTGGTATAAAAATAAGTGAGAAAATCTTTGTCAGAGCTTTGCGGTGCTGACATTTTCGTCACTCCCCTTTGCCCTCGAAGAGTCATGTGAGCTAAGAGGTGTGGTCCACTTAGTCCGAGATAGCCACAGGAGGATGGACACCCCCTCTATGTTACACGACTTTCGAGAAAAAAAACGGTTTGACCGAAATGTTAGCAGTGCAGACAGTCTTTCTCGGCATAAGTGGCTGGAACCGATCTTTCATAATTAAACCGATTTTATGTTTTAACCCTCAGAACTTGCGCAGCAAAACTCACTCATTTTTTCTGAAACATCCATTAAAATGAGGAGGAAAACGACCAAAGCGCTCTTTGAAAACATTCAAACATTTGAAAACATTTCATAAAATTCTTGATTTGATCTGATGGTATTACAATTTTTTGTACTATTACCTGAAGTATCCGTCTTTGACGGGATAGCATGAAATGCAGATTTCCAAAAGTCCTGCGATTTTGTCAGCATTGGTGGAGCACAAACAATGGAACTAGCATATTGGCAAAATTGTAGAAAACAGTCACACCTTCTGTCTATTGTTAAGACAGTTTAGGGACTAATAAAGTGCTGAGTGACATTATCAATAGGGAAAACATTTCATTTACAAAATGAACATTTTTTTTAGTAGAATGAAACATTAAGGTCAAGAAGTCATTTCTAAACAGTAACTGACATTTTTATACGATTTTCTGTAACTGTTCTGTTCTTGCAAGTGCATTTTAAAACTATGCCTCCAAAAAATTTTGATAATTTTCAGAAAATTTAAAAAACCAAGTAAACAAAATAAAAAAAGAAAGAAAGAAAAATTCGGCAAGGTTTATTTAAATCGAATAGCCAGATTTTATGTTACCGTTAGATGCGTTAAAGCGACAGCCCCGCTCAAAAAAAATCGATTTTATCGTTTTAAAAATTCATTCAGTTTTTTTCAGGTAATTCAAAAATTTATTGTTTTAGTCGCTGCTGAACATATTTGTAAGTTTCATTCTATTCCCTCATGTCGTTTTTAAGGGTTGTCAGAATAAGCATTTACGCGATTTTCATTAATTTTCAAAATATGCGAATTATTTAAAAAAATTATGGAATCTGTCGCTTAAATTAAGTTGAAATTTAACATAAATCAAAATTTCATTTTGTTCCATTTGCTTCTTTCCGGAATGGGACACGCATTTTCGCAAATTTCACAAAATCTCAAAACCGACAAAAAACTTTTAAGCCAGACCTATAGTTTGACTTTGAGACCTTTAGTTTGACATATCACAAATGATGCTAAATTTTATTTTATTTTATTTGCATCTGTGTTTTATACGTGACAGACAAACAAATATGTACATATTATGAATACATTTTCGCAAAATCTCAAAATCTAATCCAAATTTTCAAAACATTTGACGTCTATAGTTTTAGTTTTATGACCAACTATCACGAAACTAAATTTGGTTTTGTTCACTCACGTAGTTATTATCTGATGCATAAACAAATATTTGCTCATTTTACGTTAATTTTTGCAAAATTTTGGAATTTTATCAAAATATTCAAAAAAAAAAAAAGTACAAACTAGTTGGTTATATTTAAGCTTCTCTATAAAGAAGGATCAACAGCAAAAAGGGAAGAACAAATTGTAATCAAGATTGGTACATTAGATGCGCTCAAGGAATTAAAACAAATTAGTTTAAAAAAATGCCAGTTATGTGGGACTTAGCATGAAAAAGTAGCAAATTTAACAATGAAAATGGTTCATTCGAAATTCACAAGCACAAAATAGCTTTTCAGCATTCATTGGATAATTTGGATATTCCTTTTAGCTGTTTTTACCGTGCAAAGCGCCACCTGCAGGAGATTTCTTGAACTAAACGTTTTACAAATTCTCCTTGAGTAGGCCCCACCAGTAGCCTAGAGCATTTGCCCTCTCATCTGATAAGTTTGAATGTGCCTGGTTCAAATCCAAATCGCGTCCGTCGACCTAGCTCTTCGGAGTCTTCGGTGATTTTCTCGGAAATTTCGCCTGAAAACGGGTTAGGACCCTTAGAGCTCCCCACCCACCACGGAGGGGATTTTCGGCCTAGATTCCTCGAGTATATAATCGACCGTAATTTCACATTTACTTCCATTTCCTTTCCTACTTGTGTGCATCTCGCGTACAGTCACTGCCTCCTAGACATAGAAAGCCTAACCACTACTACGTCACCAAGCCATTACGTCGTAAGTAGGCCTTTCAAAGGTGACGTCATCACAGTTTAATGTTCATAAAGTAAATCTATTCAAAATTTCTGGTGAATTTACCCTCTCCTAACAATATTTTAATGAATTGAAATAGAAAATTGAATTTTACAAAAAAGGGCAGTTTTTAACTGTAACTAATTATATAATGTAATAAGGGAGTAGATCACAATGAATTGTTTTGTATCACAAACGTATTTTAATTTTTATCTTTAGCTTAAGATACTTTTTAATATTTGTAGCATTCACCAGAAAACTGAAATAGTTTTACTTTATGTGAATGAAAGAGTGGTGACGTCATTACTTGAAAGCCTAATGATGGCGTATCTAAGAGGTAGTGCTACAGTGCATATGTGAATTTGGTGGTAGTCTGCTGAGCTGTGTTTCAGTAGGAAAGTGCTGTTTATAGGGGAAGTTAAAATGTTACCACCCTCCCTACAGTATATATTGCGTTTAATTTCCTGATTAAATATGTCACATGAAAAAACAAAAAAGATACTTGCATGATCAATACCCCAATTGGCAAAATATTTTAAACTAAACTCGATCGACAATTATTCAGTAAATAGACAAATTTGAAAAAAAAATCCCGTTACTGTCTTCATAGAGAAAAAATAGAATATACATTTAATACCCGACTACGACAGCGACCCGAAACGACACACTATTTTTATCCCCTTCTCTTGGCTGACGAGCGAGAGAGGCTGCGGGGCAGACATTTTTGTCATACCCTTTTGCCAACTAAGAGTTGCATGACCTAGAGGTTGTGGCATAAAAAATAAGTGAAAGTATGTTTATCAGATCTTTGAATGGTGGAACTCTGGGCTGACGAGAAAGACAGAATGAGGTGCTTACATTTTGGTCACTCTCCTTTACCCTCGAAGAGCCATATGACTTAAGTAGTGTAGCCAACTTAGTTCGCGATAACCACAGTAGGATGGCCACTCTGCCAGGCCACATGGCTTTCGAGGGAAAAAAAAAAAGTTGTGACCAAAAATTACCGCACTTCAGCCTGTCTTTCTAGTGTAGCACGGGTAGAATTGTTCTTTCATAGTTAACATGCAATTTCACTTCGCTCCTTCTAATTACCACAGCATTCACAATGAACATTCTATTTCAGTCGAATGAGCTGTCAAAGTAAAGGAGTTATTCTTAAACTGTAAATGAATTTAATTTTATTCACTGTAAATATTTTTAAATCATGCCTCTAGAAGATTTTGAACAATTTTCACAAAATCTAAAACAGTAAATAAACGGGGGAAAAAACGTCAAAGTTTGTTTAACTTGAATAGCCAGATTTTATGTTACCGTAACACGCGTTAAATCGACAGCTCCCCTTCTTCAAAAAGAAAAAATAATGTATATTTATCAGTTTCAAAAATCATTAAATTTTTCAAAAAATTCCGAAATTTCTTGTTGTTTCTTATCATGCCAGTTAATTCCACGTTCCATTATCTACTTTGTGCTGATGGCAGCACTCGTGAAAGCATTTATGATATCAATAAAATTATACCTTTTTTCTAAAATGATTATTATTTATTGCAAATTTTATTGCTTAACAACAACAGTCCAATATACTATAATCTTCTTCTTTAATATTCCATGGAGAAAATCAGATTTAGTTTTATCAGATGCATAAAATTTCTTGCTACTTAGTTTGGGACAATAAAATGTATAACTGTACGATCATATGGTGAGAGGATTCGTGTTTTTGAATAGCTAAACATTTTCTAATATTATTTAATTTAATTTCTTGCTACTTTAGTAGAAACAACGCTAAAGACTTTTGTACTCAGGTTGTTGTTTAACACCTCACCACCATTTTTTTACTTATCATATTTAACTTATCATATCTTACCTTATCAACATCCTAGAAATAGAAAGCTTAACAACTCAATCTTTGGCGTCATTAGTAGGCTTACGAGAAAGACGTCATCACAGTTTTATTTTCACAAATTAAAACTATTTAAAATTTCTAGTGAATGCTATAATTATTAGAAAAATCTTAAAGTTAAAATACCTGTCTCATACTAAATTATTCATTTTGATCTATTTTCTTATCATGTTATCTTAATGGCCATGGTTTAAAACTGCCATTTGTCGTAAAATTACATTTTTTAACTCAAATTATTTAAATATTGCTGTTCATGGGCAAATTCACCAGAAATTTGTAATAGCTTTATTTTGTGGAAATAAAACTTTTAAATGTAGGCCAAATGATGACGTCAAAGCTTGGTGACGTAGGAGTTGCCTAGGAGGTGTTGGCTGTGCTCTTTCGTTCCACTTATATGCTCATTTTTCGACTTCGTTCTTAATTTTTGCACACCAGTGTACTTTGCTGACGTCTATCATATCCACAACACTGTTAAAGAATGACTGTTGCAGACATGTTAAAGAATGACTGTTGCAGATCACACCGCGGGTATACAGCTCGTCAATACAACTCAAGAAACTATAGAGCTTCGAGAGATAACGTGATACAAGTACAAAAATTCCGAATCCACAACAGCAAGCCCGTGTCTGTTTGTCCGGTCATTAGACAGTCCTAATATTCATTTATGGTTCGACGCGACATAATTATTTTCCAAAGTTGACTTAATTTTCAGTATTTTCAGGTATACATTAGACAATTTCACATCACCACACACACATATTAAATAACTTCAAAAGTTCTATCCCAATAAATTCAAAATTTTAATCTTATATACCTGAAAATAATTAAATCAATATCGCTATAGTTTTCGAAACATAAGTGAACTGGATACACTTTCCTCTTACAGTTTCAAATGGATTGCAATTGTTGAAATCTTATTAGCAACCATTTCTAATTATCCAGAAGAATTTCGGTATGAGAAAATATCATAATCCTTGCTACAAATATTAGAAAATATCTTAAATTAAACATTAAAATATAAATACCTTTCTCACATAAAATTATTCATTATGATTTATTTCTGTATCATATTATCTAATTAGTCATGGTTAAAAATTGTCATTTGTTGTAAAATTACATTTTTCTATCTCAAATTATTAAAATATTGTTATTCATGAGAAAATTCACCAGAAATTTTTAATAGTTTACATTTTGTGTGACAATAAACCTTTTAAATGTAGGCCTAATGATGACGTCAAAGCTTGGTGACGCAGGAGTTGTTAGGCTTTCTTTATCAAGGAGGTGTTGGTTGAGTGCCCTCGCAATATGGAAGCAGAGATGTTCGTTAATATATTAAGGAAATTTAAATGTTATTTTTATAGAAATTTATTTTTAGAAGAGAATGTATGGGCCCCGAATATAGATTGCTTGAAAACTAGACACGTGAAGTACAAAAGAAAAAGGAACTTCTATTTCATAAAAGTTCAAAAAGTTTTGGTATAATACTGAAATTTGCAAAGTATGACTTTACACGTATGATTTTAAAATATGCATCGTTGGACATATGTATAACAGGAAATCACACATGGTGCAATGCAGACTGCAATAATAGCTCTTACGTATCATTTTTGTACATTTTTGTTTTATCATAAAATGTCTAATAGGACGAAGCGTAAGAAAGTATATTTTCGATTTAGTTATTGCTATAGTGCGAAAAAGTTGTTTAATGGTGGGTAGATCAACTGTGCAAAGTTTCGGGAAAAACAAAAAATGTCTACGAATTTTTGAAGGTTTTAACCATATGCATTATGCCCACTAGAGTCTCTTGCTACCCTCTTAACTTCGGAATGGCTACTTCTACATTCATAAAAGATATGTCTAGGTATAGTAGTAGCCGTGCGCCACTCAATCAAACAGCCTAGATCGCCACCTGGTGGAAAACTGCGCAGTTAGTAATATCTCTAAAACGGAACGAGATAGGGAAAAAAGTGAATTACAATGTTGTACAGTACCGTCGATTTACTACGAAAAGACGCCTTCTGGTCATTAAAGAAAAGAATAGAACGGTTAAAAAGCGCATTTGTTTTTTCGTGATTTCCAACATCTTTATGTCCGTCAACTACATTCTATGTGTCTGTTTCGGTAATCGTATCCAAATCTTCAAAAACAGGACATGGAATGATTTCTCCAGCCCGATCTGAAACTCCAGCTAAAGCTACTGCTGCGTAACGGCTTGATTGTGATGTCATTTCTTTTCAGATTGTGTCAACATGGAAGTGGAAGACTTCAAATAATCAATGGCATCATCGGAGTTATTTGAATCCATATCAGAATCTGGATCAGGAAAAGTGAGCAGATCGATAAGCTGTTCTTTAAACCCATTTGTACCCAGAAATTCTTGCGACTTTCTTCGATTTTTCCTAATACCAGCAATAATAGATAAATTTCTGATGTCAACTTCTTGAACAAGGGATGATTTCTTATAAAATCCATATGTAATTAAATTGAAATGTCAGCATCCTACTTGTCATGTTAAAATATTTTGTGGAGTTGATGCTCAATACTCGTGAATAAAAGCTAGGAAAAATAAATAAGGTTTTCGACTCATAGCGAAAATGCGACCCAAAAAAGGATACTAGGCAGGGGCGTAGCCAGGGGGGGGATATCGGGATATATCCCCCCCGAAATTTTTGGATTAGTGATGAAATTCCGTCTATTTATACATATATAAGTTCTTATCCCCCCCCCCGAAAAATTTTCCTGGCTACGCGCCTGATACTAGGCATAAATGGGTAAAGGCACATTGCTTCTAGATTTTTTTCCCTCCTGCCATTTCAGTTTCGTAACTTCCAGTTGTTTTTAAGTCAGGTTCGCCTATGAGCATTTGTATAATGTCTGTTGGTCTATAAGAATTTTTTTATTTTTTATTTGAAGGATCTTTTTAGACTTTAGAAGAGAATATTTGTCAAAAGAAGCACACTTACATCCACTAAAAAAATGTATTCAAGCAATAGCTATATTTCCTATTTTAGTTTTGTCAGCAGATAGTTATTTCGGGGGAAAACACAATATTAGAAAGAAAATATAAGCAGTTATTATCATCTATAACATGAAAATAACTGAAAAATGGAATCTAAAAATCTTCCGTTGCAGGACAACAGTACCGTGATAGGCTAAGAAATTTTGTAATCCCACAACATCAACAGAGTAAATGCCTTCAGGACATTATTCTCATGCAAGATGGCGCACTTCCTCACATTGACCGTCGTATATAGCAATTGCTAATACAGCATTTCACAGATGCACGCGTAATCACCCTTTATTTACCAATAGCATGGCCTCCTCGCTCACCAGATATCACCCTATGCAACTTTTGATTTTGGGGTTTCCTGAAGGACAAGATCGACCGTCAAAGGCCAGCATCTGAGACAGATCTGAAGGATAGCATTCCGCTCAATCTTCTTGATAATCCTGCTGACTCACTCCGGTTAGATATGGCAAACATGGTTCTACGATTAGAGGACATTGTTAAATGTCAAGGGGACTTATTGAGAAGTTTTATAGTTTTTTATAATATTTAATATTTATAAATCATATAAAATACGTTTATGTGTTTTGCAGGGCCACGTATCGGCGGATTGTTGTACTAAAAGTTTTTATTTAATAGATGGCAAGCGCATCATTTGAATTTCCCGTAATTCAAATTTTAACTCGTTTGGACCAATTGAATGCATTCTTGAGCCCTCTAAAGTGGACAACATATTTCTTACTAACCCTGTACATATATACCCAACAGTAATATAGTAGATCACATGGCTTGAGACAGCAAGATTTCATGTAAGAATACTGCCAATATCGGGAAGTGAAATACCGGTGTTGCCAGAATTTGAAAGCGTAACAGCAGAATTAGGATTATATAAGTGTTGTCAGAAACAGTAGTATAATAAGTAGTATAGTCAGAAAACAGTATATAATATTTGGGAGTATTAACACACAAGTATATTAATTAAATTAAAATAAAAATTATTGGATAATATTAAATAGATGGTATATTCTATTAAATATTAATAATGTTTAATAGGATTGTATGTTTATTGTATTTAAGTCCATAATCAAAATCTGTAATTGCTAAATACATACAGTTTGTTTATTTTTCAAAAATTTATTCTAATAATATAATACAACATTTAAAAGCTAAAATTAGAATTAAAAATGTATAGTCACTAAATAGGAAACCCGTATTTTTTTTTTAATTCCAGAGCAGAAGGATATTTTATTTGTAAGATAACGTTATTAATATTAGCAGTATTTGCTAGTAAGATATCATATATATACCTTTTAATAATAATATGCATATTATTATGATCATCTTCATAGAAATGTAACTATAGATTTGTCAGGTAACTGGATGCTGAACCACCTTGTTGTATACCATGATTTTCTAGATATATTTTATTTTGACGTATGATATAATTATTATACATAATAAATTTAGATAAATAATTGAAATAATTCACATCAACATATCATAATATTATTTCCAAATACGATTTTCAAATAATTCATTCATACCATTGTAGACGTCTTCAAGAGAATTATTATTGAATGTCTTTAAAATCATAGGTATATAATGAGGCAAAATTACTGATATTACAAATGGTATTGCGAAGATCGTAACTCTTTCCTATAGAGTTATCATTAATTTTTATGTAATATTCATACATAACAAAAAATATCTTTAATAATAGTGTACTTGATACATTACTGTATGTATTATATCCAATTGTAACTGCTCTAAGCTGTAATGGTGTTTTATGCAATTTAGGAATTAGTGAAATGTAAGGATAGTTTAAATTGTTATGTTGTGTGTAGATTGAGAAGTTTATAGAAAGCCGAGTTTTTTTATTGCAGACAACAGCACACAGATTAGTGGAGGAATAGATACTGTTACTTACAATTGAAGAGGCTAAACAAAAGTAGTATATCTGTTTGTATACAAATGCATACTTATTGGAGGACGTATCTACATAAGTAATGATGAAATGCTGCTTTAGAAAGTCTATGTGTGTTTGAATATGATTATTAATATTAGTTCTGTGTTCATAGTTAGCAATATTATGCTTAAAGGTTGCAAGTACTTTCACTTTTGATGCATTGAAAACTTCAGAAGGAGTGTTGAATTTTAGGGCAGTATTGTATATGAAATAATCTAGATCATAAGAAAATTGAGTTGCTATGCCACATAGTGAGAGATTTGATGGAATTCTGTCTTTAGTGCCTTTCTGCATAAAATTTTGTAATTGAATATTTTTTTATTATAGGCAGGCCTCCAGTAACAATGTGTCCATAATCCCTATTAATGAAGTTCCTCTAGTGATTTTCAGTGCAGAATGTCACGAAATGTCGGTGGCAACCCGCTGTTCTGGGGCTTAAAATGGTTCAAAATTCGTATTCTACGCTTCAAATAGATAAATTTTGCTTTTTGTTGCATCAAAATCGGTCAATTAGAACCGGAGATACGGAGGTTTCGGTTTCCCATTCAAATATATGGGGTTTCTAGAAAACTCGAGAAATATTGCTCCTAGGGCTTCGATCTCTTAACGTTTGGGGACTTATTTTTGGCGCCAAATTTGGCGATAATTCGCCAAAAGTCACCCAGCATGGTGACTTTTGGGTCATTTGGCGCGCTTTTCCCTATGGGGCCTGTAAAGCTGCTTTTGCTGCATTAAAGACGCATAATAACCCAACATTTCTCTTCTATGACGTAATCAATATTCCAGATTTATGTAGAATCTTCAAGAAATAGACTTTTCTGGGAGCTTCTTGTACCTTCTGCGTCGGCTATATATAGGATCGCTTCAGAAGCCCCAGTTCAGTGCGAGTTGAACGCCCAGTGTGTAAAGAGCTCTCTGGGAGAATACGCGTGCTTTGTGAATAGATAGTGCTATAGGAGCTGTGTTTTTGGCTTGCTTTCCGAAGCTGTTTCTAAAGTGTTGTGTGCAAATTCTTCGTTGCTGTGTCTTGAGGGATTGTGTACGATATCCCTTGAATATTTTCACTGACTTTTTGCCTGAAAGTGACTTATTTTGTGTGTGAAATACAGCATTTGTGAGAGCTTCAGATCTAAGCGGACTGTGAAAAGCACATTATTGTTTAATTGTGCTTGTGAATTTTGTACAGCTGATTGCTCTACGAAGTTCTAGAAGCAATAAAGTTGTGTTCCATCCTGACCAGTGGACTTTTTACTAGAACTTCTACACCAACTGGACTTTAGAACGACGAACCCCGGAAACAAGCAGAGTATTCTGCAATAATATACAGGGTGGTGTATCCATAGAGTTATACGTTTTAGAGAAATGAGTTATAGTTAAATATTTTCCTACCTAAATGGAGGGGATATTTAAAAGACTTATTAATAGTTATATTTTAGATAGGAAAGTAAGTGTTGTTAGTAGATAAAATATTATTCAAATTTAAGATATTTATTGCAGGATTTGAGAAAGTAACTAGTTAGAATTAGCGGATATATTATTTTTATTGTTAGCTAGATTTACGGTTATTGAAATAGTACGCGCAATAAGAATAGGTGAGAAAAATGTACTGTAATGTTAAGATAAGAGAAAATAGAAAGGTACTTAACTAAGAATTTCTTTATCGAATGGATGACTGTGCGTATTTTAAACCAATTGTAAGAACTTTAAGTTATAGGGAGTCTCAAAAACACTGACTTGGGCTTTTATTTCTTAAATATTGATCGCATACGTGTACGGCAAATTGCAAAGTTACGTTTCAATATAAAAATACAAAAGTGCTAACTATATGAATTATAGTGTTTCAGCTTTTCATTATAAAATTATTTAGAGATATATAAACGAATTGGCGAGGGTCTCTAAAATACCTATTATAACCGAGTATCATGTATTTATGCTATAACTTTTTTTTTTCAAATTTATGTACGACCCGTGAAACTTGATCATCCAACGTGATTTTTTCCCCTTTAGAACCATTCAAAAATGGTTTTAGTCAGCATATATTTATTTTCATATATCCAACGTACAAAAACTTAAATTTTGCCTTTATTTAGATTTAATTCCCCGAAAAACAATTAATCGATTATATGAAACTAGAAGCCAAAGCCCGTTGTGGAGGCAATTACAACGGAGCTAGAAAAAACATTTGACGAAAATACGTCTACAATCAATGTATTTCATCTTCGTCCACCTAAAATAAAAAACTTCATACTCAATTTTTTATGTACCCAAATCGAATTTAATGCTGTTCTGAAAACGCTCGGAAACTGTTTGTATTTGAACGATTTCGTTTTGTTCAAACATACCATCTTATATCCATGCTTCATGCAGACGATCATTTTAATTAAAAAATAAATAAACTATGTTATCTGGAAAACTGTTTAAAATGAATTGAAATAGCAATTTTTCTTTCAAAGCCCAATAACATTGACTTCAATATGGCGTCATTGTCACTTGTGGCGCCTAATTTTGTTACGCAAATGAATAACTTTTTTTTTCTACTCTCGGAAATAATTTGCCGCTGAAAATAGCTAAAAGTCGCTTAAAATGAGAGAACGGGTGGATCTTCAAATTTTTAAAGTAGTGCAGATTGGTTTCCGTATTTTTATATCACTATGAAAAATTTCAAGCGGATCGTACAAACAGTGTTAGATGTTATTACGCTTTTTGTGCTTAACTTTGTAATGATTTTGCAGTATTTGCGGTGAAAGTTTTATCTTCTAATTGTTGCCCGCAAATATTAGAGAGTGAGTCAGTGAGCCAGGGATCAGCGAACTATATATTACGATTCTGTTTTTTTTTTTTTTTTTTTTTACGTAACCTTGCAATTTAAAGTGTGACACGTGTATGACCAATATTTCAGGAAAAAAACTAGGTTAGTGTTTTGGAGTCACCATCTGTACAAACTTAACGACAAGAGAAATTTTAAAATCAGAATTCAAACTACTTTTCCCAGTCATTTTTCTGATTCAGATGACCAACAAGTATGTTTTGTTTCTTTTTGCCTGCGGAAGTTTATACTCTTGAGAAAAAGAGAAAGAGAGAGAGATTGTACATTCCAGTTTTTCTCACCAGAATAAACAATATATTTATATGTCTGGTCCACCTGACTTAGTGTATTATAAGAAATTTTCTACTTCAGTGAACTTCTGCAGAAATTTTTGAGATGTTTGTTTCGCCTTCAACTTTTCTAGTGTTGTTTTATATGTTTATGGATTATTTTTGTATTATACTCTTGACATACATATGGTATATATCAACGTGAAAATATTATATAAACATTTTCTGCAGCAGTTGTTGTAACAAATATAGAAGAAAGTTAATACATATTTCTTTTTGGGGAATAATACGGGGGAAGGATTTTTCCAATTTCTAGAAAAATGTACCTTTATTACATAAATATATTTTGCTTTATTATGATATGGGTATTATAAGAAATATAATTTTGTATTTTTTTCCAAGTTTCATAAGAATATTTTTATTTGATAGCTATATATAAATAATTTTATTACTTGGAAGATAAAAAACTATGTTTTTTTAATACACAAATAAGACACACATTTTATTATATTTTTAGCATAAAAGTTATACAAATTTATCATAAAATTTACAGCTTTGTAGTTAAATGGCATTTAATAAAGATTTTCTCGTATATTTAAGACTTAAAAAAGAATTTCTTTATGATTATTTTTAAAATTCGCTTAAAATTAGTTCAATTTATTTTTAATTATCTGCAAATAAAAAAAATGAAATTAGCCATTATTTTTTTATGCATTTTCATTTATTTTCTTCTTTCCTTTTTTAAAATATTCAGAAAACTGAATGTTAGACGCAGTGCTAGTAAAAGCAAAGAATTACTACATGTCACACTTATCATTTATTATCTGTTTGATTTTATATATAAGTGCTACATTACATTTGTTTTAATAAAAAAAAAACTTATTGTTGGTTCAAGGGATAACTTTGTTTACAGTGTTTTGTTTCATTCTTATCCAAATAACAATAACATACAACATACAAATATATTTTTCAAGAAAATAAACAGGATTTGATTGATAGATGTATAAAGTGCGTGTGTTTGGTCTCTTAGAATACTAATAAACCCTATCAAATTCGAATTTTCGACCCACAAAACCATTATCAGCTAGATACACTTGTCTCTTAAGAGGGTTTTTATTTACATTTGGAATATCATATATTTATTTTAAACTGTATAATGTGCATGGTTATATATTTTTTTTTTTCTGTCCTGCATTTCATTATTCTTCCATTTACGTATTTTTCAATGATCAAAACTGACTTATTACGAAAATATTTTGAGATTAAAATTAATACGTTTTGAATATACAGGGATGTGCCAGATGAAAATAAATTTTGGAGCAATTTGTGGAGCAAGAAAAAAAACACTTTTGGAGCAATTTGGAGCAAGAAAAACAGATTAGTGGAGCAATTTGGAGCAAGAATAAGTCACTTTTGGAGCATAAGAATGTCAATTTTGAAATACAAAATTTATTTTTGGAGGGAAAGAGAAAAGTCATTAAAGAATGTCAATTAAAAAAATGAAAATTAAGGAGGTTCTTAAAAACTCTTAGCTTATAACAAAAACCAGTCTTTTTTTCGGGGGGGGGGTCAGAAGCTTATGACATAAATAAAAAATTCAGTTATTTTATATATTGCTATAGAAAATATCTTTTTTAAATGAAAAATGCAATATTTACTAAACCATATTAACCCATTTATGCCTAGCGTCCCTTTTTTGGGACGGCATTTTCGCTATCAGTCGAAAGCGTTATTTATTTTTCCTAGCTTTTATTCACGAGTATAGAACCTCAACTCCACATAATATTTTAACACAGTAGGATGTTGACATTTCAATTTTTATACATAATGATTTTAAAAGAAATCATAGAAAGTCTCAAAAATATCTGGGCACAAATGAGTTAACTACCATCAGCAACTAATAAAAATTTGGTAACAAAAAATTACAAATTTATATAAAATTAAATTTAAAACAGAGGTCAATTTTTACTCTTAAGGCATTGGAGGTTTAAACAAAGGGATGCCAAAGAAAAAATATTCATTTTTAATATCAATAGAGAAAGATTGAAATTATAATGCTTAGAATGTGTGATGACTTTTGCAAAAATTCGGGAGATTTACAAACGTTTAAACATATATGGAAAAATTAAAAATGTAGAAGTTTTGCTGAATTTGGAGCAAAAATGTCCCAAAACGATCTTTTTGTAGCAGATTGGCACATCAGTGTTGATTTGGCACAATTTGGAGCAGCTGGCACATCCCTGAATATATAATTTATTTTTTGTTACGTCTAGATATGTTATATGGTGCTTTAAAGGACTTTAAAGTTATTTTCTGTGAACCATCACGATATTGCTATGTCTGAGACTAAATCATAGACAATAACTTATTACGGAGCTAGGTGATTATTTTCTCCTATTAAATAGATGATAGATTTTCTGCTAGAAACAATAGGGATAAATATCTTCATTTTTGGATTTGTTGAAGTCGATGGACTTGAATAATGGACGATCATCGATGTATTCTAAAAGATCTAAATAATATTTGCCTATAAGATTTTACTTTGAATTGTAATCATTAAGTTTATATTTGCGTATACGTGATTAGTAGTGTGGCTGAGGAAAAAGGGTCTGCGATGCTGACATTTGGTCACAACACCCCTTTTACCCTCGAAGTGTCATGCTATCTAGGGAGTGTAACCATTTACTGTGGCTATCTCAGACGAAGAACACTTTCAGCAAGAGTGTTTTATGCACTCGACCAAATTAAGGCGCCATGCAAAAGAAATCTTTAATTAATTAGTTGTCATTCTAGAGTTCAATTTTCCCTATATAATGTTATTTATTTCATTTCATTTTATTCATCATAAATAAAAATTATATTCCAGTTTTGTAAAATGAGAAATAGAACCGTAGCGTAGCACTTTACGTTTATTTTATTTTATTTTTATTTATATGCGTTATTTTATAACGGACTGCAGAGGCATGCAACGTGCTTATTATATACACAGATATATTTAAACTGAGCAAACTGAAATTTGTTACAGTTTGCGCTAGTACTTTTGGTTCCTTTGTCTGTGCGTGTGTGGGTGGATGGGCGGAGGTTAGCTTATTTTAGTAATTTAAATTTTCAATAAATGTATAAATGCAGTGTAAGGAAAGCGGATACAAAATATAATGTGACATAAAAAATATTACATTTCCTTTTTAATCATGATTGAAATTTTCATATCACATCTTCGCATATGTTCTAAAGGTATCTGTACAACTTTTTCATAATAAGTTGTATGTGAACGGCAACTATCATGTGCTCTTAAAATTTAAAAATTGCTCCATTAGGATATCTTTATGAAAATAATGGGACAAGCGAAATCTTTATCACGGATACTCTTTTCTAAGATGTATAATTATACGATATCTATCTAATCTCTATCTGAACTTTAACTGAGTGCCCGTATAATCGTCTCTGCAAATGCTCCTTTTGAAGCACTCCGATGACCAGGAATTAAACAAATAGTAAGTACGATTTATCGCTAATGACTGAAGGATTTTTTAGGGAGGAAGCATTCAGTGTTTGTTTTCCTTTCTGTGAATCCTTATCTCCTGCTGAAGGATACGAGAACAAGTTCGAAATGAAAGCAGCTATGAGGTATATAGGGGAATTAAACGTAACTCAATCTCTAAATTTACTCTGCTAAAATCTCATGCCTAAAAGAGTTTCATTCAAAGACGTGCAGACTTTGAATATAAGTGTCAGTGATAGTGACGTTGAATAAATGAAATAATAGGCATTGTTCATTTTGTTTGGAAAAAAAATAAGACAAAAAATTTTTTTAGAACCAAAGTGAGATAAAGTATTTTCAGATGTCATACATTTAAAATATGCTATCCACGTACTGTTTGATGAGGGCACAGAAATAAAACCTGTGGAATCCGGTTCAACTCATGAATACTATTTTATACTTAGTATAAAATAGTAACTAAGCACACTTGATTGAAATAAAAAAAATATATTCATTATTAATGTTTTCAAAATATATTATTTTAAAATATTTTTACGTTTCATCTGAATAAATTAGTATCAATCGACAAACAGAACTCATTCCTAATCTTTTAAATTTAAACTCGCCAGGAGAATTAAATAATATGTAAATTAATTTAAATCTTTAAAGAAAGCTTTTTGGATTCTTTTCACAAGTAAAGTATAAATGGTCAATGACAGAAAAATGTTACGATCTTGACTGAAGCTCCATGTCTGTTCTTCTTTTACCAATGTTTATTACCATAATAAACATTATGCATTTGTATGTATAAATAAATAAATATATACGTACGTATTTGTCTATGTAATGTGTAATATGTATCTAATTTGTGATAATTAAATTTGTTCTTAAAGAGAAATATAAATTTTTTACAACTGTGTGTGTATGTGTACGTGTGTATAACATAATTTTGAATTTTACGAGTCAGTTTAGAATTCAAATAAACCAATCTTGAAAGATCTATAGGAAGACATCGTTTCCCGATTTTATGCATATGAATGGGATGCGCATTTTAAATTCTATACCGAAGTTCGAGTTACAGTTCGATAAAGAAACAGCACAGTCACCTCTTATTTCGATTTCAACTGGTCCTGAAAATCTAGCACTAAACGATGTTGAAAGAATTCACGTACATGTGACTCAAAGTTTCCGATTGCAAGTCTTTTTTTTTTTTTTTTTTTTTTTTTTTTTTTTTCAAGCAGCTAAATATCGTTTATGCCGAAAAAATGAACTCGAAATTCATTAATCGTATAGGCAACAACAGAAATGCGCAGTAGGGTGGATCGAAAAAGTCTAATTTTCGATTCTCAAAATCGTCTAGTGCATAAACTGTGCTCGACCACAAGCCTAGTAACAAGTAAAAATCTGGAGCCTGAGAATTAAGTTTTTTGCCTCCTCAAAGCGCTTAAAATTTCGAAATTTTATTAGTTTTGGAGAAAAAATTGAATATTACAAAATAAAGTATTTATTTCCTGGGGATTTCTTTTCATTAAACTGTACGTTTTTAGGCACTATATTTTCTGTAAAAGCAACTAATATGTAGAATATAAATAATGCGTAATTAAGAGTAAAAAGCTTTATTTTTGAAAATTCCCCCAATATCGGCGAATGATCCTTTTTTGCTTGCAAAATCAAATATCTCGCTTTATTTTTCACTTTTCTCTTTGGCTTTTCTTAGCCTATTAATATTTATTGTGTATACAATCTCAAAATACAGTAATCAGTATTTCTATGATATTTTTGCGGCACTTGGTTATGCCGCTGCACGTTTTCACATGTACCACCGAAAAAGAAAGTGCGCCTTCAAAGTGGCCGTGTTCTTGAAATTCCCAATGTTTTAACCCTTCCGCGCCGACTGTAACGTATACGTGCCAGTAAGAAACGCACTCATTTCCCGGCCGACACGCTGGCATGCCAGAGCGTTTTCAATTTCACCACCGGCCGTCACACATTTGTGGCAGTGTCCTGGAAAGTATTAAAAACTATAACTTTTGCTTCAAGATGGCATTGTATATGTCCATATGTTTCAGACACATGTAGATTGGACATTCTACTCAAAAAGGAGAGTAGCACGACTCATATACATGCGGATTTTAATTATATATATATATAAGCGGAAAGGAATGTTTCCTTATAACATGCTTTGTGACGGCTCTTGACATTCGCACGTGGTATTTGTTTATAGTAAGTTTGTTTATTTTCGCTACAGCGTGGGGTATTTCGGTTTGCAGATGCAGTCAAGTTTTCAGTAGATACTTAGATTTTGTAGATGCGAATTTTTTTCTCTTTTGACCGATAGAATGTCGAAGCTTCGAAAATGTTTATCCGAGCTGGAAATAACAGAAATGATGCAAAATATTTCAGAAATGCAGTTTCAATACTCTATAGAACATTATTAAAGAGCGCGTTCATATTTCGGTAATTTTATGGGTTTAGGCTTAGTAGCAAAAAACCCTCCGGTTCCTGGAGAGATACTTGCGAAAGAGAATACCGGCCTCAGCGACAAGAGCGCGTTTCCGCTTTCTGTTGCGAAAGGATTAATAAAGTTTATTAGAAGCAAAGCTGCATTAGATGCTGCGCTATAGGGTTGACGAAACAAAAAGAAGGAGCCATATGGTCCTTAGAGCATCTATTCGATCGTCCGCTTCAAATGCCCATTTGTCTTCTCCACATAAATGAGCTACCACTGAAATACCTCCTTTATTATATTGACGGACTGACAACCAGTCCCAAGAGTCGACAAGAGCAATCGAAAATGTCTCATTGCTTGCGAAAATTCACAGATTGCCGAGATCGAAGCCAGAAAATGCGAGCCGCTTCAAATAAATGTTAATGATTGGAGCACAGAACAAAAATACTTGAGAGACATTTAAAGCCGATCGAATAATCCAAGCAGTTACAGCGTCGCCATCCAACACCTCGTAGATATAGAAGCCCTGAGAACAGAAGCTTTTTCGTCATCAAGAGATCTTCAAAGGTGACGGCATCACAGTTTTACTTTCATAAAGTAAAACTATTTAGAATTTCTGGTGGATGATACAAATTTTAGAAACTATCTTAAGTTGAAGATAGAAATCAAAATACCTTTCTGATAAAAAAATAATTTGTTATGATCTATTTCAATATCATAATATATAATTAGTGATTATTTCCTATTTATCGTAAAACTAAATTTTTTATCTTAAATCATTAAAATGTCTTATGGGGGAGTAAATTCACCACAAACTTTGAATACTTTTACTTAGTGAAAATAAATGTATGATGACATCTTAATGGTCCTAGTGATGACGTAAAAGTTTCTGTTCTCAGGCATCTGGGGGGGGGGGGGTTTGCACCATCCCGGCTGCATATCTCAATGTGGATGGTTGACAGCAACCAATCGAGTACTCCAATTATTTAGACCATAAACCCTTCTCCTGATTTGGTTCATCTCGAAACATTTATACTGAGAGTTTATGCACGAACTGATTTAAAATAAAGAGGAATCAAAGTTGCGCGGAAGGCGCAAAGCATGTATATTCAACATTCATTCTTATGCTACTTGAACAACCGGTTTCAAATTTTAAGATATTCTGAGAAACATTGAAAATGAAAAAGAAACAAATACATTGGCTGCTATGCCACCCAGGTAGTGTAGTGGCATAAGAACCATTCTATCAGGTCTTGGGTCCGGATTCAAATGGCATGGATGTTAACTTGTCTGTCCCTTCATAGGGGATAATGCTGGTCACCCAGTGGGTGCCACCATAATAAAATGGCCACAAAAATCGGACTTCAGTAGTGGTAAGATGCTTGATGAGCAAACGTGCCCGCCCGCTGTGAAAAAAAAATAATTTGTCTTCTAGAAACATCTAAAAATGATCCCTTTACTGATTTTTCGTTCCCTATTTAAATTTAAGACATTAGAAATAAGTAAGCATTGAAATATTCATGAATGTGATTTGAAATACCCTTTAAGAAAGTAAATCCCTCATTAAAATCGAATTTTTCCGAGTTCCATTTCATCCAGAAAATTTTTTATGTTTCAATTTTATGAATTTCTTCCCCCCCCCGTCCCCTGAAATAAAATCCTGACTACACGCTTAAATCTATTGAGTAAAATAATAATCAAACGGAGTATATTTTTACTCAATTATTGACTTCAAACAGCCATTCTCCCGATTGAGTAAAATTTGCTCCATTAATCGACAAATATCAATGGAGCGAAAAATTCTCAATTTTTGAGCATTATACAACAGCTCCATTTATTCTAAATAATAATCAAAAATGAGGAGTGTCTGTCCGTTTTTGATTAATATAACTGTACTCAAATATGATTATTATTTAAGCTATAGAATGAGCATTTTTACAAAATTTAGTCCTTTTTTAATTAATATATCTGTACTCAATTAATATTATTATTTTAAGCTAGAAAAAAGGGTGTCTTATGAAAATTTGCTGTTTTTATTGATATATTGAATTATTCGTTTTCTTCATTTTTTATTATCAGAGCTGTAATCTATGATTATAAGCCCGAGAAAATAAATTTTAAATCAAGGCAAATACACTACATATATCTTAATACACTATAAAAAAGTATTTTTTTAATAAATAGAATATAATTTGACTATAGTCTCTAGTTATAAAACGAATTCACAGTACAGTCAGAATACACAAATGCAATCATGGTTAAACCAGCTGTAAGATTTAATTAAAGCAGCAACCCAATTTATTGACATGAAAAAGGTAAAATTGTACTTACTCACTTGACTGAAGATATCATAACTTCATTTGTTTTACAAGAGCGACGAGATTTTTATAATCCAATCGTAAGAAACTAAGTCCATTAAAACAAAATTTTTACCGAAAGCATCCTCTCCACATTTAGGTTGAATTTATTTCACACCTCTAAATATGAAAAAGATGTATTTGGTATTCGGATATAAAATAAAATTATCACCATTCTAAAGTATCATCGGGTAGCCTCTTCAGAAACTCTTTTAATTCATAATTTGATAAAGCCATGTTTGCTCTTCGATGCTCGCCGCAACAAAGAATATAAATAACCACTGCCTAAGCCATACGATTCCCGCTTCCCGCGTTGTGTTGTCTGTGGTGACTATGTTTATGTACCGTTTTCCGTTAAGGTCACGTGATAGAAGTAGGATATCTTACTACGCATTTTTCGTGGGGGAGAGACAGAATTCTCAAATAGACAAGATTTTAGTGAAAAATGGAGTATAATAGGATCTAGCGAATCCTGAGCATTGAGGGGAATTGAGGAGATAATAAATTATTGTCTTTAATGAGTATTTTTTAGCGTAAAAGGATTTAAATCAGCCGATAAGAAATTTAATCAATAAAGGAGTGTTAGTTTTAATCAATAGATTTAAACGTGTACTCTACCCTCTCAAACTTTCCAAAAACTGCATATGCGCATAGGAACATTGGCGCAAATGGACGGTATATTTTCCACACATTAACAAAAAAAAAAAATCAGTTATTTTACGGTGTAAATGTCGTTTAAAATAGAAGCGTCGTACACACCGTATTTTTAAGAATCCAATACAGTAGAATTACAGTAGTTTTAGCGTAAAGAAGAAAAATAGTACATGTACTGTCAAATTTACCGTCCTTATTCTGCAATTTTACGAAATATTTTTACTGTGTCTATCATTAAAGGATCGTGGTACTTACCAAAATACTTGAAGAAAATTGTTGATGCCCTTATTGTGATGCCGTCATCACATATTGCTTTTTTGGTACTTGTATATAAACCCCTGTCCTGTATTTTACGAGGTGCATGTTACATACAGCCCCCCCCCCACATCCGCTCAAAGCATTTCGATTCTTTGTCGTTTATGACCGCAGATTTGCTAATTCTTATTCAATACAACAGAATGTATTTCATTCAATGCCAATGGACGGAGTATTGCCTGAGTTGTTGCTTTTATTTAACACAACGCGATGGATAGTTTACCTCATCTTCTGAACATGCATAGTTTCCTATTTTGAACATTTAGTTACTCCTTTTGCCAAACTCTCCTAACGGCCCGAGAAATTACGCATAAACTGCATCGTAGTCATTACAAGAAACGTCGATTTTGACCATTTCGAAAACATTACGCAATAAACCACCTATTTGTCTTTGAATTTACAATTAAAATTTGTACTCGATTTTGGAGTTAAATGCAGGCATTTTATTCATTGATTGAATGTGCTCGCAATGAAGCCTTCATTGTTTTCCTGTCCACAAACCTTCTGTGAAGTCTTTGTCACTAAGATTGATTACTCGTTCAACGGTTGGGTTATGAACCAGAAGCTTCTGAAAGAAAAAAAAATTCCGTCAACCCAATGTTTATTATTGCTTCGAGTTATTCGACGGATAATTTAATGACGAATGTTCTGAATGACTGCTCAGTGATCTCCTTAAATGAATGACGGTTGACGCCGTTGATGAATGACGAATGACGGTTCAGTGATCTCCTTAAGTACTATTTGTTACCAGTCAATCAAGTTGAAGTGAGCGCCGGCAACGAAGTTTTTCTTTGATTTATCTTTAAACAAATACCCCGTTAGGCCAACACCCTCTAGGGAAAGCCTATCAACTGAAGGTTTGATGCCATCACTAGAGCTTCTTTCACGACGGCATCACAGTTTTAATTTCACAAAATAAAACTATTTTAAATTTGCGATGAATTGTCTCACGCATAAAATATTTTAATACTTTACGGCTAAAAAATTAAATTTTACGACAAATGTTAATATTTAACCATCACTAATTATGTAATATGAAACAGAAATATATCATAATGAATTATTTTGTACCAGAAAGATATTTTAATTTTATCACACCACTGGTGTTTTGCGCCTTCTACGTAGCTTTGATTCATCTTTATTCTGAATCCATTCGTGCATAAACTCTCATTATAAATGTTACGAGATGTACCAATTCTGGAGAAGGATTTTTCGTTTAAACGTGGATTCGGAATACTCGATTGGCTGTTGCCTTCCATAGAGATTGAGATAGGTGTCCGGGTTGGCGACGCGCTAACTGCTTGGAACTTTCGCCTATTCAGTCTCCATCAAATGTCTCTCAAATAGTCTTGATCTGTGCTCAAATCAAAGACATTTAATTGAAACGGCTCGCATTTTATGGCTTCGAAGTTGGCAATATGTAAATTCTCGCAGGCGATGAAACATTTTCGAATCTATCCTTGTCGACAATTGGGACCGGTTGTCTGGCTGTAAAGATAATTAAGGAGATGTCTGAAGGCGTCATTTAGGTGGAGAAGACAAATAAGCCATTGACAATTAATAAAAATCCTCCTTTTTATCTCCTGTTTACAACAGTTCCGTCAAACCCTATCGGGCTGATGTCATTTTCCAAACTAGCTTTGGTTCTAATAAACTCTATTAAAGCATTGTAAATTTCAAGCGCACGGCCACTTTGAAGGCTCATTGTCTTTTCGGTGGTACATGTGAGAACGTGTAGTGCGCTAACCAAATGGTGCGAAAAGATCAAACTAATGTAATTTGTATACACAATATTTATATTGCATCGAAAATAAATATTACTAGTCGAAGGCAAGCTAATGAGGAAAGTGAATAATAAAGCGAGATATTTGATTTTGTTTGCAACAAAGGATCATTCATCCATATTGAGGGAATTTTCAAGAATACAGCTCTTTTTATTGACATGATATGACAAAATTTTATTACAGGGAACACCTGGGCCATTCAAGGCTATATTTCCAGTTTCTTAAATACAGTCCGTTTTTTGTTCAATCATTAAATAAATGGCGCCTCCACGAAAGGCGTGGTCACGTCAAGAAAAATATTTTTTTTCTTTTAACAATAAAAATAACAAATCAGCAATATGTACATGGATAAAAAATGAGATAACAATATAAATGACTGGTGATAGACAAATCTTAGACACAAAACACACAAAAACAGCAATTAGCATTGTGGCTGCAAAGTTCTTAATCGGTATCTAAGAGTAAGAGCGCCTTGGGTCTTTTACAGTTTACTTCTCGGATATCTTAATCTAGCAGTTCAGATAACAGTTCGTTCGGCAGATTAGCGAGATTGGTGAAAAAATATTATCACGAAATTTCCCCAATCTGGCGGACAATTTTTCTAAAGGAAGGTATGCCGAGATCTCACCGAATTACCTTATTAGTCGGTACCTGCGTCCATGCCATATTCGGCAGACAACTGAGCTGTGTTTTAGTGATAATATATCTAGATTGGTTTTGGCGCCATATCCCCCGATTTGGCTGCAATAAGTCGCCGCAGGAAGCACCACGCATTTATATAATTTTACTTTATTTTGACGGCTGAACTTATTTTGGAAAAGCAACAGCTCTAGTTTTCTCGTTGCTCCAACCATTTTGTTTCGGGCATAGAGCACCTGTGCTTTCCAAGTCAGACGGGAGTCAATCATGGCAGCCAAGTATTTGCGGATTCTGTTCCAGCTAATTCTATTCTTATGTATGTAGAGGTCCCAAAGTGTTTCATGCTATTCTCCTTGATTACAGATAATTTATATTCTACATTAGGACGGCGCAAGTATTTTTTGAGGTTTTACAGCAAATAGAATGAATAAAAATGATCAATTTCCTGAAAAAAAATCCCTCAGAAATAAATGCTTTATTCTGTGAAAATATTCACATTTTTCTGAAAAGCTAATAAAATTTCGAAATTTTAAGTCGTTGGAGGAGGCAAAAATAATTAAATCTCAGACTCCAGATTTTTACCTGTTAATAGGCTTGTGGTCGAGTAAAGTTTTCGCCCTAGCCAATTTTGAAAATTGAAAAATTCGATTTTTTCAATCCAGCCTACTGCGCATGTCTGTTGGTGTCAAAACGATTAATGCATTTCGACTTTATCTATTTTTTCGACATTAACGGTATTTAGCTACTTAAATGCAAAATAATTTGATTTGCAAGAACTTCGTCGAATAATAAGCTGTTCAAAATTCACAAGTACAAACAGTTCGAAACGTGATAACAGTCCGCTTACTGCAGAAGCTTTCATAAATATTGTATTTCTCAGAGAAAATGAAAGACTTCCACAATCAAAAATTCAGTGGAAATATATGAGGAATATCGCAAACACTCCCTCAAGACTCAGCAATGAAGAATTTACGCACAGCGCTTAAAAACAAAGTTTCAAAAAGGCAAGCGAAAATACCGCTTCTATAGCACCTCGTAATACAGCGACCACACTAAACGAATTCTCAGTGAGAAACTGACTTAAATTCACCAGCCTGTCAGCCTATTTATATCCTACGACGTACTTTCTAGAAAAATCGAGATGTGTAGAAAGACAACGAACAATCGCAAATACGCCATAGAAGAGAAATAGAGTAATATTAGGCTATTATCTGATGTTAATGCAGTAAAACAAACTTTAAAGGCCCCACTAGAAAAATCACGCCAAATGTCCAAATGTCAACAAGCTTGGTGAATTTCTGGCAAAATATCGCCAAATTTGGCACCAGAAATGTCCCGAAAAGTGAGGTAGTGAAGACCTTAGATCAATATTTCTCGAGATTTCTAGAAAACGCCATAGATTTAAAGAGAAACAGAAAACTCCATATCTCGCGATCTAGTTAACCGAATTTGATGCCACAAAATGCAAAATTTAACTATTTGATGCATAGAACACGAATTTTAAACTATTTTTAACTGCCAGACGCAGAACAGACCGAAAAATCGTAACATTATTTAAAAATAAATCATATTAAAATTAGACTTTGGTTGTCTTTTCACGAATTTGAAAGAATAATAATAGGGATTAAATAGTAAAATAACTTGGGGTATACGGGGAGAAATTTTAACTGAGAAACTTTTGAAATCCAAAATTATTTTTTTAATTCAGAGATTTAAATAAGGTTATGAATAGTTTTTATTCAGATAAAAACATGTTGATCGCATTAAAAATGAGTACAAAGAAATCGTGAAAGTATTCGAAAAATTACAAAAAAATGATGTATAGCTTCAGCAAGTCATAAAGACAATTCTTTTGTGACATCAAAATTTTGAAAATACAAAACTATCATTTCAGATTAATAAAATAGATACAAAAAATGAAGAGATATGAACGATACTTTGTTATTTTTTAAATGTTTATTTTCCCTTTGATATATAAAATATATAGTTGTTACTTTTATTTCTTAAACTAAACTAGAATGTACTCCAAAATCGATATTTGAATTTCATGCATCAGATACTGCACTGATTTTAATCTCGGAATCAATGCAAAAGACATTTCCC
The DNA here is from genome assembly GCA_038373885.1 of Cheiracanthium punctorium. Taxonomy (NCBI): domain Eukaryota; kingdom Metazoa; phylum Arthropoda; class Arachnida; order Araneae; family Cheiracanthiidae; genus Cheiracanthium; species Cheiracanthium punctorium. The sequence continues at coordinate 86,697 of JAWZYV010014866.1, read as the reverse complement.
GTTCCCAATCTAAAAAGAAATATTTCTCACAATTTCTTATGAATGGATTTTGTATTTTGTTTTCGATTTTTCTTAATATTCAGTGTGTATTGGGGCAATAATTGATTAACCTTTATCATTGCCTTTTAATATATGTATGAATAATTTATTAATGTTTACATATTAATTGAAAAGCATGACATTTCTTAGAAGTTTTCTCGAAATTATGTAGTTTAATTGAAGTAAAAAAAATGTGTTGTTATATTATTCATATAGTGTAATTCCTATTATGAAATGACTCAACGACATGATTATTTTACAAAGAGCGATTAAAAAAATATGTTAAAGCAAATATTTTGCAGCAAAATTTGCTTAAATACATCTATTCGAAATTTTCACATGGGATATTTTAAATTTGAAAACCCATCAACAGAGGGCAGAAGATTAAAAGAAATAATATTCTTGCTGTGGCATCACGAACGGTCGAAAATTAGACAAAAAAAAAGTCTGTCTTATGATTGTGCGAAAAAGAAATGCACCTTAAATAAATATTGAGTTTTGCTAATGTTAAAAGTGAATTATTTTGAATGTGTAAAATTTTGATTCCGCAGTAAAGATTTTGCAAGTAGAAATAAAATTTAAATAATAATAAAAAAATCAATAAGTAGGTACTAAAAATAAATAAATAATAAATAAATGAAATAGTAAATAAATATTTACTGTACTGAAAAAAGAATGAATTACCAGTATTGAATTTTTTACAAAGAGAGTGAGCGAGGAAAAAAAACGCTTGCGGAGCACGAGATTCGAACCAGGGACCCCAGAGTAGAACACCACCGTTCTAATCATTCCAACACGGCGTTCTAGCTTATTTGCGCGTAACTTATATTTAAAGTTTTGGTGAAGTGGTTCGAAAATAAATATTAATTTTTCTCGACTGTATTTGAGTATCGCGTGTTAGTATTTTACACGTAATATATTCACATGGTATACTATCACTGTGCCAAAGATCATTGAAATCCGTTCCCCCGAGGCCGTGCTCCCTCCTTGTGAGATAGAAATATATTGTTTATCTTAGAAATATACTGTTAGAAATCAGTGGCGTTGCCAGAAAGTTTTCATGGGGGAATTACGACTACTACATTTCACATATATGTGTGTGTACGTGTGTGATAAGTAAGTGAAGAATATACAAATTGTATCACAAAACATCCTCATGGGGGAGTTGTGGCCCCCTATCCCACCATGGCTACGCCACTATTAGATACACATTGTTTATCTAAAAATATGTTTCTCTACAATTTTGATGATCATCCGAAAACACTTTGATTTTCGTGAAATAAAGATAATTATAGCTGATAACGGCAGAATATAATTCACCAATTTTGAAGGCAATCTTTTTTTACTTAGAATATAGGAATACTTGGTCTCGTGGTGTTGATTATTTTATGGTTACACTAATGATACTTCCGTTTAAGAATAAAATGTGCGATAATCAGCTTATCATACAACTCAATGTGAAATTTGTTTTATTTTCTTTTCTTTTCGTACTATGTAACAGTAAAACAAATATAACAGATTCGCGGAATCTGAAACGCTTGTAAAAATTCAGTCACTTTACTTTATAATCCCTGGAGGTTGAATGAGCTTTGTAAAGATAAGAGGCTACAAAGCTTTTCTACTTTCCTGCTTCAAAATGTATTAGATTAGTTTCTTCGCCGAACACAAAGAAGGCCAACTATAAAACAGAAACTTCCATTTTGTAGCATGAAATAAGTGAAGCTACTGAAACAAAGCACTACAAAATATTTTTGAATAGAGATGTGCAAAAAATGTTCCCTCCCAAAGTTTCCTTATAGAAAATGAAACATTTATGTTTCCTTGCTGTTCCTTTTCAAAATGAAATGTCTCCGTGCGTTGTGTTACGTATTCTGAAATTTCATAGATAGTGTAACTTGGAGAGAGACAATATTTAAAACTTTCTTGATATTTTAGCTTTTTTTAAACATAGAAGGTCTTTAAATTGGCATGAGTTAAAGGGGAAAAAAATGTTACAGTGTGTAGGTAAATACTTAAAGAACAAAATGTTGGGAGCATAATACTCAGAAATTATTTTAATTTGTGTGATGAAAACGCTAGATATGGTTTTGTTTGGTGTGGATGAGATAAAAAGTCGTGCCTAGTGGTAAATAAATACCATTAGGTACGACGTTTTTTGGTTTCAGTTTCTTGGTCATTCAAATATATATATATATATATATATATATATATATTAGGGGGTCCTTACTTATATGGAATTTTTTTTTTGGAAATTAAATTGCAGCACCCGCTAGATCTATGTTAATGCGTTAATTAATAATGTGTGCAAAATTTCAGCTCATTTGGACATGAAGATCACGTGCCCCATGGACGTTGAAAGTTAAGAATTTTTTTTACTTTTCTCAAATTATTGAGTATTCACTTTATGTAGCACATATTTTCATTCGAAACGCATCAGATTAATATCAATCAAATAAAACTGATTCAAAACCTATATATAACTATAGATTCTACAAATTCTAAACATTAACGAGAATTGATGTAATATATTACGGTATCTCAATTGTATCGGATCTTTAACGCCTCCCGATTATGTGTTGGATATTTTTTGCGGTAGTCTTGCAATATCTGTAAAATGAATTTTTTTTGAGAATCATCTTTTGTAAGCTTGGAATTAAATTCTTCAATTAATTTTACACCTTGTTGAGCAGCATCATTAATAACTTGTATGGATTTTGCAATATTCCTTCCTTTTACATAACTGTCTTCATTTTGCCAGTATACAGGATCCATTTTCAAAAAATCTTTTGGAATTTGGAACTTTTCAAAAAAGTTTATCGATTTACTCGTGATGATTTGTGCAGGAAGATCTTTATTCAGAAAATATTCTAAATCATCTATTTTAATTTGAAGTTCTTTTCTAAAATCTTCGGATTCATATATATATATTTTGAACCAGCATTTTTTTTTAGCAATATTCTTTCTATCTTAGACTTATTGTTTAGTCAAATAGTGTTAGAGCTGCACATTTGTCTCCTAAATACCATAAATGGTTAATAAATAGGGATAAACCGATACTTTTTTACAAGGGGCTGTACAGATATTAAAATAGAAATTTTAACTTTATAGAGACCGTCATTCACGCGCCTGCATTTGGAAAAATGTAAACAGAGAGGAAGATTTCTCCAAATGCATGTGCTAGGAAACGTGGTCGGTATACATACACTTCTCCCGATAGAATACTCCCGAATTTTTCCCCAGCAGTTTGAGTTTGCGTTAGCACTTTCACCTTATTTTAAGCATAAATTGCTATGTAAAAATTAGTGTTGGGAAATTTTTTGCATACATGATATATCAAATTTTGTACTATAATACGTATACGGCCCCTCGTAAAAAGTATCGGGTATCGGTTAAAATCTGGTATCGGTCTATCCCTATTAATAAACTTTGCAATTGCTATTTCTGCAACTGATTTGTCATACTTTTTGTAAGCTACCAGTTTCTTTAAGAAATAAATATCATTAGGAGCCTCGATTGCGGTTGTAGCCGAAAACCATGCTTTTGTATAGCATTTGATTATGAAACAACAAATACATTTTACAGCTTTTTATTCTCCTTGACTTAATTTAAATTGATCCTTAAACAAACACATTTTCAGGCAATATTCCTTTGGCCATGCTAAATGATATGCTCCGGGTAGACGAAAACATGCTCCCCGAGGTGGTGTCTCCCCTAGAATTATTAAAACCATTTCTAAGAATTCTCTGTAATCTTCACGGGCAGATCTTCTTGAATCGTGTTTTTTGCAGACAGTAAAATCTCACTTACATCATCCTTTAATATTTCTCTAGTATCTTCATTTGACTGCCATGACACAAATTTTGTTTATGTTTCTTTTGTTAATATGAGAAATCAATACCCACCCATACAGTAATGAAAGCTTTCAGAACAATTTCCTGCAAACACTACAAAGGTACTAAACTATGTAATCGTAATTTAATACATACCTCACTTCCGATGCTAACACTTAAAAGCTTTAACGTGTTGTATGGGTTTTGGTATATTTAAAAAATCTTAAGATCTCATTACAATGAGATTACTTTCAGCTACAGCACACTCCATCATTCTTCTTTATATTTCTTTGTCTTCCCGCGCAGCTTTCTTTACTTCAGAAGAAAATATTTTTTTATCTATTCCCAACATACTACCAGGACGTCCTTCTTTCCTATGTAATAACAAAAACTCCTTATCTCCCGGGATTTTTATAATTTTTAAAGCATTTAAAAACTATAAAAATCCCGGCAAACAAAAAAGCATTCAAAAATTAAAAATTACAAAAATTATAAAAATGCGCAATATCAAAAAGATTACTTAAACTATCTTCAAATTGTTGTTCTTTCCGTCTACACAAAACAATTGGCCGGTTTTTAAGCTTATTTAAACTACGACATGTTTCATAAAGCTTTTTACATTTTTGTATGCAATGCAAGCGATCTTGAGTCCGTATGCAAACTTTTCTTCAAAATATTACAGTTTTATCTACACTGCTGGCCATCGTAAATGCAACACCCTGAAGAAAGCATGCAAATAATATGAAATTTACAACATGCATTAGCTGAGGTGAGATATGCAAATGATTAGAATTTCAGCGCAGACGCACACAAGCGCGCCTGTGGCGCCACCTCAAAGCGCTATTTAAGGCTTGGAGATTTCGACGGTTTCAAGTACAGCAATTGTGTTTTTCTTGCTTTTTTTTCAAAAAAACGATAAATTATGCCTCGTAGGAAACAACGATCATCTTTTGATCAAGTATCCGAGTTTGACAGAGGAAGGATAGTGGCATACCGAGATTGTGGGTTATCTTTCAGGGAAATCGGTCGTCGTATTGGACGAAACCAAACAACTGTGATGCGGATATGTGATCGTTGGGTGCAGGAGGGTACGACGGACAGACGTGATCGACCGCATCGACCTCAGTGCACCACGTCACGTGATGACAGGCAGATTGTACGCATGGCAGTGACGGACCGCTCAGTCACATCACGAACCATATCACAGCAGATTCAGTCTGTAACGCATCATCCAGTGTCTGCGCGTACCATTCGACGTCGTTTACAGCAGAATGGTCTGTCCGCAAGACGTCCGTTGCTTTGTCTACCTCTGACGCGGAACCACAGACGTCTCCGCCGCCAATGGTGCGATGAAAGAAGGATGTGGACGACAGAATGGAATGAAATTCTCTTTACTGACGAGTCACGCTTCTGTATGCAACACCACGACGGTCGGATTCGAGTCTGGAGACACCGTGGAGAGAGGATGCTGAACAGCTGCATTATGCACCGTCACACTGGTCCTGCACCGGGTATTATGGTATGGGGCGGTATCGGATATCTCCTCAGGTGGTGTCTCCCCTAGAATTATTAAAACCATTTCTAAGAATTCTCTGTAATCTTCACGGGCAGATCTTCTTGAATCGTGTTTTTTGCAGACAGTAAAATCTCACTTACATCATCCTTTAATATTTCTCTAGTATCTTCATTTGACTGCCATGACACAAATTTTGTTTATGTTTCTTTTGTTAATATGAGAAATCAATACCCACCCATACAGTAATGAAAGCTTTCAGAACAATTTCCTGCAAACACTACAAAGGTACTAAACTATGTAATCGTAATTTAATACATACCTCACTTCCGATGCTAACACTTAAAAGCTTTAACGTGTTGTATGGGTTTTGGTATATTTAAAAAATCTTAAGATCTCATTACAATGAGATTACTTTCAGCTACAGCACACTCCATCATTCTTCTTTATATTTCTTTGTCTTCCCGCGCAGCTTTCTTTACTTCAGAAGAAAATATTTTTTATCTATTCCCAACATACTACCAGGACGTCCTTCTTTCCTATGTAATAACAAAAACTCCTTATCTCCCGGGATTTTTATAATTTTTAAAGCATTTAAAAACTATAAAAATCCCGGCAAACAAAAAAGCATTCAAAAATTAAAAATTACAAAAATTATAAAAATGCGCAATATCAAAAAGATTACTTAAACTATCTTCAAATTGTTGTTCTTTCCGTCTACACAAAACAATTGGCCGGTTTTTATGCTTATTTAAACTACGACATGTTTCATAAAGCTTTTTACATTTTTGTATGCAATGCAAGCGATCTTGAGTCCGTATGCAAACTTTTCTTCAAAATATTACAGTTTTATCTATTACTGCAGAAGCACTGTCATGCAAGTTTAAACCCACTTCATGCATATTGTACAACATCACACGTAAAACGTCACCACGAGATGGCAGTTTGGCACCAGTAAGTTGATTCTTCATTGAACCAACAAGAAAAATAGATTTTCGCGACATATCTGTGTCAAAAGAAAATCAACATCAGACAACATGAGAAATAAATTAAATAATTATTGTTCTCAAAATTGTAGATGCTTACACACAGCTTGTAACACATGTCAGGTGAAATCAAAACAATCGTTCTCAGAAACAAAATCGTCATTCTGACATACGCAAAAAGGATTGGCGTGTTTTGTTTTGCTTGTAATAATTTTGCCTTGTTTTGTTTTTGTTACCGAGTTTTCCATAAGTGCATAAACATTTGAAAAGTTAGTTGAAAAAGGAAAAATTCTAAGAAAAAGGAAAACGGTATATTTTGTATAAGTGCGGTTATTGATGGCTTCATTTCTATAAAATATTTTTTTTCTGCCATCATAAAAAAATATTATCCCTAAAGTCTCCAATGGGGATGCATTGGACTAAAATATATTTTAAAAAGGAGATATGCTCTAATAAAACTTATTTACTTATTTATTTTCAGACTGCAATAACTTAAAATTAATATGCGCATATTTGCGCCTTTTTATGATATTTTAGCCTACAGCGCCCCCATTGACACAAATTAAAAACCATGAACTTTTATGATGCCAACTTTTCGAGACGCTGGTCGAAAATACGCGTATTGTTTTTAATCAATTAAGTTTGAATTTTCCAGGAATTATTTATTTATATAAAGGAACCGAATGAGGGGGTGCTGCATCAAATAGCATCAACTTGCAAAATAAGGACCAAACTTGCAAACTTGCAAAATAAGGACCTAATATAGATATAAACGTGTGTGTGTGTGTGTGTGGTCATCTTAGTCCGAGACATCCACAGTAGGGTGGTCATGTCCCTAAGTCACATGACTCTTCGAGAGCAAAAGGGTATGACCAAAATGTCAGCACTGCTGGACTGCGTTTCTCGTCAGAGAGGGGGAGAGAGAGACACGGTAGGTCCTTTCATAATAAAACTGAAATTGAGTTCCTCTTCCATCAACTCGCGCAGCATTTGCCACGCATTATTTCTTGGTAGATCAGCAAAGAATATTCGCGAACCGGCCTTTAAAAACGTTTACATAAGATAAATCTTGATTTGATGCGGTGGTTTTGTAATTTTTCACAGTTACTAGCTAAAGTACCTGTCGTACTTGACGTTCTTGAACGTAACGCAGTTTTCCAAAAATACTGCAATTCCTCGTGTTACAAGGAAAGCAAAATTACAACCACCAGTTGCCACACAGAAAGGCTCAATCTAAACTGCTGATCCATTAAAACCAGTCAAATTACTAAATTATAGTCAAGGTCGATCCGTCACACTACCTCAAGGCAGATATAACTGGTTTGAGGCGGTTCGGGGCATCAATGGCAATCACATACCAACTGAGACAAGAAAAACATGTTTCTCTCAATTAATTCGAACAGTATAGTACGTGATACCCTTAGACGACCTCCCCACAGAGGGCAATCCATTCTCGGCCTAGAATCCTAGCCTATATAATCGAACGTAACTTCACATTTCATCCCATTTCATTTAATCCTAGTGTAGTTTTTGTACCGCACAACAGTCGCATTTGGTAGTAATCTGATTAGCTGTTTCAGCTGCAAAATGCTGTTTATAGGGGAAGTTTAATTGTAACCACCTTTCTTATAGTAGATATTGTGTTTATTTTCCTCATAGAGCATGTCACGTATTAAAACGAAAAAGGTACTTGCATGATGAATTCTCTGATATGCAAATATGTTTTAAACAGGACTCGATCGACAAATATTCCCTAAATAGAGAAATTTAAAAAAAAATCCTGTTACTTGTTTCATTGACAACAATTATAAAAGAAATAGCTCTTCACACCCAAAGCGACCCCTTATCTTCATCCCGTTCTCGTGGCTGGCGAGACAGGCAGGTAGCGGGGGCTGACATTTTTGTCACAACTTTTTGTCAACTAAGAATCACTTGACCTAGTGGTCGTGGCATGAAAAAAATAAGTGAGAAAGTCTTTGTGAGAACATCTAATGGTAGAATTCTCCGCAGACTAGAACTGATCTTTCATAAACAAAGCGAAATCGGGTTTTACTTCTAGTAATTTTATCGAGTACAACTCGCGCAGCGTTCGCCACACATTATCACGTGATATATCTACAGCCTCGATATAAGAATAACGGCCCAATATCTGTTTGAAAACGTTTACATAAGAAAACTCTTGATTAAACCTGGTGGTATTGCAACTTTTTGTACTACTACATAAAGTACCCATCTCGGACAGAATAGCATGAAATGCCAATTTTCAAAAGTCCAGCAATTCCGTCAGCATTGGAGGAGCACAAACAATGAAACTAGCATATTGGCAAAATTGTAGAAAATAGTCATACATTTTGTTTATTGTTAAGACAGTTTATGGAGTAACAAACTGCTTATTGAATAGGGAAAAGTTTTATTTTACAAATTGAACATTTTATTTTAGTAGAATGAGCCATTAAAGTCAAGAGGCCATTCATAAACTGTAACGGCATATTATCTGATTCGCGGTAATTTTTTTTTAATTGTCCTTCCAGAAAATTTTGATAATTTTCAGAAAAATCTAAAAATGCAAGTAAAAAAAATAATCATATGACCTAAGTGGTATGGCCAATAGTCGGAGATAGCCACAGTAGAATGGCCGCTCCCCTACTTCATACGGCGTTCGAGGGCTAAAGGGTCTACCCGGAATGAAAGCACTGCATCCCGCCTTTCTCGTCTGACATGGGTAGAACCGTCCTCTCACAGTTATAGTGCAATTTCGCTTCACTCCTTATAACTCGCACAGCACTCGCCGCACATTATATCATGAGACATAAAGGACAGATAAATATTTAACAGCGAGAACCCTGACTTTAAAAAAACATTTACGTAAGAAAACTCTTGATTAGATGTGGTGGTTTTGCAAAATTTTGTACTACTACCTGGAGTACCGGTCTTTCACAGGATAGCATGAAATGCAGATTTTCAAAAGTCCTGCAATTGCATCATCATTGGAGGAGCAAAAACAAAGGAACTACCATATTTTCAAAATTGTAGAAAATAGTCATACATTTTGTTTATTGTTAAGACAGTTTATGGAGTAACAAAGTGCTTCCTGAAATTATCAATAGGGAAAAGTTTTAATTTACAAATTGAACATTTTATTTTAGTAGAATGAGCTATTAGAGTCAAGAAGTAATTCCTAAACTGTACCTGAATTTTATCTGATTCGCTGTATTTTTTTTTTTTAAATTGTCCCTCCAGAAAATTTTGATAATTTTCAGAAAATCTAAAAAAGCAAGTAAACAAAATAAAGAAATAAATAAATAAAATATCGGAAATGTTTTTTTAAAATCGAATAGCCAGATTTTATGTTACCTGTAGCTGCTTTAAACGAACACACCCCTCAAAAAGAAAAAGAATTCAGTTTTATCAGTTTTAAAATTCATTCAATAGTTTCAAAAGATTGAGATATTTATTATTTTGGTTGTTGTTGATACAGGCATCTGTCAATTGAATTAACTTGGAATCTACAATAATTAAAAATTTCATTCTGGTCCATTTGCATTTTAGAGGAATGGGACGCATATTTTCTCAAATTTCACAAAATCTCAAAATCTAGAAGAAATTTTTAAAACGTTGAGGGCTTCCAGTTGGACAGAACACGATTGATGATGATCAATTTTATTTTATTTGCATCGGTTGTTTGTACGTGATTGACAGAAAAAAAAGTTCCTATTATGATTAGATTTTTGCAAAATCCCAAAGTCTAATCCAAGTTTTCAAATCCTTTGACGGATATAGTTTCAGTTTATGACCAACTATAACGTCACTTAAGTTCGTTTTCTTCGGTAAAGTCTCTACTATCTGATGTATAAATAAATATTTGCGCATTTTGAATGATTTCTTTTCAAAATCTTGGAATTTTATCAAAATTTTCAAAAACAAATATACTAACAGGGTGGTTATGATGAAACTTCCCTGACGAGAAAGACAGACTGCGGTCTGACATTTGGTCACTCCCACTTGCCCTCGAAGTATCATATTACCTAAGTGGTATAGCCAACTTAGTCGGAGATAGCCGAAGTAAGATGGCTTTTTCCCTACTTCACATGCCTTTCAAAGGCTGAAGTGTGTGCCCGAAATGAAAGCACTGCATCCCGTATTTCTCGTCTTACACGGGTAGAACCGTCCTTTCACAGTTAAAGAGCAATTTCGCTTCACTCCTTATAAACTGCACAGCACCAGCCGCACATTATTTCATGAGACATTAAAACAAATAAAAAAGGAAGTGAGAAAACCACGGATCTAAAAAAACTTTTACGTAAGAAAATTCTTGATTAGATGTGGTGGTTTTGCAACTTTTTGTGCTACTACCTGGAGTACCGGTCTTTGACAGGATAGCATGAAACGCAGATTTTCGAAAGTCCTGCAATTGCATTGTCATCGTAGGAGCAAAATTTTGTTTTATGACCAACTATAGCGTGACCTAAGTTCGTTTTCTTCGCTCAAGTCTCTACTATATGATGAATAAATAAATATTTGCGCATTTTGAATGTTTTTTAAATTAAAATCTTGGAATTTTATCAAAAATTTCAAAAACAAATGTATACACAGGGTGGTTATAATGAAACTTCCTTATAAAGAAGGTCCTACAGCAAAAAGTGAAGAACAGATTGTAGCCAAGATTGGTACGTTGACTGTATATTAAATACGGTCAAGGAATTAAAAAATATATTAAAAAAGTGTCACTTATGTGACGCTTTGCTTGAAAAGTGGCAAATTGATCACTGAAAATGATTCTTTCGAAATGTAGAAACACAGAATTCCGTATTCATTAAGTTATTGGGATATTCCATTAAGCTGTTTTTACCGTGCAAAGATACACTTGTAGAACATTTCTTAAACTAAACTTTTTAGAAATTCTCCTTAAGTGGGCCCCACCAGTGGCCGAAAGCATTCGATCTGTCAACTGGCAGATGGAAGGTGTCGGTCTAGATTAGAAAATAGAATATAAATAGGATATATTGTGTTCTCGCTGACGAGAAAGTCAGACTGCTGTCTGACATTTGGTCACTCCCGTTTTCCCTCGAAGAATCATGTGACCTAAGTGGTGTGTCCACTCCCAACTTCAAATGCCTTTCGAGGGCTAAAGGGTCTGCCCGAAAGAGAGCACCGCAGCCTGTCTTTCTTGTGTGACAAGGGTACAACCGTTCTTTCACAGTTAAAGTGTAATCGCACTTCGCTCCCTTTAACTCGCACAAAACTCGCCGCACATTATCGCATTACACATCCAGGACTAACGAAAAACTAAATGCGGGAAAATCTGCCTTTAAAAACGTTTTACGTAAGAAAACTCTTGATTAGATGTGGTGGTATTGCAACTTTTTGTACTACTACCTGGAGTACCCGTCTTTGACAGGATTCCATGAAATGCAGATTTTCAAAACTCCTGCACTTGCATCAAAATTGGAGATAAAAAGCAAAGGAACTGGCATATTGGCAAAATTGTAGAAAATAGTCATGAATTTTTTGATTGATACGACATTTTAGGAGTAACAAAGTGCTAAGTGAAATTATCGGTAGGGCAAACATTTTATTTAGTAATTGAACATTTAAGAAAGAATTAGTAGAATGAGCCATTAAAGTAAAGAGGTCATTTAAGAACTCTAACTGAATTTTATCTGATTCGCGTAAATATTTTAAAATTGTCCCTCCAGAAACTTTTGATAGTTTTCAGAAAATCTGAAAAATCAAGGAATCAAAACAATGAAATAAATAAACGGAAATGTTTGTTTAAATTGAATAGTCCGATTTTATGCTATCTGTAGCTGCGTTAAAGCGACATCCCGCCTCAAAGAGAAAAAATGCAGTTTTATCAGTTTAAAATTCATTCAATTCTTTCAAATGATTCAGACATTCATTTTTTTAGTTTTTGCTAATACAGTCATCCGTCAATTAAATCAACTTGGAATCTACAATAATTAAAAATTTTATTCTGTTCTATTTGCATTTTTCAGGAATGGGACACATATTTTCTTAAATTTCACAAAATCTCAAAATCTACAAGAAACCTTTAATTAACTAAGGCCTACAGTTTCAAATACCATCAATGATGATGATCAATTTTATTTTATTTTCATCGGTTCTTTATATGTGATAGACAGAAAATAAAATCATATTATGATTACATTTTTTCAAAATCTCAATGTCTAATCACAGTTTTCAAAGCATTTGACAGCTATAGCTTAAGTTTTATGACCAACTATTACGTCACTTATGTTCGGTTTGTTCGGTCAAGTGTCTACTATCTGATGCATGAATAAATATTGGCGCATTCTGAATGATTTCTTATCAAAATCTTGGAATTTTATCAGAATTTTCAAAAACAAATGTACACACAGGGTGGCTATGATGAAACTGCCTTATAAAGAAGGACTTACAGCAAAAAGTTTAAAACAAATTGTAGCCAAGATTGGTTCGTGGACTGTACATTAAATACACACAAGGGATTTAAAAAAAAATCATTCAGAAAATGTCAGTTACGTGAGGCTTTTCTTGAAGAAGCAAAAAATTGAAAAATGAAAATGATTATTTCGAAATGTACAAACACAGAATTCCGTATTCATTAAGTAATTTGGATATTCCATTTAGCTGTTTTTACCATGCAAAGAGTCACCTGTAGCTTGAGCTAAACTTTTCAGAAATTCTCGTTAAGTGGGCCCCAGCAGTTGCCGTAAGCATTTGATCTGTCAACTGGTGGACGGAATGTGTCGGTTTAGTTTAGATATTAGAATAGAAATAGGATATATTTTGTTCTCGCTGACGAGAAAGACAGACTACGGTCTGACATTTGGTCACTCCCGTTTGATCTCGATAGAGTCATGAGACCTAAGTGGTATGTTCAACTTAGTTCGAGATAGCCACAGTAGGATGGCCACTGCCCCTAGGTCACATGCCTTTCAAGGGCTAAGGTTTGTGCCCGAAATGAAAGCACCGCAACCTGTCTTTGAGGTCTGACACCTGTAGAACCATCCTTTCACAGTTAAAGTGTAACGCTTCACTTCTTATACCACGTACAACCCTCGCCGCATATTATTCCATGAGACATCATGGTCGATATAAGAGCGAGCTTTGCAAAGGCAGGCTTTAACATCATTCACGTAAGAAAACTCTTGATGTGGTGGTACTGCGATGTTTTGAACTACGACCTGATATTCCCGTCCAGAGCCAAAACCTCCTAGATCTAGAAAGCCTTACCACAGCTACGTCACCGAGCTTTGACGTCATCATTTGGCCTACGTTTAAAAGTTTGATTGTGATAAAATAAATAAAATAAAAATTTCTGGTAAATACCAGAAATATTAGAAAATATCTCATATTAAACATTAAAATTAAAATATCTTTCTCATACAAAATTTTCAGTATGATCTATTTCAGTATTATTGATTTTCACATTACCTAATTAGTAATGGTTAAAAACTGCCATTTGCCGTAAAATTATATTTTTTTTCTCAAGTTATTAAAATATTGCCAATCATGGGTAAATTCACCAGAAATTTTTAATTTATTTATTTTATCACAATCAAACTTTTAAATGTAGGCCAAATGATGACGTCAAAGCTCGGTGACCTAGCTGTGGTAAGGTTTTCTATATCTAGGAGGTGTTGCCAGATCTGCCAAGTCTCCGGGTGATTTCCCACCATAATTTTTAGACAGCTTTATTTTGCATTAAATATTTGGACTTATTTAAAGCATAAATTTGTAAGTAAAAATTAGTGGTGGGAAATATTCCGAAAAAAGCCGGAGACTTGGCAGCTCTGCCCGTCTGACGGGGATAACATGTCATGCAGATTTCCAAAAATCCTGCAATATCGCCATCATTTTAGGAGTACAAAGAATGAAATTAGCGTATTGGCAAAATTGGAGAAATCAGTCATAGCGTCTGCCGAAGTGCTTTTTCTGGACATACCTCGGCGTGCATGCTACGATGACCTGTGCGTAGAGCTCTATGTTATTAAAGGTTAGGGATAAACAAAGTGCTGAGTGAAATTATGAATAGAGAAAACATTTTCTTTTGGAAATGTGCATTCTATTTTAGAAGTATGACCTGTCAAAGTCAAGAGGTCATTTTTAAACTGTAACTGAATTTTATTTAACTCACTGTAGATATTTTTAAATTATGCCTCTAGAAAATTTTGAACAATTTTCACAAAATCTAAGAAAGCAAAGAAAAGAAAAAAATCATCCAGTATGTTTAAGTTGAATGGCCAGACTTTATGTTATCTTCACATTCGTTAAAGCAAAAGCCTTACCCCCTTAAAAAAATGCGATTTTATAAGTTTTAAAGTTCATTCAGTCTTTTTAAAAAATTCAGACATTTATTGCTTTAGTCCCCTTAAATTTCATTCTGCTCTCTAATGCCGTTTTTAGGGATTCCAGAACAATCATTTACATGATTTTCACAAAATCTCTAAATCTCTAAATTATTTAAAACAATTTTGGAATCTTTAATTTAAATGAGCTTGGAATATAAAACAATTTCTAATTTTACTCTATACTATATCCATTTTTCAGTAATGGACACATTTCTTGAAATTTGACAAAATCTACAAAAACTTAAGTAATTGAGTACCAATAATAATAAAACTTACCAGTAATACCAGTAATAATAAAACTTAAGTAAGTAAGTAATTGAAACCTATAGTTGGAGAAACCACCTATAATGAGGAAAAATTTTACTTTATTTTCATCAGTTGTTTATGCATGATACACAAAAATTTTACATTTTGTGAATAGATTTTCGCTAAATCTAGTCAAACTTTCACAACATTTTAGGGCTATAGTTTAAGCTTTATAACCAATTATCAGGTTACTAAAGATTTGTTCGCTTAAGTCGTTATTACCTGATGCATGAGTAAATATTTTTGCATGTTGAAAGAGTTTTTACAAAACCTTAGAATATTGTACCGCAGCATGCGTTTCGGACTTCCTCGTTCCATTCTGTAGTTTGTGCGGATGGCAGAACTCTTGAACGAATTTCCTGTATCAATAAAATTCTACCTTTTTCTAAAATATCTACAAAATGTGAAATCTTTGCATTCAAAGCATATTTATTACAATGCGTATTTATTACAATTAAACAATGATAATTACATATTTTTATTTTTGACAGGAGAAATAAATAATTTAGCACCTCCAACGAGAGACGCTAGCCACTATCGAGTCCATGCTTATTTTAACAAAGTGGAATATCAAATTTTTATTGTAATGTTCGAGGTGGCGATAAGCATCTTACAATATTATTTATCTTCTTGTTACTTCTTTGATTATAATATTTCAATAACTCAGCCACAGGCGAATATATATGAACGTATGCAGAAGAAATATGCGTATCACGTTCAAAAATTCTGATAGGCATAGGCCTAGCTGCCATCTCTTCCAATTTTATAAGAATATTTTCCACCACTAATTTTTATTTACTAATTGAAAATTAAAGTAAGTCCAAATTCATATACAAGTTAGACCTGTGTGAAAATGGCGGTGGGAAATCTCCCGATGAAATTGGAGTAGTTGGCATTTGTCGGCGTAGTTTAAGAGAAATCGAAGTTATGATGTAAAGCTTTATCCGTAGTTGACGAGAAATACTGGCTGCGGTGATGACATTTGGTCAAACCCTTTTTTTCCCTCGGTGAGTCATATGATCTAAGGCTTGTGGCCATCTTAGTCCGAGATAGCCAACCCCCAGGTCACATGACAGAACGAGGGCAAAAATGGTGTGACCAAATGTCAGCACCGCAGCCTATCTATCCCGTCAGCCACGAGCATTATCAGAGGCATGCCCTCTTTACTTTGCTAAAAGCATATGATTAAGAACAACAAATCAAAAAATATAATCTAATTTGAATGATGGAATCAATGCTGGGAGAACCTTCCCATTAATTGTGGACATATTAAAAATTAGATGTACCCATAGCTGCCAACTATTCCGGAATATCATTAACCGCTTTTTTAAAACAGGAGGATTGGGCTTAAAATTTAGCATAAATTTTGAATTTAGCGTACAGGTTGGCTACTTATTTGAAAAAAATACTTATAGACATTTACTGTTCGTAAAAAGTGGCTAATGATATTCCTGTATAGTTGACAGCTATGTGTACTGCTAAAGCCTTTCAAAACGACTATTAAAAAATTGACTAAGTCCATGTTTGCCACGCAATTTTACTTTGTAGTACCGATTCAGATTTTAGTAACCTACCATTTCTCAGAAAATTGCACAAACAGTAATGAATACTGGAGTCACGTTCAATTTACTTTTGCCTACATATCCGTGCGCCCCACCAGTGGCTGAGATGGTCTGCGCTCGAAACTGGAAGGCGGGAGGTGCCAAGTTCACAACCGGGTTGTGCCTGTCGACCTAGTCGTTCGGAGTTTTCCTTGGTTTTCTCAAAAAACCCCTGTAATTACGGTCTAGAATCCCTGAGAAAGTCCCCCAAGGAGGAAATTCTTCCCCTATAGGATTAGGAATCTCAGTGCAGTCAATCGGCCTTAATCCATAAACAAGCAAATATATATTTGTGGTTTATTTTGCATTTTCGTGTGTATATTTAACCTGCCCAATAAGGAAAATAAGGTTTAAAAAAACTGGGTGACAATACTTCGGGCGGTTGTAGTGGTGATGCTTAAAAAAGGTTTAATTAAAAAAAATATTTGGATAAATAATTGATTGTAATTTCAATCATATTGTTTTTCGCAAAGCCTATAAGTTATACTTACTTATATGCATGCATGAATGTATGCATGTTGGTATATCAGTTTACAGGTACCGGGATAAAAGCTGTATTTTCCTGTTCAACATTCATCATAAGGGGAGAAAACTTGATGTTTCTAAATGGTAAGCATACTAGATCATACGCATCAACTTGCTGGAGGATCTTATATGATAATTCCTTTCCAGTACTTGAGAATAAATTAAATTCGAAAAAGTTCTTTTCTTTAAATATTTTCCTTCACTTTTATTTCGTTTTCTCTGAAGTTTAATGGAAATCAAAAACAAACGTCAAATTTCTCATTTAAAATTTCGTAACATGTCACCTAACACGTTGTTAAAAAAAGTCATAAATATTTAAAATAAATTGTGCAATAACATGTTGAACCTTGATGATCTTACTTTTAAAATGTATATGTTCCTAGATACAATAGAGTGTAGAAGTTGAGAATTGAGCAACTTACTATTGTTACGAATTTAAGGGCGAACCCGCTGTTCTGAGGCTTAAAATAGTTCAAAATCCGTATCTACGCGTCAAATAGTTAAGTTTTGCTTTTTGTTGAATGAAAATTGATCAACTAAAACCGCAATACGGAGGTTTTTGTTTCCCCATTGATTTTCTATAGCGGTTCTAGAAATCTCGAGAAATATTGGTCGTAGGCAGAGCTGCCAAGTTTCCGGCTTTTTCCGGGTGATTTCCCACCACAATTTTTAGAAAGTTTTATTTTCCATTAAATATTTAGACTTACTTTAAGCATAAATTTGTAAATAAAAATTAGTGGTGGGAAATCTCCCGAAAAAAGCCGGAGACTTGGCAGCTCTGGTCGTAGGCCTTCGGTAACTTCACTTCTGGGGACTTATTTTTGGCACCAAATGTGACGATATTTCATTTGGCGCGATTTTCCCTATGGGGCCCTAAAGTTGGTTTTTATGCATTAATATCAAATAAAAGCCTAAGGATTCAGCTGTATCTGTATGACGTAATCAAAACGAGATTGTTCACAGCCTCCTAGATACAGAAAGCCGGAGCGCTAAAGCTTTGACGTCATCATTAGGCCTTCGAGTAATGACGTCACCACACTTTCATTCTCATAAAGTAAAACTATTTCAGTTTTCTGGTGAATGCTACAAATATCAAAAAAGTATCTTAAGCTAAAGATAAAAATTAAAATACGTTTGTGATACAAAACAATTCATTGTGATCTACTCCCTTATTACATTATATAATTAGTTACAGTTAAAACTGCCCTTTTTTGTAAAATTAAATTTTCTATTTTGTTGTTATAAGAGAGTAAATTCACCAGAAATTTTGAATAGGTTTACTTTATGAAAATTAAACTGTGATGACGTCACCTTTGAAAGGCCTAATGATGACGTAAATGCTTGGTTACGTAGCAGTGGTTCGGCTTTCAATATCTAGGAGGTAGTGGATTGTTCGGGGACTCCGTAGAGTGGTCCCGAGTTTCCTGGAGTGCACGTCGGAAAGTATAAATAGGAACCGGGATGCCCCAATCGAGTCAGGGTGGATCTAGCTTTCGATGAGTTATCTGCTCTTCTCTGTGAACTGAGTGATAGAAGCGGTATTTCCGCATGCGTTTTTAAAGCATTGCTTTTAAGCGTTGTGTGTAAATATTTCATTGCTGAGTTTTGAAGGACTGTTAGTGTTATCCCTCGTATATTTCCACTGAATTTTACCTGTGGAAGTGTTTAATTTTGTGTGAAAATTATAGCATTTGTGAAAGCTTCGGTACTGAGTGGACTGTTGTAAACGAGCTACACTGCAAAAAATATTCCTGTAAATCAACAGAAAAAGCCTGGCAGCAAAAAGTTGCCAGCAATATTCTGTAGGGAGAAACTTTCTGTTGGCAGGAGCTATATGTTATGCGACAGGAAAATTTCGTTCCTTACAGAAATTTTCCATATACATTTAAAAGTTGTTTTCAAGCAGCGTTTTACAGCTGATTTCTGTATACAGATACTATCTGTAAGGGTTACAGAATCATTCTGCTGACGGAAAATTTTTGTATACAGAAATTTTCTGGCAACTTTTTGCTGCCAGTAATTTTTCTATTTCTGTAAATTAACAGAAAAACTGGCAGAAAAATGTTGCCAGAATCGTTCTGTAAAACTAGCCATTTTATAAATAATTGTAACGTTACCAGCATAACTGTTGGTGGCCTTATGATGACATGTAAAAGTGCTTAGCTCATTTACTTAACTTTTTGTGTATATTAAACCACTGACAAACAAAATTAGAAATATTTCTGACACGAATAAAAATTGATTTTTCCTTTTTTAATCACTGAATCTGAACTTTTTGCGTTCAAAATCTGTACCTAGAGATATAAGTATACTCACATACTTTAAAATAATCTTAATAGACACAAATAACTCTTCAGTTCAACAGTTAATTTAAAAATTAAAGGGCTGAATTAAACATTCTGTATGAGTAATAATTGAGAGCTCTTTCAAGTACACGGGCACTTACTGGAGCCGCAACTACTGTTTACGACACCTGGGGCAAACCTTAATTAGGGCGTCCCTCCCAAGGAGCGATAACTGATCTTGAATCCCCTTTAGCACAGCACCCGCATCATGTGCCCCACTTACTTCAACAAGAGAAAAAAGCATTATCTTCCCACGAAAAGATAGGAGGATGAGTGTACTTGCAATGAAAATTTTTACATATCATTTATGATCATGACATTAGAGCTCTAAAGCAAAAAATTATCTATAGCAGAGCATGACAACCTGCAGTCTGTCTCCTTAGATAAAAAGGGGAAAGAAAATGAGAGAATTTCACACTTTTCCTATCATTTTAGAAATAACAAAGTATTTGATTTCCAGTACAATGAAACACTGTTGAACTCAGCAGCAGATCAAGAGAAAAATATGGGGGTGGGGAGAAAACAAATGCTGAAAACTTCACCTTTTATATTCCCCTAGTTCACGCTTATTTTATTTATCTAGTGGGGGATTTTTCTTTGGTTGGAATCTGGCAACTAAATAAGGGGAGGGAGACTTTAAAAAATGTTATGTTTAGAGTTTTCAGATACATTTCAGCAGTGGTGCCTTACCGTTAACCTGGCTTGAGCCAAGTAAGTATGAAAAAATTTTTCGGAGCCCCCTAATAAAAATAAATTTCTATTTTAACAGCGGTATTGTCTTTTATAGAGCATATTTATATAGAGCTACGGGTTGGGCATTCCGGCCTCTTACCATTTCATTCTAGCACAGAAATTGACTTATCAATTCCTTTTTGAATCATAAATTTAAGTTGACATACCAGAATTTTTAAACAGAAAACTTTTCCACGAATAATTCCAAGGCAACTCTTTGCGAAAAGCGTCGTCTGCCTGATTCCTCAAGATGAAAATTAGTTGTGAAACAAAATTTATGTTTAAAATTATAAGACAAGTTTTGGGGGTGTACGAGAGATGTGTAACTGAGTGCATCTTTGGGAACGCGGTTGAACATCAACGTTGAATGGCAAAATCTTGCACCGTAAACAAAAGAAAAGTGAGAAAATCTTTTGAAAGTGCAGCAGATCTCCATTAATACCATTTTGTGCACAAGTTGTGGATTCGCAATCTTTTCATTTTAGTTAAATATATTTAAAGTGATTTGCAGTCAGAGAAAGCTAATTGTGCACCAGAATTCAAAGGAAGTATATTCCAAATTTCATATTCAGCCTATGGCTTGTATTAAGGCATTCATTTTAACAAAATGTATAATTTTCCGGAGCCTCTTTTTCCCAGCACAGTATAGTTCTTAGGGTTAAAAAAATAGCTGTAACTGGTTCTGAAATAGATATGTTGGACTCTGTGTTTCACATTTTATTGATTAGACATATTTGCAAACTTAAAAAAAGTATTTCACTTTTATGATCAAATATTTGCGATCAGAAAGCCATACTTCTTTGAGAAAATTATATATGATGTTCTAAGAAGCTTTGCACGCTGAGAAATTCCAAAACCGGATATAAATTTGCCTATAAATATTAGAGTATGGGTTGTGTAGGAATATAAAATATTTTAATTTTTTGTTAGTGTGCTCGAAAAACTGAAAATTTAAAAGGCCACGAACTTAAATTCTGAAGGTAACATTAGTAGAAATAAACCCACAAGGAAGAGACGTGTTTATTTTTCTCTAATTAAAACATTCTTCTGATATTTTATTTACGTCTGATAAAATTCAATTTTGCATTTATTACACGAAATCTGTTTACGAGAGCTCGATATTTTACTTCTTTTGTAGGGTTATGGATATATTGAATTTAGATGGCGTTTTAATTCAGAATGCCTATGTAAATGTGAAGTTTTACAAATTAGAAAAAAAAATCTTATTTTTATTTACCCCCCTTCTAACCCATATGAACAGATCGAATAAGATCGAGAAAAACATTAGAAAAATGCGTTGTTTAAACCTTGAGATACATTTGAGCAGTGGCTCCCGACCTTTAACCTGGATTTAGTCAATTAATTATTCAAAATTGTTTTGGAGATCCACAAAATAATGATAATGATAGTAATGAATTTTATTGCGGTATTGTATTTTAACAGCGGCATTGATAGAACAAAAAAAAATAACCTAGACGATTCATGCCCGAGTTGATGAAATGAGCCACACCAAAAGTTGCTTGCGAGCCACACGTGGCCGCGACCAGAGTTGGGCAAAGCTAACATACAACTAACAACTAGAACTAATTTAATTAGTTGACAGGTAAATGATAACTAAACTAATAGTTGTTAGTTGTAAGATTCAACTAAGTCTGTTCACCTGAATTAGTTTTAGTTGAACAGAAAACTAAAACTGACTTAGTTGAGCCGAGTTAGTTGGACCTAACAACTATTAGCTTTAGTTGTAGTTTTCGAATGTCACTAATAACTAACTGTAATCTATCGGTACTTAGAAGCAGAGTTGGGCATCATTATTTAAAATATTGGCTGCCATTCTGAGTTTGTTAAAACTGACATATTCAAGGGACTGTTATTTAAAAATAACTGTTTGTGAATTGTGCTGTGCGGATTGTTCAACTATTTCGTAGAAGCAATAAATTTCTAAGCTTTTTCCTGACATCTGGAGTAGTTTATCAAGCATCCTATACACCCATCAGCTCTCGTGCCATTCAGAAACGGAAGAACTGTCAAATTCATAATAATATATATTTCATGTTTAGAAAATTTTTATAATATTTATATGAAAACAATTAGACTTTTTTCTGTCCATTACTTGTAATCGAAAAATTTTTGCGATTTCTATCCCTTTCAAGAACCTGTGAATCCAGTACTACCATAAAAAAGCTTGTCTGTCTGTCATTCTGCTGTTCTGTCCGTGACGCTTTTTTTGTTCGCGTATGGCGTAAAAATGACTGAAGCGAATGAAGTGAAATTTAGTGACATGATAGGTGGTCACTTAACTTAAAATATTGTCGTCGACTTAAGAAACAAATTGATTAGATTTTGAGATTTTTCGAAAACCATTTCAAAATGCATAAATATTTTTTGCATTACGTATAAACCACTGGAGCTAATGAAAAAAAATGATACCGTCACTGGTCGTCAGTTAAACAATAATCGTCTACCAGTCGCGTAGCGATACATTTTCGACGGGGAAGGGTTACGACTACCGCAACTCATATATATGCATACGTGAGTGTGATTAGAGAGTGAAGAAAATACATTTCGTATGACAAAAATATTTCCTCATGGAGGTAGGGGTGTAACCCCCTAACCCCTTCCGCGTGGCTATGCCATTAATGTCGACGTACTTCAAAATTTTCTATAGATTTTGGAATTTCGTGAAAAGTGTACCATTCCTGAAAAATGACACTGAATAGAATGAATTTAGGAATAATGTTAGATTGCAAACTAATTTAAACTACAGATGTGCCCAAATTGTTTGAAATATTTCTGAGATTTTGTGAAAATCGCATAAATGGTTCTTATCATATCACACAAAAATGGCTTAATAGAATAGAATGAAATCTTGTAACATGATCATGAACGTCTAAAACAATAAATGTCAGATTTAAAAAAAATCAAAAAATTTTATAACTTTTCTTGTAATGTTTATTTGCTTTTTTAGATTGTGTGAAAATTGCGCGAATATATTTTGAATCATACTATTAAAATAAGTACATTAAATCAGTCAAAATTGAGTTACAGGTTAGGAATGACCTCTTGAATTGTAAAGCTCATTCATCCAAAATAAAACTCTTAATTTTGGGGGGAAAACCTCTATCGTCTATTTAACTCATAACTTTGTTTTTCGGCCTCACCATGGCGGGGTGGTTAAGTCACTCGGAACGAGGTCGCGTCTGCCTACCTAAACGTTCGGAGTTTTCCGTAGTTTTCTCCCAATCGTAGCATAAATACGAGTTAAAACTCCTTAAAAAGACTCTCGGGTAACGCATAAAAGCAAGCATAAAGGAATTTCGTGAAATCTAAGTTGCTAATAATTTCTTAACGATTATAATGTTGCGATTTCTATAGTTAGGGAGTTTTATGGGAGAAGCGGGAAAACCTGACGAATAATCATCATAAATTATAAGAAACCCATACACCAACACAAATCAATAAAAAATGGATTCTCAAGAAATCAAATACCAAACACTCTCGAATCAACTAGTACAATTTAACTAATGTTTTAAAGCAAAAGATTTTAAACTACGGCCTCCTACTGATTACGTAGATGTCCTAACTCTATGGTGCGCGGGCTAGAGAAATGATGTCTCGGAAATTTCAACAGTCCATAAATCCGTAACTGATGCGGTACTAACGATGATCTCTTTGCACTAATCTGTACTAACGAAACATAAACGAATAGCAAAAGCGCAACACCCGAAATTCTTGTGTTCTTTTTAATGAAATGTTGTAACGAAAATCTCTCGGTACTAATTCAACTCACATCTCGGACTAACGAATGGCTTATGCGATATTTCCCAACTCCATGGTTTCCGTGCTGAGCATTTCACCATACCGCAAATTTGAACTGTCCGTAAATCCGTAATGGATCCGTTACTAACGAACATCTCTCTGTACTAACCGATACTAACGAAGTACTAAAGATTGGCATATGTGAAATTTTTAAATGTGAAATTGGCATATGTGAAGTCCTTTGTGTGCAGGCTGGTAAAATGCACCTGTTTGCAACAACCGCATTTTACCACCTTTGTAAGGTGACCATCATTATAAGGTGACTAATTTTGTTTTTCCCGAGTGTGAGGGTTGTAACCTTAGAAAGTTTCCACTTTATTTAGTTCCGACAAGACCAAAACTCAACTGAAATATGAAAAATCATAATTGTGCATAGCTTAATTAATATTTCATGATAAATTAATTTTAATACGAAAACAACGTAGTAAGTTTGACGTTTGATATAATACGTTTTTGAGAATTTGTAAATAAATTTTGTGTTTCAAATAGCAGAATACTTTCAAAATATGCTTTAAAGTAACGGCTCCCAACCTTTTGACATCGCCCCCCCCAAAAAAAAGACTAATTTACGGTGGCGCCCTGCCCTCTCCTTCAAATTTTTAAGCATTCACTCACTTTTTCATTCTTCAACATTGTAGTCGCTTTTTCTACAAAATAATGTTAGGTCTTGCCGTGAAAGTTTGAGAAAACATGTTGAACGAAAATAGCTTGGTTTTAGAGTAAAAATAAGTGAGATGATTTTTTTAAAACATGCACTATCACTTGCCCTTTACAGTTTTTCTCGCGCTCCTCCTGCAAACGCTCCCCGCTCCCTAGGGGCACGCTGTACAGGTTGGGAAAACGCTACTTTAAAGAAGGACTGCCTGTAGAGCATAATGTGTTCTGGTACTCCAGTAAAATATCTATTTATGCTATATGCAATCTTCAATAGTTTCGTAGGTGCGGTATATATATATATAAATTTGTAGTAATCAATGTATATTTACGTCAGTTAGTATACGAAGAAACGGAGAGAGAGACAAATCGAAATACTTGCTGGAAAGTGTTTAAAGAATGATACTCGGTTTTTGAATTAAATAACTTCAAAATCCTTGTCAAATAAGTGTCCTAGCACAATGGAAATGTTAAATAGAATGCAGAAAAGCAATAACAGCCATTGGTAAAGGAACACGAATCCACAGCTCAGTGCTCTCACAAGCAAAATGTGGATAAGTTTTTTCTATCTGTCGGTCGTAATAGTTATTAGTTTTTATTCGACAATTATATATATATATTCATATATATAACTAAAGTTCCTATATCCTAAAATTTCCATCGCCCTTGGGGTAGACAAACTACGCTTTGCATACAGCTACACATTTATAAGTGAATGCGGATTCTTATTTTATGCAAGCCGGCGAATAAAAAATAGCGGTGGGTAATCTTATAAAAGTGAATACGTGAATAAATGAATAGTAGTTGTAAGTTTCAACTAACTCTGCTCAAAGATACAACAGTAGTTGTAAGTCTGACTCAACAAACTTACAACAGTAGTTGTAAGTTTGTTTAACTCAACAAACTTACTACAGTAGTTGTAAGTTTCAACTAACGCTGCTCAAATAAATCAGTCTTAGTTGAATAGAAAACTAAAACCAATTTAGTTTAGACAAGTTAGTTGAACCTTCAGCTAAAACTATTAGTTGTAGTTATAATGTTCAACTAGGTCGGTCCAACTAAATTAGTTTCAATTGAACAGAAAACTAAAACTGATGTAGTTGAGCCAAGTTAGTTGGACCTCTAACTAACAACTACTTTAGTTGAGAATTTAGTTGTGTTCAATTAAAACTAAATTTTTAGTCGAATATTTAGTTCAACTAATATTTTAGTTAATGATGCCCAACTCTGGCCGCGACGCATTTAATTCAAGCACAAAAATTGACCCATCAATTCATTTGAATCAGAAATTAAAGTTGAAACACCAGATTTTTCACACAGAAAATAATTCAATAAGTAATTACCAGAGAATATGTAGATGGAATCTCTTCCTTGTAAGATTGTCGCTCAAGATTAAATTTTGTGATGGAACAAAATTTGGAAATTGAAAGCATACGAAGAATATTGAATGCGTTCGCATGTTGTGTACTGGCAGGTGCAGTTGAACGCTAACTTTTGAATTGCATTAAAACTTAAAAGAATATAAACGTACCATAAACAAAATAAAAGGTGAGAAAATTCTAAAACTGCAGGAGATCTCCATTAAAACCCTCTTGGGAACAAGTTGTAAATTCGACATCTTTTCATCTTATTAAAAGAAACTAAAAGTGAATTTTAGTCAGAGAAAGCTAATTGTACACCATAATTCGATGGAAACATATTAGAATTCTCTCAGATACAGGCTTTGGCTTGTTTTAAGGCATTGACTCTAACTGTGCGTTCAATTTTCCTGAGCCTTTTTTTTTAGCACAGTGTTGTGTTTAGGGCTTAGGAATAAATCAATAATTAGTTTCAAAATCGGAGTGTATGGAATTTCTGTCCCCCTCTTTCATGGTTACACACATTCAAAGATTTCAAGAATTTTTTGCGAATCTATGAATCAAATTTGCGTATGAGAAAGTCATGTGTTTCTTTAAGAAAATGCTATATGATCATCAGAGAAGCTTATAACACTCAGCACATCCCACACTGATTATAGCTTTGCTTCTAAATATTGGGGAATAGGGTGTGGAGAACTATACAGATTTTAAATTTTAGGAGTGTGCTCGAAAAACTGAAAATTTAAAGGATTACTAATTCAAATTTTGAATGAATAAGAAATAAAACCCCAAATAAAATACTTTTTAATATAAGGTAGGGATTGAATATAATTTTTGTAACTAATATACACGGAATGCGTCGCATAAATAAGTATATTTTCGTTGTTTCAGACATTAAAATTAAATATTGTACTATAGAAAATCCGCCCAGGTGGTGTAGGGGCTTAAGAACCAGTCTATCACGCCGATGGTCCGGGCTCGAATCCCGGCTGGGGCATGGGTGTTAACTTCTCCATCCTTTCACAGGGGTTAACGCTGGCTGCCCACTGGGTGCCCCCATAAAAAAATGTGGAGAGCACCTTCGGGCAGATGCAGTGGACAATACCTAATAGGCAAGTGCCCGCCTTTTGAAAAAAAAATCTGTAGAAAGATAAATGATGGTCTTAAAATGAAAATTTTAATTTTTGTCGTGTTGTATTTATGTTATATTCATTCGACAAAATCTTAAATGTGTTAATTTCAATAACAGCGATTTGATATTGATTCACTTACTATAAAATATTTATGACAGAGTGTGCTTAAAGTGTGTGGCTGAAAATCTTCCAATGAAATCACAACAGTTGTGGAGGAGCGTTAACACTTCGCCGGTCGGGTGCACTGCCGTTATCTGTAAAATTTGTCCTAGCACATTGTGTCCTAGCACAATGGAAATGTTAAATAGAATGCAGAAAAGCAATAACAGCCATTGGTAACGGAACACGAATCCACAGCTCTGTGCTCTCACAAGCAAAAAGTGGATAAGTTTTTTCTATTGTCGCTCTTAATAGTTATTAGTTTTTATTCGACAATTATATATATATATATATATGTAACTAAAGTTCCTATATCCTAAAATTTCCATCGCCCTTGGAGTAGACAAACTACGCTTTGCATACAGCTACACATTTATAAGCGAATGCGGATTCTTATTTTATGCAAGCCGGCGAATAAAAAATAGTGGTGGGTAAACTTATAAAAGTGAATACATGAATAAGTTAATAGTAGTTGTAAGTTTCAACTAACTCTGCTCAAACTTACAACAGTAGTTGTACGTTTTGTAGTTTGTAGTTTTACAACAGTAGTTTGTAGTGTAGTAAGTAAAAAATAGCGGTGGGTAATCTTATAAAAGTGAATACGTGAATAAATGAATAGTAGTTGTAAGTTTCAACTAACTCTGCTCAAACTTACAACAGTAGTTGTAAGTTTGACTCAACATATTTACTACAGTAGTTGTAAGTTTCAACTAACGCTGCTCAAATAATTTAGTTTTAGTTGAATAGAAAACTAAAACCAATTTAGTTTAGACAAGTTAGTTGAACCCTCAGCTGAAACTATTAGTTGTAGTTATAATGTTCAACTAGGTCGGTCCAATTGAATTAGTTTCAATTGAACAGAAAACTAAAACTGATGTAGTTGAGCCAAATTAGTTGGACCTCTAACTAACAACTACTTTAGTTGAGAATTTACTTGTGTTCAATTAAAACTAAATTTTTAGTCGAATATTTAGTTCAACTAATATTTTAGTTAATGATGCCCAACTCTGGCCGCGACGCATTTAATTCAAGCACAAAAATTGACCCATCAATTCATTTGAATCAGAAATTAAAGTTGAAACACCAGATTTTTCACACAGAAAATAATTCAATAAGTAATTACCAGAGAATATGAAGATGGAAACTCTTCCCTGTAAGATTCTCGCTCAAGATTAAATTTTGTGATGGAACAAAATTTGGAAATTGAAAGCATACGAAGAATATTGATTGCGTTCACATGTTGTGTACTGGCAGGTGCAGTTGAACGCTAACTTTTGAATTGCATTAAAACTTAAAAGAATATAAACGTACCATAAACAAAATAAAAGGTGAGAAAATTCTGAAACTGCAGGAGATCTCCATTAAAACCGTCTTGGGAACAAGTTGTAAATTCGACATCTTTACATCTTATTAAAAGAAACTTAAAGTGAATTTTAGTCAGAGAAAGCTAATTGTACACCATAATTCGATGGAAACATATTAGAATTCTCTCAGATACAGGCTTTGGCTTGTTTTAAGGCATTGACTCTAACTGTGCGTTCAATTTATCTGAGCCTTTTTTTTCTAGCACAGTGTTGTGCTTAGGGCTTAGGAATAAAGCAATAATTGGTTTCAAAATCGGAGTGTATGGAATTTGTGTCCCACTCTTTCATGGTTACACACATTCAAAGATTTCAAGAATTTTTTGCGAATCTCTGAATCAAATTTGCGTATGAGAAAGTCATGTGTTTCTTTAAGAAAATGCTATATGATCATCAGAGAAGCTTATAACACTCAGCACATCCCACACTGATTATAGCTTTGCTTCTAAATATTGGGGAATAGGGTGTGGAGAACTATACGGATTTTAAATTTTAGGAGTGTGCTCGAAAAACTGAAAATTTAAAGGATTACTAATTCAAATTTTGAATGAATAAGAAATAAAACCCCAAATAAAATACTTTTTAATATAAGGTAGGGATTGAATATAATTTTTGTAACTAATATACACGGAATGCCTCGCATAAATAAGTATATTTTCGTTGTTTCAGACATTAAAATTAAATATTGTACTATAGAAAATCCGCCTAGGTGGTGTAGGGGCTTAAGAACCAGTCTATCACGCCTATGGTCCGGGCTCGAATCCCGGCTGGGGCATGGGTGTTAACTTCTCCATCCTTTCACAGTGGTTAACGCTGGCTGCCCACTGGGTGCCCCCATAAAAAAAATGTGGAGAGCACCTTCGGGCAGATGCAGTGGACAATACCTAATAGGCAAGTGCCCGCCTTTTGAAAAAAAATCTGTAGAAAGATAAATGATGGTCTTAAAATGAAAATTTTAATTTTTGTCGTGTTGTATTTATGCTATATTCATTCGACAAAATCTTAAATGTGTTAATTTCAATAACAGCGATTTGATATTGATTCACTTACTATAAAATATTTATGACAGAGTGTGCTTAAAGTGTGTGGCTGAAAATCTTCCAATGAAATCACAACAGTTGTGGAGGAGCGTTAACACTTCGCCGGTCGGGTGCACTGCTGTTATCTGTAAAATTTCCATCGCCCTTGGGGTAGACAAACTTCGCTTTGCATACAGCTACACATTTATAATTGGATTCGGATTCATATT
The DNA here is from genome assembly GCA_038373885.1 of Cheiracanthium punctorium. Lineage (NCBI taxonomy): Eukaryota > Metazoa > Arthropoda > Arachnida > Araneae > Cheiracanthiidae > Cheiracanthium > Cheiracanthium punctorium. The sequence goes on along the minus strand of JAWZYV010014866.1, from coordinate 56,733 downwards.
TTATGCAAGCCGGCGAATGAAAAATAGCGGTGGGTAATCTTATAAAAGTGAATACGTGAATAAGTGAATACGTAAAAAGTGATATAAGTGGTAGATCACCACGATCGGTCGGTTACATGGTAAGCCTGCCGTGAGAATGGAAGAAGAATTTAAACGAAGTTGTAATTTTTATGCCTTTTATTGTTCGATGTCGAAGACAAGAGAAAAAAAAGAATATCTTAGAGATATGTTAAGTTCCTAATTTCATACATAAATGTTACATTTATGGGTTGAAAAGATTAATGTGTTCTAAAACTTTATACGTAACTACTAAACTTATTGAGGGAATATTTATAATGCTTAAAAATACTACTCAATTCAAGTACTTCCAAAAATTTTACTGTATAAGATGAAAATTAAAATTTTGTATGACTAGTTTAATCGAAAAAGGAGGATTTCATTAATATAAATTAAGATAGATCTAATACGAACGTGATAAGGCGAACTCTTTAGTACAAGATATTGTTTGATTCGATTTCATATGTCCTTGACACTACTTTTTTAAAAGGACTATTTTGAACATGGATAATATCTCTGTGACTGAGGGAAAAATAACTTGACACAGCAGCCAACTCTTTCGATTCCACAGAAAGACTTTCTACCATGTAGTTTATCTTTTAGACTACAGACTAAATTATGTCTGGGTTTCAAATATAAAATAGAACTGTTTGAAAATTGTGGTGGAAAATAGTTTTGAGCTATCATGTGGGTAGAGGCAACGCCTCCTAGATATGGTAAGCCTTACAACTCCTTCACAAAAATAGGTTAGTTATATTCCAAAATACCTCGCAACTATGTGCCTGTTAAATCTATCGAGTGGAAAAGGTCAGCACCATCCGTACACAAATAGCCTTCCAATGCTTGCATCACCAGTCTTTCACGCAATCATTGAGCGAATGTTTAAGTCTTATTTTCACTAAAAAACTATTATAAATTTCTGGTGGATTTACCCATGAATAGCAATATTCCTATAATTTTACGACTAATAGCAGTTTTTAACCATGACTAATTAGATAATATGGTAAGGAAATAGTACATAATGAATAAGTTTTTATGACGAAGGTATTTAATTTAATGTTCAATATAAGTCATTTTCTAATATTTGTAGTATTTACCAGAAATATTAAATAGTTTTATTTTGTAAAATAATAACTGTGATGTCGTCAAGACCTCGTGACGCAGGAGTTGTGAGGCGAGCTTTAGCTGAGAGGCGTTGGTTGGGGCCTCATCCAACACCTTCTGGACGTAGAAGGTCTAACAACTGAAGCTTTGAGGTTATCACTACACATCTGCCAATGTTCCCGATTTACCTTCACTAATCAATCCATGCTCTATTTAACACCAAAAATTTAATGCAAAATAAAGCTGCCTAAAAATTGCGGGGGGAAATCTTCCGAAGAAATCGGTGAGGCTGGCAGCTATGCCCCTAGATCTTCTTGAATGACGTCATCACAGTTGTATCTTCGAAAAGTAAAACTATTTAAAATTTCCGGTGGATTCTACAAATAATAGAAAATATCTTAAATTAAAGATAAAATTTAGAATACCTTTCTGATACAAAATAATTCATTGTGATCTACTTCTGCATCATATTATGCAATTAGTGATGGTCAAAAGGTGTCATTTGACGTAAAATTAATTATTTTATCTTAAATCATTAAAAGGTTGTATGAGTGAGGAAATTCACCACAAATTTAAAATAGATATACGTTGTGAAAGAGAAACTTTTATAAGGTTGTGCACGAAGATCAGTGATGAAGTCAGAGCTTTAGTTGTAACGCTTTCTGTACTTAGGTGCTGTTGATCCATCGCGCAGCTGTCGGTCTAATGATCTCAAGTTCTGGCCGGTTTTCTCCAAATGTAACGTGAATATGCTTTAGAACCCATCCTAGATCTATCGCTCGTGCGTAGTGCTACCTCAGCAACTCAAACGAATGTACTAACAGCATGTAAATCTGTTAACTAGAGTGCGCGACACTGCTTTTCAAGAACCTACGGATTAGAAAAGTAGCCGATATTTAAAAAAAAGTGAGAAACAATTTTTGAAACTGCAGCAAATCTCCATTAAAATAATTTTTTAGCAAGTTATGGATTATTTTACTTTTCATTTCATTTAATAGGCCTTAACATGAATTCTAGTAAGGGAAAGCTGATATTACAACATAATTCAATGGAAAAATATGCCAACCACGCGATTCTTTGAAAAGATTATACATAATGATCTGAGACGCTTTGCACTCTGATAACGCCAAACACTGGATATGGAATTGTTTATAAATTTCGGAGTATGAGGCGTAGAGGAATACACAAATTTTAATTTCAGGAGCGTGCTCGAAAACCTGAAATGTTAAAGAGTCACTACTTTAAATTCTGAATGTAGTTTTAGTAGATATGAAACTACAAAAAAGACGTATTTATTGTTCTTTGATTAATAATAATGTTAACTTTTTTTGAGATTATTTGTTTTTCTGGGATTTAACTTAGAATAAAATGCATGGTTTACGTGTGAATTAATACAGTTGTATATGTTGTTCAATGTAAATCTGTTCATTAGAATGCGAGATTTCACTTCTTTTCTTAATGTTACGGATTTATTGAATTTAGATGTCGTTTTAATTTAACATTTCCATGTGAATGAGGAATTCTCCGATAAGATAAAAAACATACCTTTATTTGCTTAATGAAAACCATACAATACGTAACAACCGCAGACGTATCTTACAAAGGCAAGAGGGGTAATTGAAATTATGATATAATCTATTTAAAAATGGTATTTTCTACAACAGAAAGCTTGTTTCTCAACAACACCCTCTGTCCCAAATCCCACATGCCAGTTTCGGTCAAACGGTAGCAACTGCAATTTTTTTCCTATTTTTTTTGTGTGTGTGGGGGGGTGGAACTTTAAAAATGTTATGTTTAAAGTTTCAGATTCATTTCAGCAGTGGTGCCTAACCTGGCTTGAGCCAAGTAAGTATGAAAAATTTTTTCGGAGCCCCCTTTTGTATTTTAACAGCGGTATTGTCTTTTATAGAGCACATTTATATAGAGCTACGGGTTGGGCATCCCGGCATGTGACCATTTCATTCTAGCACAAAAATTGACTCATCAATTCCTTTTTGAATCATAAATTTAAGTTGACATACCAGAATTTTTATACAGAAAACTTTTCAACGAATAATTCCAAGGCAAATCTGAGCATTACGTCATTCTTTTTTCTTGATTCCTCAAGAGGAAATTTTGTTGTGAAACAAAATTTGTGTGTAAAATTATAAGGAAGAGTTTGTGGCAGGCGAGAGATGTGTAACGGAGTGTATGAGTAAGAACACCTGAGCATCAACTTTGAATTGCGAAATCTTGCTGGAATAGAACCGTCGATGAAAGGAAAAAGAAATGTGAGAAAATCTTTTGAAACTGGAGTAGATCACCATTATTACCACTCTCTTTCAGCTACTAAGGAATATAATTAACCACTTTTACCTAAGCAGGAATTTTCGGATTAAAATCCGGCTATTTTTTGTCAGTATCCCTGTACTACACGCACGAGCTCGTTACTCCTTTGAAAAAATACTTAAGAAATGTACTGTTTACGAAATGTGGTTAGTTATATTCCGTAGTAGTTGACAGCTATGCATTCTGTGCACATGGTGCGGATTCGCAATCTTTTCAGTTTTAGTTAAATGTATTTAAAAGGATTTGTAGTCAGAGAAAGCTAATTGTACACCAAAATTAAATTTAAGCATATTCCAACTCTCAGATTCTGCCTATGGCTTGTTTTAAGGCATTGATTTTAACAAAATGTATAATTTTCTGTAGCCCCTTTTTCCCCAGCTATGTGCATGTAAAATCTATGGAGTGGATAAGATCAGCGCCTCCTATTTGTAGAAAGCCTTCCAACTCTTACGACACTAAGCTTTGACGTCATCATTAGACCAACGTTTAAGTCTTAACTCCCCGCCCCCGCAAAAAATCTCTTATTAATTTTTGGTGGTTTTACCCATGAATAACAATATCTAATAATTTAAGAAGAATACGCTTACATCACCAAGCTTCGACATAATCAGTACATGACATGACATGAAGTTCGATTTTACAGGAGCACCTAACGTATGGTACGCTTATCTCCAGTGTGTAATGATAAATGAGAGTTTTGCGAAATCATGAAATAAGCCCAAGAGACAGGGCCATAAGCATGCCAATGTCATTAAAGAACAGTCTGTCAAACCTACAAATGAGCCGGGCAAGGCAAGGCAAGCGGAAAACCGTGAAAGGGTCAAAAACACTGGTGAATATAGTGAGAAAATGTATAAGATGTATAAGATGCAACAGTGAGAGTAAGTACTAGACGAATGAAATTCAAATCAAAAATATCTATGTTCAAATGTGTACAGGGACAATGTTCGAGCAAGGTAAAGTGAGAATCTAGGTGATGTCCGGGGACGCCAAGGCAGTCCGAAGGCGTTTGCGATGTTGTGGATCGCGGTAATCATAGTCGGGGATTTCAGCCAGGATTTCATTTGGCAGTTTGTGTAAGTTGTCAAAGAAGTGCGTCGTATGGTATGCCCATGAGATGTTTTCTCATAGTTGGTATTTTCAGGTCATTTCTAATGTTGATGTTGGAGAGGAAATGATGTCCATGTCTGATCTTCCTGAGTATAGAGCTTTGTTTTGACTCTAATGCGTTTATATTAGACTTGGCTGCAGACGCCCATACAGGCGCTGCATATGTAGCTGAAGGTCGAACAAATGTTTTGTATAGTAGTGTTTTATTATGTATCCCAATCTTGGAGTTAAAGAAGAAGGGAGAAAGTTTCGAAAAAGAGGCTACCATCTTGTATGTAGCATTTCTGATGTGGTGCCGTCAGCGCAGCGATTTATCAATGGTAACACCAAGATACACTACTTTGGAACTCCATTCAATTGGAGTGCCACAAACAAATAGGCGTGAAGGAGAGCGGCAATGTGTAAAACTCAGTGCTTGGCACTTATTCGGGTTGATGTTAATGGGCAATTTTCGCATCCAGTCGACAATTTTGTCTATATGTGTCTGCATAGAATAGGCAAGCACAGTGTTGTAGGGTGAGTGGCCAATAATAGCAGTGTCGTCTGCAAATAAAGCGAGAGTATTATCAAGAGATCTTGGGATGTCATTGATATATAAATTGAATCATGTGGGCCACATGATCGAGCCCTGAGGGACACCACTAGAAATGGGATATGTATCAGAAGTTGTGTCGTTAACACGAACAACAAAGCTTCTGTTAAGTAGGTAGCTTTTAATGGCATGTATATAAGCGTGAGGGATGTTCAGGAACGTTTGAATAGAAGACATAATCAGTAAGCCTATGTTTAAGTCTTAATTTCAGAAAGAACTATTATAAATTTCTGGTGGATTTACCCATGAATAGCAATATTCTTATAATTTTACGACAAATGGCAGTTTTTAACCATGACTAATTAGATAATATGATAAAGAAATAGATCATAATGAATAATTTTGTGTGAGGAAGGTATTTTATTTTAATGTTCAATTGAAAATATTTTCTAATATTTGTAGCATGCACCAGGAAATTTAAATAGTTTTATTTTGTGAAAGCAAAACTGTGATGGCTTAGAACCCTTCTGCCGTAGGAGTTGTTAGGCTTTCTACATCTAGGAGGTGATGGTAGAGGATTTCGTAAGGAGTTTTAGCTAATGTACTTGTTAAATGTGGAGAAAAGAATATCAGATCAACAGCCACACTAGAGGCCAAAGCCCTGGACCTTCAAGTTTTAGAAAACTACCGAGTTTCGGGCACTTATACCTTTGCAAAACAGATGGCGTGCATTTTTCAAATTTGTGATTGTTTTCTTAATAATGCATGAATTGTAAATACATTAGCTTCAGTTTCTTAAATTAGTCTTTTGTGCTGAATAAGTAGATTGATTATTTGTACTCGAAAAAATGACTTCAAGGTCTCGGAGAAGTGAGTAAATTCACAAATAATTGAATTTAATAAAATAAAAGAAGAAACCCAACCACAAACTCAATCTCCCATGGCAAGAGCATTTAGGGATGGGCGAATCCAAAATGCTCGGTCTACAATGTAAAACTCCGTCACAGGTGTCTACATGAAGATCTATTATCACTTCTAAATTTCATGATATACTGTATAAGAAAAGCTATTGTAGCTCAGATTTTTGGGAGATTTCCAATAAGATGAAACAGAGATTTTGTTCGGGATGAGTGAAATCTGTAATTTAAGATTCTAAAGGTGCGGATAATACCTATCTGCACTTTCTTTGGATCACCGATACAATATTCTGGATAAATCTTATGTAAACTGCACCAAACGTCAAAACCGATATCGGTCCAGAAGTGTAATTTCTAAACTGAACGGTATAAAGCCAGCACAAGCAGCACATATATATTGTTATAATAATTCTTTTTAATTTATGATTTCAATACTTACTACTTACAATGTTTTGAGCCCGTAGGATTCAAGTGCCTCCTTCACATGCGAAAAAGGAGGGGAGGGGGGGGAATCATTCTATCTGGTTAATTTACCTGAGGTCCTGTCCAGGGTTCTGGTCTACCGCGCATCTGTCAATCTACAGTTTAGATGTTGGTGATTTTCTCCAGGTGTATTGTGAATATGCGTTAGACAAGTTAACCAGTTTTTTATGACTTAGTACTGAAGGGGTTTCTAAGCGCCCACCCCCACCCCTCAATTGGGGCAGTTTCTGTCTAGTTATTCACAACTCTGAAATAATTATATGACTATAAATTTCATTTTATATAAAGTGATAGTTGTTAAGTACTTCCAATTAAAAAATAATAATAAAATTAATTAATTAATTAATTAAAAATAAAATATATACAATGCAGAACATTAAACGCTGCATTTTGAAAGTTCACAAAAGGAGCCCACCATGGCCGAGTGGATAAGACACCGAATATGGTTGAAGCCATTCGCGGATCCAGAGCTCCATCCCCCCACCCCAGACGAATGAAGTTTACACTATAGAGCATTGACTTGTTTTGTAAATTCAAGTCATTCTATGAGAAAATGTGACAAAAATTGTCTTGTGCCCCCTCCAGAATTTTTTTTCTGGATCCGCCGCTAGTTGAAGTGTGAAGGTCCAGGGTTCAGGTCTCCCGCGCATCTGTCCATTTACAGTTTGGATGTTGGGTGATTTTCTCCAGATGTAATGTGAATATGGGTTATATAAATTAACCAGATTTTTGAACATAGAATTGAGGACAAATCACCGTTGTATCCCCAATTCTGGAACAAAAATTGGGGATATTTTATAAATTTTATATAAATTCAAAACATTATATAATATTTATAAAATGAAGGAAATATGGTTGATTTTTATAAAATTAGGGAACAAATAATTATTATAATTACTGTTCAACCCCAATTTTATGGCTTATTAATTGTTTTATATATTGGAACAAACGCTAGAAGCCTTCTTCCGCTCAGAGCACCGACGCCCTAAGGATTAACTCCTGTGTTTTTGCCTTACAAAAAACGCAAAACAACAAAACTTTCTGAAATTAAATTGGATTAAAATAGTAGAAAAAATACCTTTTCATTAGTATTTCCATAAAAATAAAAAATATCAGTATAATTTATAGTTAAGGAATTTTTTTTATAATACATTAGCTGCTGTTGTTAAAAATAATAATAATAATAAAATTAAATACATAAATAAAAGTTTTAATTCACTGATAATACTGAATAATTATAAATTGAAAAAAAAATAATAATAGTTTCATTTTAAAATTATAACTATGAATAATTAATTTAATAGCAGTTATTTGAACAACATGTTTGTCATGTTTCTGTTCAAATAAAATAATAGTAAAAATTACGCCAAAATCATGTTTTGCTACAACATTGTAAAATGCTGTTACAAATTAAATAAAATTTAATGCTCTTATCTCCTTAAAAATGAATAAAAGTAACCATTTTTTGCTGATTATAGTACTTTATCTTTCTAAAAATTAATTGATTAATTCATTGCAGATATACAAGTATAAACTATTTTGCAATAGAATAACACTAATTTGTTTTGTTATTTTTCCACGCGATCTAATTTAAAGTGAATAATTTAAAAGCTAAAATCTCTCGGACTTTCTTTTCTAATTACCCCGTGTCCGCGAACACACAGGTAGTAGCACAGGCGCAGTGGGGGGGGTGAGGGGGGACGAGTGCATTCCTAGGGGCTTTCCACCCCTTGTAGGAACCACAGTATTACGCAGGAAGACGAAATGGACCTTTCCCTTTCTTTGGGTCCCTATTCACCACGGTCAATCGAAGAGCGGAAGTTGGTTTTTTTTTTTTTTTTTCGTTTGCCTGTCCATTTCCATTCCAAGGCTGTAACAGAAATCATCTCGCAACGTAAACTTTTCAGTAACGTGGATTTTTAGTTTTCTCTGAGCAATGAAAGGAGTTTGGTGCATTTTTCTCTGGATAAATTGCGATTTTTTTTCCCTAGACTAAATGGCACTGACTGCAGCTAGACAAAAATTTTATAATAGTCTGAATGTGGTTAGTGCTTTTTAGTTTTAAATAGGCTAAGTTCTTACGTCAGTTAGATCGGACTTTGCTGTAGTTTTCTCTGGATATACTGTGATTTTTTTCTAAAGACTAACTGGTATTAACCTCAACTAGACAAAAATTTTAAAGTTGTCTAAATGTGGTTAGTGCTTTTTGGTTATCATTTTGCTAAGTTCTCACGACAGTTAAAAAGGGGTAAGTTGATGGCCTCATGAATCCAATTGAATCTCTGTTTTCCTCCTTCATCCACTGGTTTTTAGAGATGACTCTCTTCCTCTTTTTCCATTGTTTGGTAATTTTATGACCACAAATTTTATTTAGTTTATCAGGGAAAGAATTAAATTAACCGTTAACTCTCTGCTTAGGGGCTCTGTAGGTAAAAGGTTCGAAAACTAGAATATGTATAGCAGGTGGGGACATTTGAAGGCCTCTACTCTTTGGAATAAAAAAAATCAATAAAATCGATAGGTTTTCTGGATTAATTTTGAAAATTTTTCACTTGTTTTCTATGTATTCCAACTTCCGCCCTTCTCCTTTTCCCCCTGAAAGACCTCGTATAATAAAAACATACAGTCGCATCTTTGGCTGAAAGCCATGAGTGGAACTAGGTTACGATTCAATTGCTAGAAAATTTTGAAGACCCACAGTACAATGTTATCGCTCGAATAAAAAATCACGCTTCGTCTTATGTATGTGTGGACAATCAATATGTGTGTCGCAATAAATACTTGTGGACGCTTCTTGATTTTCTCTTTGTCGAAAAGACTATTTCAACACTTAAAAATAAAATTAGCATATAGTGTGTTTCAAATCAAAGAATTTTCTTAAACCCTCAGATTAGACAACTTTTTAACGATTCGACATTGATGGAACACCTGAATCGCAGAGAAAGAAATCTTTGTTTGCACTTTATAATGTATGTAAACATTTTGTATAATACACAGAAAAAATGATGATAATGTCTCATAATTTTCAGAAAAATGAGGGTCATATTCGGGTTTAGGAGGTTCATTCTACATTAGAGTCATTCAAAATAATATCAGTAATATTTTTTAAAATAATATCAACGTAATCATTTTTAAAACGAGCAATTCACTTGTGCATTTACATTAAGAGCTAGTACTGATAAAATAACGAATAAAACAAGCTGCTCTAACGTTATGAACACATCAATAGAAACGACAGTTCCTTATTCTACTGCGAAACCACCACATAAGCAGAATTCCGCAACGAAATGAAACGAAGCTTAGTCTTGTTACCAACAGCGTGAATAACATCAACACCGTGAAGACGTAAACGTGCGATTAATGGAGCGCTCTTACATACTGAAAGGGGTGTCCATTGCAAAATGTGAAATTTTTTTTAAAAATGCGCTGGATACTCTTTACTTACCATGAACCGAAAATTAAACCGATCCAGCGAATCTGTTGATTTTGATTGTGTGTGTGAAACTGACATCTATCCGTTTTAATTGTCTCCTAAATTGAAACTATCCGAAAATTACAACAATACCGTTGATTTTAATAATGAACAAAATATTCAATTTTCATGTAGATAAAATACCATTTCTGCGAAATCAGACGAAAAACAAATATACTTTTGAAATTATTCTAAAAGAATGAAGTGCTGTTAATTGGAATTCTAAACTACATGTTCCTGGTACCTCTGTAAATGTTGCTTGAGATGTTACAAACAAAAATAGTCTAACGCTTGTCATTCAAGGAATCTTCTTTTATATTGAGAAATAACTTGATCAAAAAAAAAAATCAGGTATTTAATTTAGACTAAATACCTGATGACTGGAATTTAATTTTGTCTAAAATTCGTGTTTTTCGCTTGAAACAATTGAATGTTGCGTTTTGTTGCATGTAAATATGTTAACTACTAGATCAATTAGATTACTGCTACTAGATTACTGCTTTTTTCATCGTTTCGGATTCATCGAATGTAGATTTCGTTTTAATTTGAAATATCTATGTAAATGTGGAGTGTTTTATTTACTAAACAAAAACGATTTTTATTGTCTTTAAAAAAAAAAAAGAACTAAACGCATAATGCCTGTTTAGATGTGTGAAAAAAAATCATTAAAATATGCAGTGTTTAAATCTTCAGATGCATGTGAGTCTTTAATTCCAGGACAAAAATTCCCGCATCATGTTTCTCGAATCAGATATTAAAGTTAAAATACCAGAAATTTCATAGAGAAAATTGTTTAAAAAATAAATGGAAGCGTATTGCAGGATACAAAATAGATACCACGTGTATATGTCAAGATGCAGTTTTGTTAATCGAACAAAACTTGTTTTTTTAAAGCATAGGAAAATAAAGATCCTGAACAGGCTGTGTGTCTGAGTATACCTATAGCTGCACTTAGACTAACGGCTGCCTACGTGACCGATGATAAGCCAAGCAAGATTTCTAGTAGGGACTTTTCATCTTATTTGAAAGGCCTTAAAATGAATTCTCGTAAGAGAAAGTTCATTGTACACAAGAATTCAATGGAAATATATTCCAGATGGGCATAGATTTATTAAATTTAGATGAAGTTTTAATTTAAAATATATTTGTAAATAAGAATTTTTTTTTTTCAAATTGAAAAAGAAAAACGGCATTTTTATTTTCTTATAGAAAAGAATGAAATATATGACATCTGCTCAAATGTGTGAGAAAAAAAAACATAAAAGGTACTTTTGAATCTTCGGATGCATTTAAGCGTTTAATCCCAGAAACTTTTACGAAAATTGTCTCATCATTTTTCATTAATAAGAAAATTTTAAGTGCCATAATTTTCATACAGAAAATTGTTCAATAAACAATTACAAGGGATTTGCAGAGGTCGACATATATCCATCTATTTGGTGGCTCAAGATTCAATTTTGTTGTCGAACAAAATTTGTACTACTAATGCATTTTCAGAATTTTGATTGTTTTTGTACTGGCAGGTACACTTGAATGCAAGCTCTTGAATTTTGTGCAATATATTATGATTAAAAACATAGCCGAAATAAGAAAGAGGGAGGTACGAGAAAATTGTTTTTAACAGCAGTGGATTTGGATTTAGACCATTTTGTGTACAAGTTGTGGATTTGCATTCTTTTCATTTTATTTAAAATGCCTTAAAATGAATTCTAGAAGTAGGAAGCTGACTGTACAGAGAATTCAATGGCAAAAATATTCCAGCTCTCAGGGATTTAGTGTATCGGAGGTTTTAAAGCATTGATTTTAAGGATATGCTTAATTCTGGGATTTTTTTCCCCACCCAGTGTAGTGATTAGGGTTATTGAAAGTAGCAGAACGAAGAAATAATACAATGATGAGTTTTGAAATCGAAGTTCATGTCATTTGTTTGTAAACTTTTCGTGGTCATACACATTCACAGATTTAAATATGGCTCACGAGATACGCAGACTGCGGTGCTGACATTTTGGCCACACCCTTTTGCATTGGAAAAATCACGTGACCCAGGCGATGTGAATTTTACAAAAGGGTTTTGCTCACGTGTCAGCTTAGTGGGCTGGATATCTCCTCAGCCAGAGGATTTAAAGAATTTATTTCAACTGTAAGATCCAAATTTCCCCAGTAGAAAGCAATGTATTTGTTTGAGTAGTATAGGATGATCTGAATCGCTTTGCATATTGAGTACTTTGCACAGTGGATATGCCTTTAAATAAGGATGATCTACTCCCTTATTACATTATATAATTAGTTACAGTTAAATACTGCTTTATTTTGTAAAATTAAATTTTCTATCTCAATACACTAAAATGTTGTTGTGAGAGAGTAAATTCCCCAGAAATTTCAAATAGTTTTACTTTATGAAAATTAAACTGGGATGATGTCATCTTTAATAGGCCTACTGATGACGCAAAGGCTTGGTGACGTAGTAGTGGTTAGGCTTTCTATATCTAGGATGCAGTGATCAATATCGGGAGTTCGATGAACATGGGCTACATATATTTCAAACACATATCTTCCAGTATACATAGCCGAATGTCTGTGTTTTAAATAAGCTGATCAATTAATATAAAATTGTAAATAAAAGCTTCTTACAAATCAATAAAGAAAAAAAATTGAGACCAGTTGGTGTAGAGGCTAATAACAGTTCTCTTGCAATTTGAATGTGAGTTCAATTCCCACCTTGGGAGTGGGGTGTTAAATGGCCTGTCCCTTTCTAGGGGGTAACACTTTCCGCCCATTCGGTGCCGCCACAATAAAGTGGTCCGTAATTTGGGCTTTAATAGTGGTGAATGCTTAATGAGCAAGCGTCCACTCTTTGGGGGGGGGGAAATTAAAAGGAAAAACTCGCCTACTAATTCCGGTCTCTAATATGGGCTCTTCATGACCATCAATTTTTTTTATAGATTTAAATGGTAAGTAATTTTTTAGATGTGTACTTACACCGTGAATTGTATTACGCATATACTTTTCTATGAGTCTATGAAAACTATGAACTCTCTATGTCAGCATAGTTGCCAACTTTCCCGATTTTACCGGGTTATTTTCCACCACTAATTTTTACTTACACGCTCAAATCTATTGAGTAAGATAATAATCAAACGGAGCATATTTTTACTCAATTTTGTACTTCAAACAGCCATTCTCCCGATTGAGTAAAATCAAAAATCATTGGAGCGAAAGATTCTCAATTTTTGAGCATTCTACAACAGCTCCATTTAGGCTAAATAATAATCAAAAATGAGGAGTTTCTGTCCGTTTTCGATTAATATAACTGTACTTAATTATGATTATTATTTAAGCTATAGAATGAGCGTTTTTTGCAAAATCAGCCCTTTTTTAATTAACATATCTGTACTCAATTAAGATTATTATTTTTAGCTAGAAAAAGGGTGTTTTATTAAAATTTGCTGTTTTTGATTAATATATTGAATGATTCGTTTTCTTCATTTTTTATTATCAGAGCTGTAATCTATGATTATAAGCCCGAGAAAATAAATTTTAAATCAAGGCAAATACATTACATATATCTTAATACACTATAAAAAAAGTATTTTTTTAATAAATAGAATATAATTTCACTATAGTCTCTCGTTATAAAACGAATTCACAGTACAGTCAGAATACAGAAATGCAATCATGGTTAAACCAGCTGTGAGATTTAATTAAAGCAGCAACCCAATTTATTGACATGAAAAAGGTAAAATACTACTTACTCACTTTGGGTGGAGATATCATAACTTTATTTGTTTTACAACAGCTTTTTATAATCCAATCGTAAGAAACTGTCATTAAAGCGAAATCTTTACCTAAACCATCTCTCCATATCTAGGCTGAATTTATTTCGCAACTCTGAATATGAAAAAGATGCATTTGGTATTCGGATATAACATAAAACTACACGAATACACACACAAGCAATTTAAAGCGGCTGATAAGAAATTTAATCAATAAATGAGTGCTAGTTTTACTCAATAGATTTAAGCGTGTAGCGCTTAAAACAAGTCCAAGTTTTGATTCGAAGCTAAACTGCTTATAAATTGTGGTGAAAGGTCTCCCGATTTTATCGGGAGAGTTTGCATTTAGGTATCATTATCGCCGCTGTGCAATTGATACGTTTTCAGGGAAACTTTGATTTATTAGTTTTACGTAATTTATAAGATTGTATTTCGCGCTGATACTGCAAAAGTTCTTTTTTCCCTTCTCATTTTCGACATTCTTTAAGCTGCTACATTCACCGGAAACGTGACAATTTTACTTTTCCATGAGTCATAACTCACAAATGTTTATCTCATTCTCAGCAGTTTCACGAGCTTTACATACTAGTTCCGTGACGTTGTGTTACAATACAACAGTTTCATGAACTTTACAATTCTATTCAGAGTTATGTCACATTTTAACAATTCGTAAAACGCTTTTGATGGTAACATATCTGCTTCAAGCATACAAAAAATTAGACGCAAAATTGTTTAAAAAATATATTTATTGCACTGTGGAAATATAAGCACTTCCACAATAGCAATACATGTTGATACTACAAAATAGAGCTTAAAATATTTTTAATTACACATATCAATAAAAGGATTATTTTTCAGCAAACGCGCATTTGAGAAAAAAAAATTAGCAAAAATAGTTTTTTTCTGTTCTGTGGATTAGGAGATATTATGTGTATATAGTGTTTGTTTTATCCGTAAATATCACTAATGCATATTTTTAATTTAAGCAATCTGAATTATTCTACTTAAAATTTATAGTTATCGATTCATGCTCATTCTTTCATTAATAGTTTTTATTAATGTACTTATCTTTCAAACACTTATTTATTGACCGCAGCGAATATTTTTGTGGGCTCTATGGTACATTAAAATGCACGGTATTTTCTAAATTTTAACCTTAAATTTCCTGGAAGCTTGTACTCACTTACAGCCTCTCAGATTTGAAATATATTGCCGTGATACGTTATTAGTGAAACAGCTCAAAATAGTGGTAAATATCTATATAAGTCATATTTTAAATAATCTAGAAACTTTCCTCTCTTTAAGGAATCTCGAAGATTTCAAAATCCATTAAGAAATTAACAACGAAAAACTATTTTTATGCCAAGCACCGTTGGAATTCGTAATAAAATGAGGTGGTTTCAGAATAAGGAGCAAGTTATTTTTTAAAAGAAATCTAAACTTTAATTTTTGTACTATTTCTTCACATATATAAGAATCTGCATTTCTTATAAGAAAACATGAGAAAATACTTTGGTCTATAAGAGTATTTGCAGAGAGCGGAAAATAATGATGTATATACTTTTTTGTGCCATAGGCTCACATTTTACGGATATTTCAAAGAATTTATTTATTTAACGGATATATTCAGAAGTGGATATTTTTGAGTTGTTTCTTACGGATAGGTAATGAAGTGTAAGAAACCTAAAAATCATCACCCCATTTACATTAGGAAACTAAAATTTGAGACAAAAATTTTAAAATATCAGGTTTTCATATGAAATCTATAAAATAATATCTCAGCGTTAAAACACCAGAAATAAAATAATAACAAGTATAACAAAACTATTCAAAGCTTCAGAATCTTTTCAATGTAATTAAGAAACGGAATTCAAGGCTGTTACAAAATATTAGTTTATGACTCTCGTCACCCTAAACCTCATGTGAGGCTCCTATTTCAAATAGCAATATTTAGAGAGAAAACAATTGAATTAATTTTTTTTTTCTTTCAGTGATATCAATACCATTCATTCGTGTAGAAAGTATATGAGGCTCTTAACTAGATGCATAAATCGTGCCTAGATTGCAGTACTAGTCAATTTAGATCATTTTTACAGTTTTCGCTAGATTGTTTCAGGAGAAAAATTAAGAAAATATTTACGCTGCTCTTTTTTCCGTTTTTTTTCTTTTTAAGGTAAGTATAGTTTTTTTCTTATTCCCCAACCTTTACCTAATATGTGCATCCTTTTAAATTAATTTTAGCATAACAAAATGCTTCGAAAATGCAGAAATTATTATTAGAAAAATTATTATTATCGACAAATATTAATCGACATTAGAAAAAAATATTTTTGCATGATTTATAATAGTATTTAAGATGCATTAAATGCTAGACAGATTTGTTTTCTCTGATTTTTCATAATTCGGTGACGAGAGGGTTAACATCGGGCCGGTGCAATTTTTTTCGAGTTGGTGGGTCAAATAATGGCAATTTCATTTAATACATATTTTTATATACAGGGTGGTCATAATTAAACTGCAAGTGTTCAAGGGGTGCTGGAGAGAAAACTACCAGGAATATTCCAGTGAAACTTGGTATCTACACGTTTCAGAACATGCGCAAGTCAAATATGCAATTAAAAAAATCGCCATTTTCACCCGATAGATGGCACTATATCGTGTTTCAATGCTTATGGACGTCATCTATGCAAATTTTAAGCCCATCAAACAGTGTAAAAACAAGACCACATTGAGTAATGGTCAACCATGACTCTGAACAAGAAGGAACGCGTGCATTGTTAGTGAAGATATTCTATCAGAATGGTAGCAATTATTCAGCAACTCTGAAAGAATACCGGCGTATGAAACGATTAAGAGGTCCAATGAGTGTCAATGAGAATAAATAATTGTTCAATTGTTTTCCAAAGCGTCTTTACGAATTGTTTAATTTGTGATCTTAATTTACGTTAATTTTTGATTACATTTTACTGTAAAAATTTAACTGCTGAAGCGAATTGTATGGAATTTTGATAAACTGTAAATAATGTTTTATACTGTATATATGCCACTTAGAATGTCACTATGCTCTGTCTATCGGTTTTGGAAGTTGTATATGCCGCTGGTGAGCTTTGAAATACGGTACAGCGCCATCCATCGGGTGAAAATGGCGATATTTTGTATTCATATTTGACTTGCGCATGTTCTGAAACGTGTAGATACCAAATTTCACTGGAATATTCTCGGTAGTTTTCTCTCCAGCACCCCTTGAACACTTGCAGTTTAATTATGGCCACCCTGTATATACATTTTTAACACTATTAACATATGAAATTTGCTGAATCGTGTGTAGTTCTACCATCTAGTGGGCAGAAAATAAATAAAAGTGTTTGAAAGCAAAACGAAATAATTATGGAAAAATTGTCTGAAAAATAAAATATGTCCTAATGCCCGTGCTACACTCGGGATAATCCAGAATGAATTTTACCTGCACGGGCTGAGCTCGGGCAAATCCGGTTAGGGGTTAATCCTCCCAAAACTGATTTTTTTTAAACATATTACATAGGGAAGTTCCGGAGAATACTTCTAAAACTTGTTACATTGAGGAGATACGGATCTTTGACATTTGGTCATAATTTCGTAAGTAACACCATTGTCTTTTAGAAACAATGCCCGTCACCTTTAGAAGAAAGTAATGGGAGAGGTGAAACGATAGTTGGTGCCATTTACTTTACCTATGTATACGAAAATATGGACGACGTAAATTAAGATTCTCTTAACAAATCTCTTAACAAATACTGGTGTTGGGATGTAAAATTGATAAAAACTTTGAAAAATAAGATACATATATAATAACACATTTCAAATGAAATACCAAGTCCACTAAATTCAGAACTCATGATAAAGGTGCATGAAAAACTTAAAATGAGGCTTTCTTTTTAAATAAAATATATTGGAAATGTTAATGCCCGTATTTTTATGTTTAGCGAATAAAATAATCTTGCGTATTCATAATCAGCCGTTAATTGTATTGAGTTTTAGCTAAATTTAGTAGCTTTGTTTTCTTAAGTGAAATTTCTAAAGACTTTAAAAAAAAACTGTGCAACTAAATCTCTTAACATTTTTAAGTGGAGAAATTATTTTATATCTACAAATTTCATCAGACAAAAAGGTGGAGTGGGGTTGAATTGAAAGCAAACTAATTTGAAAATAGCGTCATTAGTTGTTTTAGATTATTTTTTAAACGATCTAGAGGAGAAAACATACGAAACATTCATTAATAGTATTTACCGAAAATATGTGTTATTATACAAAGTTTTTATCAGTTTTACATTCCAACATCAGTATTAGTTAAGCGTTCTTGTTAAAAAAAATTAATTTAAACGTTCGTACCTTAGTATATGTAAGAAACGTATGTGACGACGACTGTCGTTACACCTTTCCGATCGCATTATTCCAACGATGACAGGCAGTGTGTCTAGAAGGCGGCGGTAATACGTGCCTTAAAAAATTTTTGGTGAGACCGAATTATTAGGTCTGCGTGTTTTGCATGTACTGTAGTTTCGTATTCATGAGCTGTAAAAAATTGAGTTTCCTTTTCAAACAGAGTGATTTTCATTTCTTCATCCAATGTAATTTTTAAAGGCTTCGAACTGTCAAGTTATTATAGATTATTTATAGATTTATTTTATATTATTTAAATTTTTCATAAGCTTAAATATACATTTTCTTTTTAAAAATTCCTACCATTTTATCCAAAACCTTCTGACATAGCCGCTAGCTCTTTGACCAAACGGTTCCTACTAAAAATAACAGCAAAGCAAAATTTTAGTAAACTACATATCAGAAGTAAATAAACTGTGAGTTTGCTTTTCAAATGAGTAACGGGATTTTCAGTCTTTTTATCATACGAATACCTGATAGTACGTATACTTTGCACATTTATACTTTTTCAGTTTTTAAACTTTAAAGTAACCCGGTAATACATTTCAAACTCTAATAAACTTTGTAAAATCTGCGGAAAATTATGAAAAGAATACACTCACAGGCAAACATGTATTATACATATATATTGAAATGTGTGACTGTTACTTGTGATTTTTCATATATATTTATATTTTACAGAATGTGCTGCTGTATTTATTATGTACATCATATATCTGAACAACGTAAGTAGAAAAACAACAAAAAAGCGTAATGTTAAGTGTTTCATTCTGCTAGAATCAATTACAAATATTTCTTTCCCTATACTTGATAAGATAGTATAAGATAGACTTAATATACTTTATACTTAAGACTGGTTCTTTAAAAACATGGAGTTAGTTAATATTACCTGATGGCATACCATGATATTTTACCTGGAAAAAGGGACATTTAGAAATCAAATGTAATTTGGATGATAAAATGAATGTTTCTTTTATAGGCGTTTTATTTTATGGCATGCTATAGAAGCTTTAGACGATAAAATCAGTAACTGCTAAAACTGATATCTTTGCATCAAGCTATAGTTTCGTCTTTTACGTTTCCTTTCGAGGTCACATACAGATTTTATTGCTTAGTTGACTTTCTAAAATCTTTTTGAAGGAATGTTGGACATGCAATGTTTTATGTTGACCATTTAATATTGTATCCACAGCCCATCTTCAGATTCTTATCTTCCATTGCGCTAAATATGCGCAATTAATGTTATTGAACTTGCAACGAAAGTTTAGTGTGATAAAGATATTGGTTACATATGTGTTTTATTTAACATCATCAATTTTTTATGTATAGATATCATTATACGGATATTTCAGCTATGACTTTCAATACATTCTTAAGAGAAATATATTTCTGGGATGGACATTCTATTGATGTTTTCTGTATATTATACAAAAAATGTAAAGAAATATGTTTATAGTTTTTGTTAAATATATATAAATAAGCATCCCCATAAACACTGGCCTAGACTTTTATTCTTTAAATATTTATCATAGACAAATACTATACAATAGAGTGGATCGCTCTTATCTGGAATAGAAAAAAAATATTATTTATGAGAACCTACCTATGCGGAAAAGACGTTCTGTAGTATACAGATTAAGGTAAAAATGATTATAAAATTTATAATTTAACACTGCAGCAAGGGTTTAATTAAAAAAAATGAAAACTATTAAATTCTGTTCTTATATGAACGAAAAATATATTATCATAGGGATATTAAGAGAATAGTAATTTTAAACTTAAAATTTAAAATTTCATACTACCGAGGGAAGGTTGAATTTCTGCGGGGGAAAAGATGCTTGATTATGGTTAGATTATATTTGACGCAAAGTTGTATTTTTGATGCAATATAAATTTACTAAGTTATAATTACTGAGCCTTGAGTCCCCAGTACTACGTAGGAGTGCTATGAAGTAAGATGAACGGTGCAATCAATTATGACTTAAACCAACACCTCCTAGATATACAATGCCTGAAAACAGAGACTTTTACGATATCATTAGGTCCACTAAAATGACGTCATCACACACTTGTTTTCACAAAGTAAAAGTATTCAAAGTTTGTGGTGATTTTTCTCCCGCATAAAACATTTTAATGATTTAAGATAAAAAAAAATTAATTTTACGACAAATAGGAAAATTTGACTATCACTAATTATATAATATGATAGAGAAATAGATCATATTAAATTATTTTTTATTTAATATGATCATTTAATATAATTATGAGAAGTATTTTAGTTTTTATCTTCAACTTAAGGTATTTCTTAAAATTCGTATCACTCACCAGAAATTTTAAATAGTTTTACTTTCTAAAATTAAACCTGTGATGACGTCATCTTAGAAGACCTATTGATGACGTAAAGACCTCTGTTCTCAGGCCTTCTACATCTAGGCGGTGTTGCTTTAACCCCCCCTCCCTACTTCGTCGAATAAGTTCAACAATCTCATTTACAGCAGTAATACCTGTATGTACAAATAGGACAATATATTTTTTTTTTCCGTCTCCCCTTTCATATTCCCAGTTTTTCATAAGTGGCAAGCACTTATCTTTCTGTGACCTGACCGCTTCGATAAAGCTGATCCCTGCTCAATTCTAGTGGCTTTAGGAGTCACTGAATGCTGCTCTCACAATTAATTACTCTTTGATTCGAGATGTTCTTATCTCTATACTTCCTTGTGAATATGTACTTGATCTAGTACTTCACGATGGCTATGTTAAAAAAGGTATGATTTTTCCTGTGTGTAAGTCTAACTGTGATATGCTGAAGAATATGCTTCCTACGAAAACGTTATAAGTTTCGCATGCTGACATTTAAATGAGAACCGAAGCAAACTCTACATCTAGACTTTACGCCTGGTATGAAGAAGTTTCAAATTAGTTCGACGAGAACTGGAAACGAGCTTTAATCCAATCACATACTATATATAGTATTTTGTGAAAAATAAAATGATACCATGACAAAAATCGTGCTCTTCTGTAATACTACAAGGCAAAAAAGAAGTTTAAAAGCTATCTGAAGCAGGCTAACACTTTTTGAAAGAAAGTAAATGCTTTTTTGATGTATCGGTATTTACTTCTAAATCATTTGAAAGTTGCTTCTGCAAAAAAGAAAGGAAAGTACCAATTAACGAGCAGTGACTTCTATTAGATCAGCGAACTGAAAGTAAGGACATTTCTTTCAGTTTAATGAATTTGAATAATTAATTCAAACAGGAGCGTATGTGTGAGCATACTGATTTTTCTTGGTTGTTTCAAAATTAATTTCTCAAGTTTAGAATACCTGAACTAAATTCTTACTGTTTGGTTTATATGAGTCTTTTAAAGACAAGTGGTGTAACTCACAATTTTCTAGTTTTGAGATATTTAAGGCTATATTGGTGTTATCACAGTACATTTTCAGTATTACGCAGCAACAGGTGCTGCTACCTGCATCGTTTCTAAGGGGGTTACAACTTCCACGATTCGTACTTTTAATGCGAAGGCCTTTATTAAATACAGTGTGACTCTAATCCAATAAATACAGTGTGACCCTAACCCAATACTGTTTGGTTCCAAATCTGGCGTTGTTTCGCGAAACATTTCCAAGCCGAGTGACGTTTGGCGCGATTTTATTAGTGGGGCCAGTAATTTCATCTTTCTTACTCTGGTGTTACGTAATAGAATTAGTATTAAAATACAAATTTAAGGGACCAAAAGAAAAAGTCATCGATTTGGAATGTTGTAGAAATGAGTCGAAAACTCGGGAAAAATTTGCGGAAGCTATAAAGACGGAAGAGCTGTTCGCCAGTGAGAGTTTTGAGTCAACACTTGTAGAGAAAACTGCATTGAGAACTGTGTTGGAGCATCACCTATTTTTTCGTTTTTCAATGTTTATTTTGAAGTCTGTTAGTGAATTTTTCACTGTTGTATACTGAGAAGCAGTTAAGAGTTCTGCTCGAGAATTCCCACTGACACTTCAGCCTGTGACACATTTTATTGTATAAGAAACATAGTATTGTTATAAAATGCGTTATTATTCGTTGGTTTCTGTGAATTGGGTCATGAAAATTACTTCTCGCAGTTCTAAAATAATAAAATTTGTGTTCCCTCTTTCTACTCAGCTTTTCATATACACTGGACTTATAACTCAATTTAGGGAACAATCGCATCTACAATTATGCTCTAACACGCTGTATAAAAGCTTAATTTTGAATAGCAATAATTTAATTTCTCTTTCTTTAATCATTTAATGTTTTATCACGCATGTTAAATATTTTGTGTGACAATGTGGCATTTCGGCAGTAAAGAAATCATTTCTTTCTTGACACCTCCTGTGTCTTTAATGGACTATGTGATAGTCCAAAATAGTTTATTTCTTTCTGGATGCCTTAGTTGTTTTTTATTATATATATATATGATTTCGTTTATATATATATATATCTTTTAATGGGGACTTCGAGCAGTAAATGGGTGGAGGACATCTTAATATGGTACCTTAATGCATACAGAAGTTGTTATACTTTTTATGGTTCATTTAATGGTACATGTTTTATTGATTACACATTTTATGTCTTTCGAGATGAGGTATTCTAGTGTATGAAATGCAACATTTTTTAAAACTTTTACCAAATCTTAATACCTGTGCACGCTATATTCAATAACATAAATAATTGCTTCATTGCAATTATTTATGTTATTGTATTGTGCCAGATACTTAGGTCTGTGTTCCAAATACACTTTTATTTTGTTTTATTTATTAATTTATTTATTTTAAATTACGTAAAATGTTATTCATTTCTGTTATCTATAAATTTAAAGAAAAATAGCAGCATTCCCATGTGCATTATTATTTTTTTAAATAAAAATGTAATGTTATGTATATAACGAATAAAAAAATATTTGCAAAGGTAGAAAAGAACTTAATTAAAAGAACTAAATTTAGTTTCGAATCCTTTACACGAGTAAAGGAACGCAGACGTGCGTCGTGGCGACCTACTCAACATTTATATAACTT
This sequence comes from Cheiracanthium punctorium, assembly GCA_038373885.1. Lineage (NCBI taxonomy): Eukaryota > Metazoa > Arthropoda > Arachnida > Araneae > Cheiracanthiidae > Cheiracanthium > Cheiracanthium punctorium. Next base: position 33,503 of record JAWZYV010014866.1, on the reverse strand, counting down.
TCCTGTAATACATGTAAAAGCAATATGTACTTAAATCTGGAAATATAAAAAGTAATTTTGTTGACAGTTCTTCGAAAGGCGGATTTGAAATACAATCTTATATTTTACTGTAATGGAATCCTACATGTGGAGATCGAAAATTCAAATTGGGAACTTTTATGAAATTTCTGCAGACACTAGATTAAAATATGCTCTTACTTTTTACTTCCTTACATTGAATGTTAGCAAATCTGAATGTGTTTCCTTTTTAAATCTTACTGAAGGAAGAATGCAAGATTCTTGTTTATGTAAAAATTTTAAATATCAATTGAAGCAAACAGAAAAACGCATGGGTGTATAAGTTGTTGAAGCTTATTGATTGCGAAATATATTCCGATACATTTTAATTACAAAAGATTGTTGTAACTGTAGTTGTGCATCCGGCATCGGATGAGTGGGTTCAACTCGGATCTCACTAGAACTCCGAAAGAGAAACAGGATCGGTTTTAGTTAGTTCTCGAGACGCGGAGAATCTCCCTCGACTAAACAGCTTGGGGATCGTGTACGCTTAACCCCCCCCCCCCCTTCACTTCTCACCCAGAAAAAAAGAAGAAAGAAAAAATACTAAAATAACTTCCCTTGCCGGAATCACAGAGTATCCAACAACATATTCTTTGAATCGAAATCCGGAAAAAACTTTACGTTGTCCTATAATGATACCCTACACTAAATGCCATCAACACACTTCACAAATTACTTCTTCAACTTGAACACAACCGCACCTAAATTTTGGATGACGGTTCCTCGATAACTTCAAAATCATATTTCAGGTAGAACGTACATTGCTTTAAATATTAAATTCGATATGTTTTCTTTAATTTTTAAATTAGTGGTGTTATTGCTTTCTGATTAGTTGCAATTAATTTTTTTGATACATAACAAATTTCCCTTCAAAAATTTGTTGTAACTTGTATTATGTGTGTCGCTGTGACTCAATCACATTAACCCGGACAGTATATGAGAGTGATACAACCTCCCTGGACTGGACTGTACAGCAGTGGAACCGTGTACGCCGAAGCGAGGTGGTGCACTCAAAATCGGTCGTGCCTCCTATGCCCTCCATGATGAAGCAATACCTGTGTGGATGACAATCCAGGTTATAGTTTTCTCATTTTCAATTGGTTCAAAACCAGGTGCCTTAGTTATTTGAGTCCTGCGTGTTTTAGCAATGTTTCTCTTTTTCATTTGTCCTTTAATTTGTCCTCCTATGTCCTCCATGATGAAACGATACCTGTGGGGACAGTGGCGTAGCCAAAAATGTTTCATGGGAGGAGTTACGACTAGTGCAACTCACATATACGTATACTTGTGTGTTATAAGGTAGTGAAGAATATGCATTTTGTAAGGCAAAAAATTTTTCATGGGGGGGTTGTGACTCGCCACCTAACACCCTCTTCACTACGCCACTGTGTGGGGATACCAATCCAGGTTGTAGGTTTCTAATTTGCAATTGGTTCAAAAATAGGTGTCTTAGTTATTTGAGTCATGTGTGTTTTAGTAATTTTTCTCTTTTCAATTTGTTAGTAAAATTTTTATTAAATGATTTTTCTTCTCTTTTAACTAATAGAGTTTGTGAATTCTAAATTTTGCAACATATTCCATATCCTTTATTAGTAAAAAACATATATCTTTACATAAACATTAAGTTTAAAAAACTTACACATCTCATGAGTGGTGGGTGTTAAGTTTGCAAAGTATGTATTTCCAGCGGATTTCATTTCTTCTTTCTCTGAAAAAAATCCGCTAGATGCTGTTGATTTGCGATTCTCGCTTTAGTACTTATGTTTTACGTTTCATGTGTACGTTTGTTGCATTCCGTTTTTCTTATTCCTATCGCTTTAATATAAATAAGAAAGGAGTGTGGGGACAATGTACTTGTCACTGTGTGTCACATCGCGAATCACGTGTCATACATTAAGTCGATGTATAAGTATCTCTTTAGTTGCTGTTGAGCTACACTTTTTCTGCCTGCTCCTAATAGGGATACACTTTTGTAATTGTTTATTTCCATTTACACGATCCAACATATTGCTGAAAGGATGGAGTACTGGAAATTAGTAAGTCTAAAGGTTCAGTGTTCTGGCCTACCGTTGAGCTGTCAATTTGACAGTCCTGAGTTTTGGTGGTTTTCTACGGATATAACTTGAATACGGGTTAGAATCCCTTAAGTTTTCCTCTACCCAAGGAAATCCTCCCTTTAGTAGATAGCCTAAGTATATTTTGCTTCGCCCAAAAAACATTTAAATGAAAATTTTAAATTCTTGAATAACAATCTTCACGGTAGAAAGCCTTGAAAAGAAAGAAACTGACACATGGGACAAACCAGTCGCACATATATACATAGGTAACAAATATTATAGAATATAATTAACCAATTTCTGTAAACGATAATTTTTTGTTTAAAATATAGCAATAAACCGTTAAAGAAGTGGCATGGTGTCTATTTTGTAAAATTATTCAAAACAAGTTCTGTTTACAAAATGTAGTTAATTATATTCCGCAATCTTGGCACCTATGATAAATCCGCGTTAAATTATTCATGTATCAAAGAAATTTGTAAGTTCCCGTGCATTAATTGACAATGCAATGAAGGAAATTAAGTTTTAAAAAAAAGAAAATAATGAAAGTTTTCATTCGTTTTGACAATATCTCAACCTTAAGGGCTCAGTCACAGTTTCTTAGAATTTGCCTCTTGGAACTACTAATTATTTTGCACATTTTGGATGAAATACCCCGATGTGTATCGTCTGTTAAGTAGTTTTATTGGGCACAATTTTAAGACCAGTTATGGTTAGTCCGTTAAGCATATCTGCTTCTTTAGTTATAGTTTAAATTTCCTGTTAGATTTATTACATTATACAACACTATTATTCAAGTGTCTGAAAAAATTTAATAGAGAATATTGGCAAGTCATAGGCATTATTTTACCCAAAACTTCTTAGAAAACTTGTAGACCGTGAAATTTTTGCTGAATTCAATTCTCGTAAGTTATTTGGGAAGGTGTAATTTTTTCTAGTTTTTCGTACTTATTCTTATTAAACAAGCATATAAATGTGTTCACGAAACCATGTTTCTCAGATTTTAAACAATAAATTGTTTTTAGTCATGGATAACAGCGAAAATTTCTCAGTTTATTTTACAATCAATAGCGTGCGAGATTCTTAAAGGTAAATTTTACTACTCGTCATTCTCTTTAAATATCTTCTTGCTTTATAAAAAGTAATATGTCTTACTGCTTTGTTGTACAAGCTACTTTGTAATAATGAAAGAACATTAAATTTACTTAATTTCAAATTTTTAATGTAAGGGAAATTTTGGAAATAACATTTGGCTTTGCTTTCAGGAAATTTATTGCAATGATAGCAGTTATTGAAATATGAAAACAATAAATAATACACATATATGCATTGCAAAACGTAAAAAAGGCAAAGTTTTCATGACTGAGCATATTGATTGGTTTTTCGAAAACATGGGATTGAAACACATGTAAGTAACTTGTGCTTTTCGTACTACATCTATTCTAGGGCATTGTAAGCGAGCTGCTTTCATTAACAAGTAACCGGGGTGAAAGTTTTCTATCTCAGCCAACCTAAAATGCACTTCCATCTGTGCAACAAATAATTTACACATTTTTTTCACTGTAGGAATCTTTTGTATGAATTGTCCTTTTAACATTTCATATTTTAATGCTAAGAAGAGGCACTTAATTTAATTTGGCAATATAATGACGAATTAGGTGGTGATGATCGTAAATGTGATGATAAATTATTTTGTGTATAATTATAACTTGGTACGATTTCGTAGTGAGAGCGACATAGTTTTAAGAACACGATCGGATAGTGGGTCACATTTTTAATTCATTCACGCAACGATGTCGAAAGGAGACTCTTGAAGAACACACATACTGCGTTGTAGTAATGAATAAAAATTGTATCGACCTCCATAGAGCTAATTAAGATGAAGATGTACCAGCGAATGCTGCGCTATAAAAAAGAAGGTTCTGTCAAATCGGCATCGTAATCATTTCACTGCGAATGAGAGGGAACCAAGTCCGAGAAATCACAATAGGTAACGATGTACGAATGTAGGTTCACAAGAGAAATATTCACCCAATTAATTCGTGACCTCCATAACCACGTTGTGGGAAAAACATACATCTTCTTAGCGCTTGTCGATATGATATCATACCGGCGGAATCATAGAAAACTTAAGAAACACTGGGAAAAAAACACATTATGAAGATCATAATCTTGAGGAATCACAGAAAATCGATGGAGATGATGCATGTCTTTTATCTTCTGAACTGAAACAAAGGACATTTCTTTCAGTTTAATGAATTTGAATAATTAATTTTAATCAGGAGCGTAAGTGTGAGCATACTGACTTTTCTTGGTGGTGTCAAGATTAAGTTCTGAAATGTAGAATACCTGGACTAAATTCTTTCTGTTCGGTTAATATGAGTCCTTTAAAATCCAAGTGGAGTAAATCACATTATTCAATTTTTGAGATATTTAAGATTATATTGGGGTTATCACAGTACATTTTTAGTATTACACAGCAACAGGTGCTGCTACATCCATCGTTTCTAAGGGAGTTACAACTTCCAAGATTTGTGCTTTCAATGTAAAGGCCTTTGTTGCATACTGTATGACCCTAACCGAATAAAACCAAAATATGGAGTTTCACCACTTGCGTTTAATTGGTTTATAAGAGTTCTGCTCGAGAATTTCCACTCAGATTTCAGCCTGTGACGCATTTTATTGTAAAAGAAATACAGTATCAATATAAAACGCGTTATTATTCGTTGGTTTCTGTGTATTGGGTGCTGAAAATTACTTCTCGCACGTCTAAAATAATAAAATTTGTGTTTCCTCTTTCTACTCAACTTTACATTTACACTGGAATTTTAAGCTTACGAATTCGAGAATTAACAGAATTTCTGCTGCAATTTTATCCAGTTTCTGTAAAATCTGCGTCAAAGAAAGCGCAAACTCCTAACATACAAGTGACCTCACCTCAAAATGTCTTACAAGAATCACATTGAACCTTACGAATTCAAAAATGATTCCTCCGAATAGCTTTCAATACACTTTCTGTAAAATCTGGGTGATTTTTTTTCCCTAATGGCCGGCCCCTGCCTAGACGGCTTTGGCTACTACTAAGGCCGGAATTGTTGGTTTCTTTATTATGGGGGCACCTAGTAGGTGGACCAAAGTCGCCCCCTATCAAGGGACGGACACATTGACAACCACACCCAGTAGGGGATCGAACCCCGACCGCCGGGGGTTGAACCCGGAACCTTGGTACGGTGCTTTACCCACCATACAATCCGGTCGACTAAAATCTGAGTCAAAGAAAGTGAAAATTCCTAACTTACAAATGACCTCACCTCAAAATATCTTACAGGAATCACATTGAACCTTACGGATTCAAAAATGATTCCTCCGAATAGCTTTCAAATATCGATTTTGAGATAAATTATTTAATTTGATAAATATTTTTTTCACTTCCATTTTCATACTGAATAAATCATAGTAGTGACACATATTGGATGGTGTTTGAGCATTACACAATACTCAATTTAGGGAACTGACCTTTTATTTGAATATTGCATGTTTGGTTTTAGCACCCATTTGTCTAAAATTTCAGCTACAATTTTGCTCTAACAGCTTGTATAAAAGCTGAATTTTGAATAGGAATAATTCAATTTCTCTTTCTTGAATCATTTCATGTTTTATCACGCATGTTAAATATTTTGTGTGACAATGTGGCATTTTCGGCAGTAAAAAAAGTAATTTCTTTCGTCATACGTTCTGTCTCTTTAATAGAAATCCAAAACAGTTTATTTCTTTCTGGATGGCTTTTGTTTTTATTATATATATGTAAGTATGATTTTGTTTATGTATATATATATATATATATATCTTTTAATGGGGACTTGGAACAGTAAATGGCGGGAGGACATCGTAATATCATACCTTAATGCAGACAGAAGTAGATATACCTTTTATTGTTCATTTAATGGTACATTTTTATTGATTACACATTTTATGTGTTTCGAGATGAGGCATACTAATGTATGAAATGCAACCTTTTTTTAAACTTTTAGTAAATCATAATATCTGTGCACGCTATATTCCTTTCCCTGCAATCATTTATGTTATTTTATTGTGTCAAATACTTGGGTCTGTTTTCCAAATATTTTATTTTGCTTTATTTATTATTTTATATATTTTAAATTACGTAAAATGTTATTCATTTTTGTTGTATATAAACTTAAAGAAAAACAGCAGCATTCCCGTGCACATTATTTTTTTAAATAAAAATGTAATGTTACGTAAATAAATATTGGCAAAGGTAGAAAAGAGCTTAATTAAAAGAACTAAATTTGGTTTCAAATCCTTTAAACGAGTAAACGGACGCAGACTTGTATCGTGGGGACCTAATAAACTTTTAAATAATTTTCCTATAATACAGGTAAAACCAAAATGTACTTTTCTATTTTTCATAGAAAATGAAATCTGGAAATATAAAAAGTTATTTTGTAACCAGTTCTTCGAAAAGCGGATTTGAAATAAAATCTTATATTCTACTGCAATAACATCCAACATGTGCAGATCGAAAATTCAAATTGGAAACTTTTATGAAATTGCTGCAGACACTCGAATAAAGCATGCTCTTACTTTTTACTTTCTTACATTCAATAATAGCAAATCTGAATGTGTTTCTTTTTTAAATCTTACTGAAGGAAGAATGTAAGATATTTGATTATATAAAAATTTTAAATGTCAATTGAAACAAACGTAAAAACGCATGGTTTGCTAAGCTGCAGAAGCGTATTCACTGCGAAATATTTTCCGATATATTTTAATTGCAAAAGATTGTTGTAACTGTAGTTGTGCATCCGGCATCGGAAGAGTGGGTTCAACCGGGGCCTTCGCAATTAGTAACGGGCCTGCGCGTGTATTTTGATGAGTCATCCAAAGAGGCTCGGTTGCTCGAGTCTTCACGTATACATCAGGCATTTCTTAAGCTTCCCAGTGCTTTCAAACGTTATTTTATGTAGTTTTAAGTAGTAATTGTGTTACTAATTCAAGTACGAACTCATTATTAATTTGTTTGCTATGATACATATTGGCATTAAGAAAAATAGATGCATATAATTTGAAGGAAAAACAAAGTAGCGCTTACTCTCATGATTCACGATTGCTTATTTTAGTTTCAGAAGTGGATATTTAATATACTTTAAAATAACTAAATACAGAAATGAGAAAAACATTTTATAATGAATATTTCATTAACGTAGTCGTATTCCCTACGTTAATTTAAACAATTTAACATTAATCTTTAACAAATGATGTATTAAAGTGCGTTTCATTGTTTTCGGGATATCCTGCATATTGGAGAAAATTGATAAAATACGCTCTATAGTGCGATCCGTGAATTAATTATTCTTTAATAAAGACATTTCATGTATTATATGTTATTCTTTTGTCGCTTTCTCAATCGAACTTTGGAATTGAGCAAGCATAATGAACGCTTGTACAAAATATTAACTACATTTGAAGTTTCTATATAAACGGGAAAAAATCAATAATTTATAATTTACTGTATTTCTGCACTGTACCAAATGTAAGTCTGAATCACATAATCAAGGCATATATAACTGATAAATAACATTTTCAACAGGCAAAATTAAATTGTCTAACTAGTATCACAACGCCATGCTTATTTACAAGAATAAATTACACAAGTAATACGATTTCTGATTAAAATAATTTATTTATAAGTAACATATGAATAATTATTCACTAAACATGATTTACATACATATTTTTAGAATTTCTAAATAAATTATAAAAGTGTTCACTTACTTTTACATTCAGAGAAAAATGTTCGAATTTTATGATAAATTTTTATGAAAGGAAACGGCGCAAGATTCACAAAACGACTACCTACATTTAAAGTTCTTTAGTACGACAAAACTATAAAAAAATTATTTTAAAATAATAAAATAATATAATATTTAGAATACTTAAAATAATAAAATAGAACACTGTGAATGGCCAAAACAGGCCTCAATGATTAACTTGATTTTAGCGGTGGCAACTCACGCGCTGGCCCGTTGCTTATCGACGGCCCCGGTTCAACTCGGCTCTCACTAGAACACCGGAAGAGAAGCAGCATCGGTTTTGGTCACTTCTTGAGACGCGTAGAATCTCCCCCCACTTTTCAAGGAGAAAAAAAAAAGAAGAAAGAAAATATAATACATAACTTCCGTTGCTGGTATCAAATTATGTAGTAAAATATTCTTTGAATCGAAATCCGGAAAGAGCTTTACGATGTCGTATAATGATATCCTACAATCCACTCAATCAACACACGCGATCTAACTACTTATTCAATTTAAAAACAACCTCACCTAAATTTCAGATGAGGGTTCCTTGATACCATTCCAAGTATTAGGGCCGAACACTTTCGTTATTTTTATTATTAAATCCGATATATTTTCTTTAAATTTTAAATTAGTGGTGTTGTTGCTTTCTCATTAGTTGCAATTAATTGGTTGAGACATAACAAATTTCCTTTCAAAAAATTGTTGCAACTTCTATTGTGTGTGTCGCTATGACTCAGTCGGATTAACTTGGTTCCCTTGAAAACGCCGAAAGGGAAGCAGCACCGACTTTGGCCAGTATATGCGAGTGATACAACCTCAATGGACTGGACTGAACTGCAGTGGGATCGCGTACGCTGAAGCGACCTGATGCCATCAAAATCGGTCGTGCCTCCTATGCCCTCCATGATGAAACAATACCTGTGGGGAAGCCAATCTAGGTTCTAGTTTTCTCATTTGCAATTGGTTCAAAATTAGGTGCCTTAGTTTTTTCATTCCTGCGTGTTCTAGCAATTTTTCTCTTTTTAATTTGTTGATAAAATTTATAATAAATGAATTTTCTTCTAACTCATAGAGTTTGTGAGTTCTATTTTTGTAACTTTTTCCATATCATTTACTAGCAAAAATCATATACCTTTACATAAATACTAAGCTTGAAAAAATTACACATCTCATGAGTTTTGGTGTTAAGGTTGCAAAATATTTATTTCCCACGGATTTTATTTCTTCATGCTCTGAAATATTTCCGCTAAATGCTGTTGATTTGCGATTCTCACTTTAGTATTTAGTACAGTAATGTAATACGATAATTAAACATTTCAGTCATATTTCTATTTTAATTCCACCGAGTATTCGATATTTATCTTTATTTTCTGAGGTAAATCTAGCTGTCTATACATTTCATGAGCTTTTATATTTTCGAAAGGCGCATGCGTTAATGGGACTATTTTATGAAATAAATAACGCGAAACTGCTTTCAGTATGTTTGCTTAAGGAATTTAAAGCTGTTTCTTTGAAAAATACTCGGACATGAATGATTGATTTCTAAATTTTACTTTGCTTGTATTCCTTCCTCATGTTTTGTTCAACATGTCGAATTTATTTTTCCTTAAATATTTCAATATTTAAGTATTATTTGAGCAGGATACTTACAATAAATTAAGACCGCTTCTAAAAATTTTGAATATTCTAATTCTTATATCTTCAGACAGTTTTTTACTTTAAAGATGTTTGTTCTAGAAAATTTTGGGGAACATGTACATGGTAACGGAGTTTTCTTCATTAAAAATTCGCCATTAGGTCAAATGCTGTTGAATTTTTTAAACTTTAGATTGATTAAAAATACCTTTCAAATAGTATGATATATGAAATTCTTCGAAAGAAGCAATTTTTTTAGGAGGAATTAAGGGTATAATGTACACATATCATGTTATTAAAAAAGTTTTCATTTAGATATCACGATTTACTTCTACCAATTATATCAATATCCGTCATAAGTAGTTTAGAATAGAAATTCAAATTTGCATAAATGTGTCCCTAGGATAGAAAATTTAATTTTACGACAAATAGGAAATTTCAACTATCATTAATTATATAATATGCTATAGAAATAGATCATAATAAATTATTCTTTATCAGCAAGGTATTTTAATTTTTATATTCAACTTAAGATTTAAGATAAGAAATTTGTATCATTCACCAGAAATTTTAAATAGTTTTACTTTGTGAAAGTAAAATTGTGTTGCAATCTTGGCAGACATGTGGTGACGTAAAATCTTCAGTTTTCAGGCATTCTATATCAAGGAGGTGCTCCATTAGCTGTTCATGACTTGCTGGATTTCTAGGGCGAAAAAGGCTTCGAGGGCAAAGGGTTAAATAAATTTAATCGAATAGAAACACAGGAATAATAAAGTTTTAAATACTTGCAGCTAAACTTGCAATGAGAACTGTTGATGATCACGGGAATTTGGGCTAACGTTACTGTCCGTGGCTGCCGTGCACTTACTTCGGGCACTGATTTAAGGGATGTAATTGTATTACATAATCTAATATAAAACCCTGGTAACACTTTGAAGGTCAGGAATCATTCATAGTACTTTACATGAATTTTCAAGACCGTTCATGATAATCACGCACCTGCATCGAAATACTTTGAAGAGCTGAGAACTTGATGGTAATAACGACAATGCACGGTTTAACAAATTACAATTTATCTTCACACTCATCATAATTCTCTTTCGAAAAGTCAGGCTTACAAGAGTCTAAGGTAAACCTTATATGTAAATATTCATACATTTTCTGATGTTTGAAGTTAGCCATTGAACATACGAGTACTTTCATATTTTACATTTTTAAAGTGTCTCCTGTACATTCAGAGCAATTTATAATTTTAATTAGACGTCTGAGGATCTATTATAGCTCGAACACAGCGCTTTACAACTCTTTGGTCGATTTCGACTCCCGATGCGGGCTTAGTTTTTAACTTGTTCGTTCATTTTTAGGTGGTGACGAGACTTTAAAGAGGGTCCTTAAGCGTGGATGACTAGATATACAGGCTGAGGCGATGGCATTTTGGTCAAACCTCTTTGCACTCAATAAATCATGTGACCTAGAGGTGTGGCCATCTTAATATGGAATAGCCAAAGTAAGATGGCACACACCCTCTAAATTACATCATTATTGGGGTGCAAAGGGATATGACTAAAATATCAGTGCGTGCCTGTATATCTCGACAGCAACGATACTTAAGATACTGCCTCCGATAGTACGATAATACTACCTAAAATGACTGCCTACCTGAATCGTATAAATCATGTTACTGTCCCCGATGTGTCCTACTGCCCGAATGCGAAATATGCCTTTTTCGTTGAATTATCTTAATGATTGTAAATAGTGGCTATAAATATATTCTTTAAAATATTATTCGCATTCTTTCTTCATATTCCTAATTCTCTAGGTTGCCGACTGTCCATAACTAATAAATCTTGGTCCTCGGACAATCGGATCCTGTATTTGTTTTGCGAAAAGTGCAATACGACGAATAATCCATGATTTTTTTTGCGAGTATTATTTAATTTTTTCAATTTGTACAAAGAAGACGTGAAAGCGAGTTACAAAGAAGATACTGCAGTTTCCTAAGTAGAATTGCCAGTGTGAGAACAAAGTTGTTCCATTCAAATTTTTACAGTGAGGGTCATCGACTTCGGATTACATATTGGAATGCATGTGAATTCGCCATTTTGCTAAAAAAATTCTGTTCGACATTTCAGTTTTGCCGTTACCACTACGCGCAATTTGGAAAGAATATTTAAAAGAAATTAATGTTTGCAAAAAGTGGTTAATTATAAACTGTGCACTTGGGAACTCTTCTTAAATGATTTAAAAGTAAAGTTAATCTTGTTGTTGAGGATATAAATGCCATTGAAGTTTCTGAGAGTGAAAGTAATGAGTCCAATCACACTGATATTAATGTGAGCAAAAATGTTACACCATTCCTAACCCACAACAAATGTAATTCTGAGAATTGCAATATTTTCGACACTGAAGACAATATTTTTGTCATTTGTAAAGACCTTCAATTACAAATTCCTTGTCGTGTATCTGGAAAGTTGTGGGGATATGAAACTTGTTTCAGAAATAGTTAAAAACATGAGGTGACAAATAGTACATTTCTCTACTTAAAAAAAAAGAAAAAGGTAACTTCTCCTGAATCACCTAAATTTTCTCGTAAAGAATTAAAGAATTTCTTCTGTTTCTTTGTCATTCACACTTCGGAGATCAGGAAGCTCATCGTACTCTCTGTGATTACTCATTATCACAAAGCACGTGTGTTCACATACTTCGAAGCGCCGAGAACTTGATATACTTAATTTTCGTAATGACAATTGACGCGCTAAATAGTTAAAATGTCCACCTCTTTCCACGATAAAAATACGTTAATTGTTACCCTTAATATTACCGTTTCTTAACGTAATTTTAGCATTTTTCTACTGTATTTTTTAACATAATTTTCATTTTTTTTCTTTTAATCACAATTTTAAATAATGGCTACAATTAAACTGTATGCTATATTTTCAGCTTATTAGTAACAAATTACAAATACGGAGTGATTTTTTATCTTGATAAAGGAGAAAACATTAATCGATCCATTAAGGAACATAATATCATTAAGCATATATAAATATCTATTCACAACAATAATTTATTTACTAAGCTAAAAAATAAGAAATAATGATTAACAGTCGCTTTTTTTATTGATAATGAGTGAAAAATATTTTTTTATCACTCAACATAAGAAATATTATCTATTTTATCTTACTCCGGACAGAGCTCGCAACCTCCGGACTGCTGATCTATCCAGTAGATCGCTTTTTACCTGCCCGTAAATGACTACAGATTGAAAAGGTGAAGAATTTTCTGAATGAGACTTAGAAATTATTTTCAAGATAACTTTCAAGTAATCTGAAGCGTTCCGTGATACAGTTTTTATATTTATGAAAGTATTACATTGTAACGATTTTAGGTTTTTTATTGCAAAATTAAAATATATATTTACTAGTACTATTTAATTAATTAGGGATTTCTGGATACAAGAAAAATAATACAAATAAATGTTTCAGTCATCGTGCTTAGAGTAAAAATTTACATTCAGTTCATAGAAGAATTTAACAGAATCAAGATTTTTCACATCCCCCCCCCTTCTTTTTTAGAGGTGTGAGCTGTAAAGAGTCCTTTTGTTCCGCTGTTGGGATTTCAGGGGTAATGTGGAAAGTGCGGATTATCGAAGAATCTTTAAATCTTCTCCCCCGTCCTATGAATAAAGAGTTGCCCATAAAGAGGAAATAACTCATCAGACCACCTGTTTTAAAAGTAAGGCAATTGGGTAAGAATTTACAGCACTTTCCTGAGAACCGATTACGATACAGACAGATTTTATACGTTATTAATTCAATGTAATATTTTTATTTTATCAACACAATGACGCAAAGTAATATACTAAAAACTGTAATTGATTGCGTCTGAAAAAATGATGATTTATGTAACTAGAATACTCAATAAAATAATTATTTTACATTTATATGTTATTGTTTATCACATATCTTGAATAAAAAAGACTTTTATATGTAGCAAAAAAAATTTCAGATCATAATTTAGAGTGGAATTACAAATATATATAAATCAGTGATTTTTGCCAAAAAATTGAAAAATTGCTTTTATTTCTACAAAAGCAAACTTTCATAAAAAAAATATATTTTTTCTTTAGTTTTGGCGTAGGAGAAACTAAAATTTAACATGTAGAAGTCAGACCCAAAAATCGTGTTGACCGGTGTTATACATGTTTTCTACCCGATGGCTGTTGTATTGCCCAATAAAATTAACATAGGTAGTTCTTATTATAGATGAAAAATAAGGTTGGACCTTTCAATCTTCCATTCAGGAAATTCGACTGACGAACTTTAGCTTCAGAAAAATCTGTACTCCATTTAGGTTTTAATTAGAAGTAAATTTACAAAAGAGGGGAAAAAACTTTTACATGTCCAAAAGTAGAACTATAAAATCATTAATGTCGTTTTCATACGATTGAGATTTTGCATGAAGCGCATGAGAGAAAAGGGTACCTGCCCCGGGTGAGGATCGAACTCACGACCTTCAGATTTCTCGTGCGAGAGGATTATGAGACTGACGCGCCGCCTACTGCGCTACCGAGGCTCAACCCGCGGGACATTATGTTCAATGAAGTACTAAGCGCAGACAATTTCAAATTTTGCATGTATGTTGCGAAATAGAATTATACATTAAATGATGCAGTAACAATATTTTGCCGTTTATATATCATTAATTAATAAATGATATAATATGAGTTTAAAAAATTAGACATTTTGCGACGATAAGTATTTTTTTTTAAATTAACACTTTTATAAATTTTACATTTTAAAAAGTTCGAGGATTTTAACAGCGTTTTATCGGAACAATATTTTAATAGAACGTTTAGGGTTGAATACGGAAACAAAATTATTTGACTTAAACTTTACGGTTAGAAAAATTCCCAAGCCGCACACTACCGTTAAAAAAACAACAAAATACTGAGCTCGTCCTATTATCATTTCTCTGAAGCGCATTTTAAAAATAAAACTTGTAGCGTCAAATTAACGTATCCTATGAGCGCATTTCAAACGTTTATTTGGCGTTAAATATGCGGATTTGAAACATTGCCAATTTCCGATCTTTGTAAGGAAATCTATATGTATATTTTTAAACGAAAAAAAATACGCTTAGATTCCCGCTTTGTCTAGAACTCTTTAAATCAGCGTTATTTTAACGATCAATGGCGCCTGGGATAGTTCCGGAGATAGAGGTGGACCACCACCTCCTTGATATAGAAGGCCTGAGAATAGACGCTCTTCGTCATCACTAGGTATTTTAAGATGACGTCATCACAGTTTTCATTCCACTAGGTAAAACTATTTAAATTTCTGGTGAATGATTTTTAGAAAATATCTTAGGATAAAAATAAAAATACCTTTCTGATAAAAAAAAATAAATTATTATGATCTATTTCTATATCATATTACATAATTAGTGATAATTCAAATCTCGTACTTGTCGTAAAATTAAATTTTCTATCTTAAATCATTAAAATGTTTTACGCGGGAGTAAAATCACCCGAAACTTTGAATAGTTTTACTTTGTGAAAACAAATGTGTGATGACGTCATTTAAGTGGACCAAGAGATGACGTAAAGAATTTCTGTTCTCAGGCCTTCTATATATAGCAGGTTGTAGGTGGACGTGGAAGAAGGTGATTGTCGCCGTCAGAACTTCGTCCAGTCCAATGACGAAGTAGCTCGTTATTTGTGAAACAAAACTTGTAATGTTTCTTTCTCCAGTAAAGTCAACTTTGTTGCTGTATTGGCAATATATTATTTTTTTAAACCTTCCAATCCCGGAAGGGGAATTTGACTCAGACTATACATGTATATATATATACAAAAAAGATTTTTTAAATTTATTAGATTAATCTTCTGTCATACAATAACTTATTATTCATACTTTGTCACTATTAATAATCATTATAATTTTTAAAAAGCAATATGTTATATTTAATTGGCTGTACTATCTATTTTATTCAATAATTTTACTTTTTTATTATTATTCTATATATCTTTAATTTTATTAATATACCTGGATACTCATAAAGTATAATAATATTATACATCACTTTTATTTTGTGGCAACACCAGTTTTCACTTTTTTACAATTCTTAACATTGGCAACACGTATTACTTGTTCTCCATGTGCTCAAGATTGGTATGTAGATCTCTCAATGCTATTTCTATTTTTTGTTATCTTTTTTCTTTCTTTTTTTCTTTTTTATAGTAGGGTAGAGCCCAGAAAGTGTGGAGTGAATATCTTTTGATATGCCACACAACCGAAACCCTACTATTTTGTCTGATTTTAATTATAATCCCCTGTTCGTGGCTCCTGATGATGGTGACAGTCTTTATAATTTCCGTTCCATCCTATTTTCACAATAATTATTGCACTTTAATTGGCTCTGCTTTTATTAATTTTTATTATTTTTTTTCAAATTGTGGTTTCTATTTCTTGCTTCTAGCTGTTATCTTTTTAATGCCAGGTATGTCTTATTTGCAGTATATATTGTGTTTTACTTATTAGTTATATATATATATATATATATATATATATATATATAAAGGAAGCTCCTTATTTGTGAAGCAAAACTTGTAGCGTTTCTTTTTCCAGTCAGCTTTGCTGCTGTATTGGTAATATATTATCTTTTATAAGTTTTCCCTAATCTGGTAAGAATTGTGACACACCCTCTGCTTTTATATCATATTAGAAGGTTACATTTTTAAGGTATCTCCTATAAATTTAGAGCAAGTCACATGACTTCTACAGTGCAACAAACTGGGACCAAAATATCCACACTACAACTTCTATACACATTCACAGATTTAATGAATTTATTTCAACCCTATGATCATGATCGAAATTGTGTATCAGAAAAGCATGCTTGCCTTTGAGCTAGTGGTTGTGATGAGCTGATAATCTTTTCGCACTCAGTACTTCCCACAGGATACACCCTTCCAATAGTGGAGTGGCATGTTGAGGACTAACAAAACTTTTAATTTTCGGATTGTGCTCCAAAAAGATGAAAAGTTAAAAAGTCATCATAAATTTTGTATGTAATATTAGAAATAGATAAATGTTTGTTGTTCTCTCTTGCATAATATTGTTACAAATTTTTGGGATGATTTATACTTCAGGGACTTAATTTAGACTAAAATTTTTGTTTTCGCCTGAAATAATTCAATTTTGCGTTTTGTTCCATGTAAATCTGTTAACTAGAACAAGAAGGGGTTTACTGCTTTTGTCATGATTACTGATTTATTGAATGTAGATGTTTTAATTTTAAATATATATGTAAATGTGGAGAATTTTTTTAATTAAAAAAGCAATATTTTTATTTTCTTAAAAAAAGAATCAAATAATGTCTGTTCAGATGTGTGAAAAAATCAACAAAATATGTAGTTTCAAATCTCCAGATGTATGCGAGCCTTTAATCCCAGTACAAAAATTGACTCGTCACTTTACCTCAATCACTAATTAAAATTGGAACACCAGAATTTTCACACAGAAAATTGCTTAAAAAATATTTGCTAGTGCAGCAATGAGGGTGTAGCTGTCGAAAATCTCTCTTTGATCAAGATGTAGATTTGGTAGCAAACAAAACGTTGTACTTCGAAAGCATAGGAAGAATTAGGAGATGTCGTAGGGTGAGTGTAGATGCGTGTAAAGCTGGGCGCGAATTTCAGAAGTATGTTAAATCTTACAGGATTAGAATCATTACCGAAATTTAAAAAAAAGTAAGAGAAACTATTGAAAGTGCGGATCTCCATAAAATCCATTTTCTAACATACATTATAATACAGAATTTTGACAAAGAAGAATTGATAAATAAAGGAGAGAGAGGAGGAGTGAGAGAGAAGGAATTCTAAAATTCTTATTTCTTAAATAAAATTTAATCGAATGCATGTGTCGTAAGTAGTTAGCTGAAATAAAAGGCGAAAAAAAACTTAAAACGGCATCAGATCTTGTAATGTCAACATCGTCTGTAAACAAATGAATTCTCTATCATTTCACCTTTTTTAATTCGTCTTATTTATTTCGCCTGTCAAAGTAACCGTTTTCATAAGTGCTATGTAAATTAAATCTCATCTATTAGACTATACAGAGTTTTATAACACCTTTCTGAGGCACAAAGTTCAGAGAAAGAGCCGACTATCAGGTATGTGCTTTAGAACTTGTTACAAGTCGGGTTCTTTTCCATGTTCGGAGACGGGAAGGATGGACGATGCAGACAATGTTTAGTCCCAATATATTTTTATTAACACATTGCTAAAGGGACACAAAACACTTTTTTATAATATAAAACATTTAAACTGCAACAGTCCTTTTCAGCTCCCTGGCATGAACCGCCAGTCGCTTGAGCTCCTTTTTCGGACCACTCTTCTCTCCCTCTCCTCGAGCGGAGCTGAGAGTTGCTAAAACAAATACGGGTCTGCCACCCGAAACTCAAGGGCAAGGTTACCATAATTGGCGAACCTAACACGCCCCACCTATAAAATTAGCCCTTAGTGGCTGATTATATCTAAACATAATAGAAACACATTGTATATTCAATTAATAAACTTCAAACTAAATTATACCAAATACACTATAAGATGCCAACGTATGAAAATTACACAATATTGTACCAATTATAAAAAGAATACAAAATATAAACATTATACTAACCATAAAAAGATTACAAAATATGCACGTAACAGTCACATTAATCGAGACAATGCATCGGCAGCTGGGTGTTGTACACCAGGTCGGTGTGTGATGAAATGGTTCCATCTTTGTAAAGCTAGAGTCCAACGGGTTAGCTTAGGACTTTTTGGAGTGGTCTGGTTCAGAAACTTTAATGGATTATGATCCGATATTATCTCTACTCGAGCACCGCAAATCCACTTGTCGAATTTATTCATACCAAATAGCACAGCCCATGCCTCTTTCTCGATGCTTGCCCAGTTCTTTTAGGTGGCCGTAAATTTTTGGCTGGCAAATGCTATTGGCTTGTATGATCCATCGGCATCTGATTGAGTTAAACAACACCCTACTCCTATGTCTGATGCATCACAGTGAACCTGAAAAGGCAAGTTGACATCGGGAGTAGCTAATCCTGTCACTTGACAAAGCAAATCTTTTAATTTATTAAAAGAATTTTCTTCGTTTTCTCCCCAAGAAACAATATTTGGTTTATTTTTCTTGGTAAGATCTGAAAGTGGACGAGATATTTCCTCATAATTTGGTATATAGGTGTGGTAAAAGCCCATCAATCCAAGTACTGAACGGACCGCAGTTTTATTGGTAGGTCTGGCCAAATTACGAATCGCTAATACTTTGTCTTCATCTGGTGCATGCCTACCTCCTCCTATCACGTGAAATAGGTATTTTATCTTTTTGGCCACGAAAATACATTTATCCAACCTTACTGAAAGATCGCGATGGTCCAACTCAGTTAGAACTGACACTAAACAACACCTCCTATATAAAGAAAGCCTAACAACTCCTACGTCACCAGGCTTTGACGTCATCATTTGACCTAGATTTAAAAGTTTTATTTTCACAAAATAAAACTATAAAAAGTTTCTGGTGAATTTACTCAAGAATAACAATATTTTAATAATTTGAGATAAAAAATATAATTTTTGACAAATTGCAGTTTTTAACCATGACTAATTAGACAATATGATAAGGAAATAGATCGGAATGAATAATTTTGTATGAGAAAGGTATTTCAATTTTAATTTTTTACTTACGATATTTTCTAATATTTGTAGCATTCATCAGAAATTTTAAAAAGTTTTACTTTTTGAAAGTAAAACTGTGATGACGTCATCACGTGAAGGCCTGGTGATGACCCAGACAGCACATAAGCTTAAATCAAGCTTGACATTTCCTTCAATTTGACGTATTAATACAAGCTTGACTTTAGCTTGATTTTAGCTTTCGAAAGTGCACTGATGGCGCCATTTGTGAAAGAGAATGGATATTAACTGTCTAGCGTTCCTCAAATTTGCTGAAAAGTTGTAAAAGATGTGTTTTATTTTATTACCAGTGCCATATTACCGGCAGGGCAAACGGGGCAACGCCCAGGGCCTACAGATTTTAGGGCCCAAAGATCTTACATCTTACACTTTTGTAGTTTAAAATAAAATTACATAGGATAAAAAAAATTTAGATGTTAAATAATTTTTTTTTAATTACAAAGTATGAACAACGTAAATAAATCATATTTACATTTGTATAAATTAATTTATACTTATTTTTAATTCTTCGAAATGCTCCATATCGATATAGCATACCAATATGTAGGAAAATAACTAACCACATTTGTAAAGAAAATTTTTAGCGTTAAAAAATAGCAAAATCTTTCAATCATTTGTTACCCTAGGAAATATTTACAAAAATAACTAAAGTGTTTGTATTCCATACATGTTAGCAACTGTGATATAGCATTTCGAAGTAACGTTCTGTTTCTTTGATTTCAGATTACTTAGCACAAAATTTGTGTTAAGTATGTAAACCCATTCCTAACACAAAATTTGTGTTAAGAATGGGTAAGATATTTAAAAAACCTTCAGTATTAACCGATCATAATCTTTTTTTAAGGGGAGGGGGTTATTGCAAGGGGCCCAAATTTTTTCTTCTGCCCAGGGCCCACAGTTGTCTTGATCGGGCTCTGTTTATTACGCACAAAACCTGGACATTAGAACACGCAAGGGGAAGGAATGCATGGGATAAGCCCCTGTGAAGTGTAACACGAGGGGAGTTTTAGTTTTATTTACATCTAATTAACATTAGTAATTCCATTAAGTAATTAATTAGCCCTAAAAATAAATTTTAATATAATTAACACACTTCGGTTAGTTAATATACTTCACTTTATGAGTGGTTCACCATAGAATTAAAAAAAAGATTATATATTTCCAAATATGGAAATTCTTCAAAATAAAATACAATTATACTACGAAATTGATTTCGAAATCAGTCGTTTGTCTCGATTTTGGCCAGCAGTATTGCTCATGAGTGTTGCGGTACTGAAAGTTTTAAAACGTGTGCTGCTCTTAAGTTTATATTATGTTTATTTCCCTATTAGTAGAGTCTCTAAATCACACATAAAATTATTTTTATTTTGATGCATCCCATGGAAAAAAAAAACAAATAACATATCGCCCACTTATCAATCTGGCCAGAAAACGGCGTGTTAGTCACTTCAAACTTTAATCACAGCTGCGCGAAGCTTGGTAGCTCGACGGATAGCACGCTCGCCTCCAAACCGAAAGGTCCCGGGTTCTATTCTAGCCACGAACACTTGATGGAAACAGATTAAATTAAATTGAAATTTCAGCGTAGAGTGGGAAAATGCGTGGCAAAATGAAATATTTGGGGCGAGTACGCCGACCGGCGCCTCGTGTATTTAGGACATTTTTTTTTAGGAAAATTTTTTAAGCTTGAAATTAAGCTTGCTATGTCAAGCTTGATTCAAGATTGAAATGTCAAGCTTAATGCATGCTGGGCAAGTACAAACTAGAACACTTGATTCAAGCTTGCATTAAGCTTACACGCTTGAAATTTTCAAGCTTAATTCAAGCTTATTGACTTGATAAATCAAGCTTGCTGCAAGTTTGCTGTGCTGTCTGGGGACGTCAAAGTTTCAGTTGTTGTTGTTTATATGTAGGAGGTGTTGCTCCAAATGAACTAAATGGTCTTCGAAGGTTTTTGAAAATATTACCACATCGTCCATATACGCTTGCGTATACTCTGAATGTGATTTTAAAACGCGATTCATTTCTCTTTGAAAAGTTCTAGATGCCCCGGCAAGACCAAATGGCATGGTCTTCAAAGGGTAAACGGCATTGTTGGTGGTAAATGCCGTGAGAGGTTTGCTATCCTCCTCGATTTTTATATGCCAGTACCCCTTTAATAAATCTAGGCTAGTCAACCAATGGGCAGCGCCAGCTATTAAGATCAACTCTTGCATATCCTTCATAGGGAAAATGGGAACATTGGTGACTGCATTTAACGCTCAAAAATCTATACACATCCTCATCGTAGAGTCCTTTTTTCCACACAAACTGTTGGGTGGGCGATTGATGAACTAGACGCTTCAATTAAATCTAGGTCTAACAGTTCTTAGACCTGACGTTCAACTTCCTTCCTAAAAGCAATTTGGGACGCTATAACAATGAGGCCTTTTACGTACGGAATTTGGAATAAGATTGATTTTATGTGTGGCAACCCGGGCTGGTTGCACAGGCTTAGTAAAGATACGCTTGAATTTTACAATTAAATCTTTATGGGCTTTTAATTGATTACTATTTAAGTGTTCAACGTTAAGATTTTCAAGAATTTCCAAAAAATTAGGTTCTCTGGTAGCGGATGTTAGAGTATCAACTTGACTGAACTCCTTTTCTTCTTCAAAAATTACGTTTACTGAAATAGCCCTAGATATGTATTGTTTCAACTTATTTTGGTGTATATGTTTATTGAACCATCTGGCAGATTTGCTATGTTGTATTCAAGTGCAGCTGTTCTTAAATTTTTAAAAAAGCATTAGGGAAATGTTTGGTCAACCGTTTTCTACTTAATAAAACATTTAAGAGTGAAATACGGAAGGTTACTAGTTTTCTATCACAGATCATAATGGAAGAGCATCGAAAAATCATTTTTGTTATCGATTCATCATTAATAGGAAATGTAAGAAAACATTGAAGGTATCATCATGTATCTAAAAAAAAATAAGTAAGTGTAATGCAACACAAAAGGGAAAACATTATGCAACACGGCAACATTTTCTTTTCAAATGTGTAACAGGATTTTAATTTCGGTCTTTTTATCATACGGATACCTTGTAGTAAGTATACTTTGCACATTTCTACTTTTTCAATTTTTGAACTTTAAAGGGACTCGGTAATACCTATCAAACTCTAATAAACTTTGTAAAATCTGCGGAATATTATGAAAAGAATACACTCAGAGGCACACATACATTATGCATTTATATTGAAATGTATGATTGTTACTTCTGATTTTTTATATATATTTATATTTTTCAGAATGTATAGTTGAATTTATTATATACATCATATATTTGAACAACGTAAGTAAAGAGCAACACAAAAGCGTAATGTTAAGTATTTCAATCCGCTAGAATCTATTACAAATATTTCTTTCGTTATACTTTAAGATAGACGTAATATACTTTACATGTGAGACTGGTTTCTAAAACACATGATGTTACCTGATGTCATACCATCTACATCATGTGTTCCTGGTAAAAGGAATATTTAAAAGTCAAATGTAATTCGGATGATAAAATGAATGTCTCTTTTATAGGCATTTTATTTTATGACATGTGATAGATGCTTTAGACTATAACATCAGAAACTGCTAAAACTGATATATTTTCTTCAAACTATATTTCTTTTGCGCTTCCTTTCGAGGTCACATACATATTTTATTGCTTCGTTTACTTTCTTAAATCTTTTTGAAGAAATGTTGGACATGCAATGTTTTGTTGTGACCACTTAATATTGGATTCACTGCCCATCTTCACATTCTTATCTTCCATCGATGTAAAGCTGCGCAATTAATTTTATTGCACTTGCAACTAAAGTTTAGTGTGATAAAGATATTGGTTATATATGTGTTATATTTAAGATTGCCAGCTTTATTACGGATAGATACTATTAAACGGATATTTCAGCTATAAATTTCAATATATTCTTAAGACAAATACATTTCTGGGATGGATATTCTATTCATGTTTTCCGTATATTATACAAAAAATATAGTGAAGCATGTTTATAGTTTTTATTATCTATCTATATATACATAAATACGCTAAGTAAAACCTTAGTGTTTCTTTTGCAGCGCACTGCCCGAACGGATGACCGTGAAATTCGGCACAGTTGAAGTTCGTATGAAATTGTTTGTACGAATGTTAAAATTTTTGTGTTGTATTCTAATGCACCGTAATAAATTAGAGAAGGAATTTGGCATGCAGTATTTCGTGCCAAGTCGGCCGATGGTTCCATTGTTGTGTCAATTTTGAAATAAAAATACTTAGTTTCAGCAGGACTATAGGGGTATACTATTACAACAAAATTTGCAAAAAGTGGAATTATTCCCCAGTTTGGTAATACGCCAATGACTAAAATGTGTTTGGCGACTTTTTTTATACGGCGGCAATCATTCGAAAAAAGAACAAATTTATTGAGTCAGCAAGGTTTCATACATGGTCAGTCGTACGCCTCAGCAAGTAGACTTGAATCATTCGACATTTAAGACTTTATAACTCCAAACCTAATGGGGTCTTTAGCGGAGGATAGTTCCAGGTTCAATTTTCGGAGGTGGCCACTAGACTTTTTAGATAAGCTTAAAATGTTCAAAATGCAAACTGAATGCGTGAAATCCAAGGTCGGTAGAGGGAGATGACTGTATGACCCATTCCCTGGAGCTGCCTTTGTATTAAGAGAAATGTGATAGAGTTTTTATAAATACACCGTCTTCACAGAAAAGAGTGGTGGTTGTAAAGTGAAATTGTACAAAAGTGGTCACTAAAGACAGATAGTCTCTTAGCCAAGGAGGTCACTTTAGTAGGTCCCAGTGTATATGGAATGGTGAGACATTCTTTGACAGAAGAACTTTATTCACACTCAAATTAAAAAAAAAAATAATGCTTTATGTTCGAATTTCGACCACTGGCAGACAACTAGTATATATAAATAGACTACCCCATAAACACTGTCCTAGACTTTTATTCCTTAAATATTTATCCTAGACAAATACTATACAACAGGGTGGATTACCCTTATCTGGAAAAGAGAAAAAAATTATTAATCAGAACCTACGAATGCGGAAAAAGCGTTCTGTAGAATACAGATTAAGGTAAAAATGATTACCAAAGTTATAATTTAACACTTCAGCAAGGGAGTTAAATTGTCAAAAAAATACATTGAAAACTATTCAATTCTACTCTTACATGAAGGAAAAAATATTATCATACGGATATTAAGAGAAAAGTAATTTTAAATTTAAATTTTTAAATTTCTTGCTACCGCAAGATGGTTGAATTTTTGTGGAGGAAAAAAGAATTGATTCTGGTTAGATTAGATTTGACGCAAAGTCATATATTTAATGCAATATAAATTTACTAAAGTGATAATTACTGAACAATGAGTGGTCAATGCTATGTAGGAGTGCTATGAAATACAATGAACGTTGCAATAAATTAGGACTTAGATCCCCTTCCCTACATCGTCGAATACGTTCTGCAACCCCATTTACAGCAGTAATACTAGTATGTACAAAGAGGCAACACTATTTTTTCCCGTCTCCTCTTTCATATTCCCAACCTTCCATAAATCGTAAGCACCTAACTTTCAGCGACCCGACCGCTTGAGTAAAGCTGATCCCTGCTCAATTCTAGTGGCTTTCGGAGTCACTAAATGCTGCTCTCGCAAATTGAGGTTCTTATCTGTATACTTCGTTGTGTATGTGCACTTGATCTAATACTGCACTATGGCTATGTTAGAAAAGGTATGATTTTTTCCTGTGTTTCAATCTGAGTATGATATGCCGAACAATGTGCTTCCTACGAAAACGTTTTAAGTTACGTATGCTGACATTCAAATGAGAACCGCAGCAAACTCTAGAATCTACATCTCGATTTTACACCTCGAGAACTAATTTGAAGAAGTTTCAAATTAGTTAGACGAGAACTGGAAACGAGCTTCAATTCAATCATAGACCAAATACAGAATTTTGTGAAAAATGAAATGTTACCATGACAAATATCGTGCTCTTCTGTAATCCTACAAGGCAAGAAAGAAAGAAGTTTGAAAGCTATCTGAAGCAGAACTGATACTTTTTGAAAGAAAGTAAATGCTTTTTTGCTCTATCGGTGTTTACTTTAAAAAGGCAAGTTTTTTTTTAAATCGAAATGTAAAAGGGAAACAGGAAAGCCACCCCCCTGATATATTGACTAACAATATGTTTAACCCTCTCTTATGAGAGAAAGGGTGATAGAATAAGCGATTAAAAAAAAATAAACACTAATTCTTGTACTCAATATACGCCTACGTCCAGCTGTAGTACTGCATACTGTTATGAATTTTAAAGGTGATCTCTCTTTATGGTGGGTGGATTTATACTAAACTTTGTGTTCTGCTTGTCAAATAATTAACATCTGCATTTTGTTGCAGGTAAATCGGATAACAAGAACGCAAGATAGGAACCTTTGGTTTTTCCCATTGATCATTTTCCCCAATCCCACAATTTGGCGGTTACTCGCCAAATATTGGAACTATCACTTAGATGAAATTAATTTTGGGGTTTACTGTTTAGTGCCAAATTTGGCGTTATTTCGCGAAACATTTCAAAGCTTGGTGACGCTTGTCGCGATTTTATTAGTGGGGTCTTTAATTTCAGCTTTATTACTCTGGTGTTACGTAAAAGCATTAGTATTACGAAACCAATGTAAGGGACCAATAGAAAAAAATCGATTTGGGATAACTTATCGATCGTTTTTCTCTACAAGTGATGACTCAAAATCGAAAAGTTATCGATTTTGAGTTATCACTTGTAGAGCAAACTTCACTGGGAGCTGTTTGCGCACCGTTTACTCGTTAGTTTCTCTATGTTTATTTTGAAGGTTGTCAGTGCATTTTTCATTCTTGTATACTGAGGAGCAGTTAAGAGTTCTGCTCGAGAATTTCCACTGAAATTTCAGGCCGTTACGCGTTTCATTGTATAAGAAACACAGTATTGTTATACAAATTGTTGTTATTAGTTAATTTCTGTGAATTCAGTACTGAAAATTACTTCTCGCGCTTCTAAAATAATAAAATTTGTGTTTCCTCTTCCTACTCTGCTTTTCATATACATTGGAATTTTAAGCTTACGAATACGAGAACTAACAGAATATCTGCTGCTTATGCTGTAGACGGTAGGAATCCCAGAACTAACAGAATTTCTGCTGCAATATTATCCTGTAGACAGTTGTTACTCTTCCATGCTAATAATAATACAGTGTCTGTAAAATCTGCTTCAAAGAAAGTGCAAACTCCTGACTTACATGTGACCTCACCTCTAAATGTCTAACAAGAATCACATTGAAACTTACGGATTCAGAAATGATTCCTCCGAATAGCTTTCGAATATTGATTTAGAGATAAATTATTCAATTTGATAAATATTTTTATTTCACTTTCATTTTCATACCTAATACGTCATACTAGTGACACATATTGGATGGTGTTTTAACATTACACAATACTCAATTTAGGGAATTGACTTTGCATATGAATATTGCGTTCGTTTTTTTAGCAGAAATTTGTCTAAAATTGCAGCTACAATTTTGCTCTAACAACTTCTATAAAAGCTGAATTTTGAATAGTAATATTTTAATTCCTTTTTCTTTAATAATTTAATGTTTTATCACGCACGTTAAATATTTTGTGTGAGAGTGTCGCATTTTCTGCAGTAAAAGAGTAATTTCTTTTGTCATTCGCTCTGTGTCTTTAATAGATGATAGTCCAAAATAGTTTCTTTCTTTCTGGACGTCTTAGCTGTTTTTTATTACATATATATATATATATATATATATATACTGAGCGCCAAGACTTGCAGCTCTCTCTCTATATATATATGTATGTATGCATGTATACATTTGTTTATATGTATATATTGCGTTTAATGGACACTTGGAGCAGTAAATGGTGGGAGGACATCGTAATATCATACCTTAATGCAGACAGAAGTACATATACTTCTTAAGGTTCATTTAATGGTACATGTTTTATTGATTACACATTCTATGTCTTTCGAGATGAAGTATACTAATGTATGGAATGCAACATTTTTAAAAACTTTTACCAAAGCTTAATATCTGTGCACGCTATATTCCTTTCACTGCAATCATTAAGTTATTTTATTGTGTCAGATACTTAGGTCTGTGTTCCAAACACACTTTTATTTGTTTTATTTATTAATTTATTTATTTTAAATTTCGTATGATGTTATTAATTTCTGTTATCTATAAATTTAAAGAAAAACAGCAGCATTCGCCTGGACATAGTTATTTTTTAGTAAAAAAATGCATTGTTCGTAAACAAAGAAATATATATTAGCAAAGGTAGAAAAGAGATTATTTTTTTAAAGAATTAAATTTGGTTTCAAATCCTTTAAACGAGTAGACGAACGCAAACTTGTGTCATGTTGATTTACAAAACATTTACATAACTTTCCTATAACACATGCAAAAACAAAATATACTTTTCCATTTTTCATAAAAAATGAAACCTGGAAATATAAAAAGAAATTTTGTAACCAATTATTCTAAAACCGGATTTGAAATAAAATCTTATACTTGAATGAAATCCAACATGTGCAGATGAAAATTCAAATTAGAAACTTTTATGAAATCGCTGAGGACACTCGAATAAAGCATGCTGTCACATTTAACTTTCTTACAATGAATATTTGCAAATCTGAATGTGTTTTTTTTTCTTATTTATTACTGAAGGAAAAATGCAATATTCTCGTTTGTATAAAATTTTAAATATCACGTGAAACAAACAGAAAAACGTATGGGCTGTAAAGTTATTGAAGTTTGTTAACTGTGAAATATTTTTCCATATATTTAAATTGCAAAAGATTGTTGAAACTATACTCGTGCATCCGGCATCAGATGAGTGGATTAACCCATTTATGCCTAGTGTCCCTTTTTTGGGACGGCATTTTCGCTGTTAGTCGAAAACGTTATTTATTTTTCCTAGCCTTTATTCATGAGTATTGAGCCTCAACTCTACAAAATATTTTAACATGACCAAGTAGGATGTTGATATTTCGATTTTTATGCATAAGGATTTTAAAAGAAATCATCCCTTGTTCAAGAAATCGACATCAGAATTTCATCTATTATTTCTGTTATCAGTAAAAATCGAAGAAAGTCGCAAAAATATCCAGGCACAAATGTGTCAAACACTCGCTTGTCACTAGAACATCGAAATAGAAGCAGCATCGGTTTGGGTCAGTCCTTGAGATGAGGAGAATATACCTCGTTTGGACAGCTGGGAGACCGTGTACGCTGAATGAACCCCTTACTCCACTTTTCAGGGAGAAAAAAAGAGAAAAAACAAATAATAATAAAATAGCTTCTCTTCTTGGTATCAAACTATCAAGCAGAATATTCTTTCAATCGAAGTCAGAAAAGAGCTTTACGATGTCCTATGATGATACTCTGCAGTACAGGTAATCAACACACGCGATGTAATTACTCCTTCAGTTTAAACACAACCTCACCTTAATTCTACGTGAGGGTACCTTGATTGCTTCAAAGAATTGGAAGAAAAGCACCATCGCTCTAAATTTTAAATCGATACATTTTCTTTAAATTTTAAATTAGTGGTGTTAAAGTTTTCTGATTAGTTGAAATTAATTGTTTGATACATATCAAATTTCCTTTCAAAAAATTGCTGTAACTTTTACTGTGTGTGTCGCTGTGACTCACAAGGAGAGAGAGCGACCTTGGAATAACCAATTTGAATTAAATTTGTACAAATATAGCTCACAAGACATACAATAACGTTGCAAATTTCAGGACGCAGCTTTCAGGCATTGACAGAAAATCACTCTCTGAACGCACTAATTTGCAGTGCTATTGTTAACGTGTGCGATTCCAGCTACCGCTGGGTTTGTTTTGAATGTTTCTTTAGACATTTTAGTGTCCAATTTAATTAAATAATAAAATAAAATTAATCTTAACATCACAGCTTGCGTAAGAATCGATTTCATATAAATTATTAATATAATAGCTATTCTTCCAATGTGTGGTATTTACAAATAGCAAAGCAGATTAATAAGCAGAAAATAATAAAAATAAACAACTTAATCCTATAGAATGCTTCATCAAGGAACAGATGCTTGGAGCATGCAAACATGTCTAATTTTGTGAATGGTCGTAATACGAATTATATTCCTTTAAAGAGAAGTTGTATAAAATATTACATGGCAGAAATAAATAAATAAATACGGAAAAGATACATAATATTAATAATTTATTTGAAATTGAATTAATAACAAAAGCTGTGATGTACTTGCCCTTGGGTTTAAACACAACCTCACCTTAATTCTATGTGAGGGTTCCTCGATAGCTTCGCGAAAGGACACAGACATCATAGGTTCTTAAAATTTTAAATTGGATACATTTTCTTCAAATTTTAAATTAGTGGTGTTGTTGTTTTCTGATTAGTTAAAATTAATTGATTGATACATATAAAATTCCCTTTCAAAAAAGTGTTGTAACTTGTACTGTGTGCGTCGCTGTGACTCACAAGAAGAGAGAGCGACCTTGGAATAACCGATTTGAATAAAATTTGGTACGAATATAGCTCGCAGGACATGCAATCACGATGCAAATTTTAGGACGCACCTTTCAGACATTCTCAGGAAATCAATCTCCGAACATTCGAAAATCAGCGTATGCAGCTTAAATTCTTTTTTGATGCAAAAGGAATGGAGCGTCCGTGGCGTAGAGCGTAAACACGCTGATTTGCGGTGCCATAGTTATGGTGTTCGATTCTGCTACCGCTGGATTTGTTTTGAATGTTTCTTTAGACATTTTAATGTCCAATTTAATTAAATAATAAAATAAAATTAATTTTAACATTACAGCTTGCGTAATATAATCGGTTTCATATAAATTATTAATATAGTAGCTATTTTTCCAATGTGTGGTATTTACAAGTAGCATAGCAATTTAATAAGCAGAAAATAATAAAAATAAACAATTTAATTCTATAGAATGCTTCATCAAGGAACAGATGCTTGGAGCATGCAAACATATCTAATTTTGTGAATGGTTGTAAAACGAATTATATTCCTTCAAAGAGAAGTTGTATAAAATATTACATGGCAGAAATAAATATTTAAATAAGGAAAAGATACATAATATTAATAATTTATTTGAAATTGAATTAATAACAAAAGCTGTGATGTACTTGCCCTTGTATCTCACATCGTGAATCATGTGTCATGTATTAAGTCGCAATATGGGTATCTCTTTGATTGCTTTTACGTTAAACTGTTTCTTTGTGCTCCAAATTGGGATACATTTTTGTAGTTGTTGTTCATTTCCATTTACACGAGCCAACACATCGCTGAGTGGATAGAGCACTGAACATTAGTAAGTGTAAAGGTCCAATGTTCTGGCCTACCGTTCGGCTGTCGATTTGACAGTCTAGTGTTTTGATGGGTTTCTCCAGATGTAACTTGAATACGGGTTAGAATCCCTTAAGTTATCCTCCATCCAAGGAAGTCCTCCCTTCGGTAGATACGCTAAATATACTTTCCCACAACAACAAAAAAAAAAACACATTTAAATGAAAATTTTAAATTCATGACTAACTATCTTCATGGTAGAAAGCCTTGAAAAGAAAGAAACTAAGACAGGGGGCGAACCAGACGCTCATTTCTATTGTAAATAATTAATTAGAATTTTAATCATTCGCGTTAAATTAGTTGAGTATCGAAGAAACTTGTAAGTTCCCATGCATTAATTCAGCAAACTTTACAATGACGGATACGTTAAGTTTACAAAAAAAAAAGAAGAAAGGTTTTCATTTGTTTACACATTATTTCAACCTTAAGTGCTAAGTCACTGTTTTACAGAATTTGCCTGTTTTATATAATTATTTTCAACCTTTTGGATAAAATAGCCCGATGTGTATCGTCCGTTAAGTAGACTTCTTCGATTCAATGCATTCAGAGCAGTTGTGGATAGTCCGCAAAATAAATCTTTTTCTTTAGTTTTAGTTTAAATTTTCTGTTAGATTTATTACAATATATTACACTATTATTGAACTGTTTACAAAAATTTAATAGAGGATATTGGGAGGTCATAGGCATTCTTTTACCCGAAACTTCTTATGAAAGTTGTCGAAAGTGAAATTTTTACCGAATGCAATAGTCGTAAGGTATTGGGAAAGCTATAATTTTCAAGTTTCTAGTACTTATTCTTGCTAAATTTACATATAAATGTGTTTCGATAATATGATATGCTACTCAAATATCTCAGTCATATTTCTATTTTAATTTCGCCGTGTATACGATATTTAACTTCCTTTTCTGAGGTAAATCGAGCTGCTTATACTTTTCGTAAGCTTTTTAATATTCTCGAAAGGTGCATGCTTTAATGAGTCTATTTTATGAAATAAATAACGCGAAACTGCTTTCAGTATGTTCATTTAAGTTCTTTCAAATTGTTTCTTTGAAAAATATTCACACAAGAATGATTGATTTCTAAATTTTTCATCGCTTGTTTCCTTTACTCAAATTTGTTCAGTAAGTTGAATAAATAAAAAATTATTTTTCCTTAAAAAATTCTATATTTAAGTATTTTTTATGTCTGTTCTAGAAAGTTTTTGAAGCACATGGTAGCAGAAATATCTTCTTCAAAAATTCGCAATTAGGTGAAATACTGTTTAATGTAGATATTTTTTGACAGATTAAAAATATCTTTCAAATAGTGTTAAATATGAAATTCTCCAAAAAAGAGCTATTCTTTTTCGGAGGAATTAAGAGTATAAAGTACACCTGTTATATTATTAAAAAAATTGTCATTAACATATTACAATCTACTACTACCAATTACATCATTGTCCATCATCACTAGTTTAGAATAGAAATAAAATTATCATAAATGTTCGCATAATTTTTCACTGTTGTCCATATTTATTGAATTTTAAAGGCAATGTAGATACGTCTGAGCTCTTTCGAAGAAAGCTTAATTTAAATGTTAATTTTAATCTAGGTTGCATTTACAGTGCTAGTATTTAAAGCATTATAAAATCGTAGAAAGTATTGGATAATTCTTCTAAATTCCCTTTACAATATTTTTTAATAAAAAGCACTTTGCTATTCAGGTAGTAACCACTGCTAAGGCCGAAAGTGTTGGCCACTTTATTATGGGTGCACCGAATAAGTGGGCTAAATTTCCTCTGTATGACCAATTTTATAATTAGCAATGAAACTTTTAATATCCCTACAAGTGAGTAATAATAACAGTTATTTTTTGCAATACCTCCACAACAACTAACCATAGGGAGACTATGAATCCTTTGCAAAATGAGATTTTCAGCATATAAATTATGGTTAAATACAAACTGTAAATCAATTTCTGACCCTCCTCATCTTATGCGTTTGCAGGTCTAAAAATGGTCAAAATTTTTCATTAGAACTAATAAAGGACTTTCTCTAAGTGACATATTCCATATTGATTTTATGCCATAATATTTAATTTTCTTTTCCAACTTTTTATATGGACAATCATTTTCAATGATCAGTCATGCGTATCATAAAAAGTATCATTCAGAAGACTTAAATCATCTTTCAGGGTGGTTCAAATCAATTTTACTTATTTAAGGAGAAAATATTTATTGTACTGTTGAAAATAGTAATGACTGTCCAGGTACTAATGTTGACCGTGTAGTTTGAGCAAAAGGAAATATCTTGAAAAACAATTTTGCGAGGGGTGTTTGTTTTGTTCTTTAAGTTAAATAAAAAAAATTTATAGTAAATTATCGAAGAAGGTATGAAATGTTGAAATGAAAATATTTCCAGTCTTCAATTTAATTGGAATAAAAAAATATACATCTCTCTCTCTCTGTATATACAGGGTTGTCCAAATTAAACTTCCCCAACTCAGAGGTCTTCGCAGGATGTTGTATGGGTCATAATGTGATGAAATTTTGAAAACAGACACTTCAGATCACGCGCTCGTGATTTATTTTTAAAAAAAATTATTAGTACAAGAAGTTGCCGATAGGTGGCGCTGCAGATCAACAAGACGTTCTACAGATGTTCTATATGTGTGCCGTGGTCGAATAGGACATATCAACAGCACGAGAAACAGTTGGCACACTGAAAACCCCAAT
>JAWZYV010014865.1:0-66024 GCA_038373885.1 Cheiracanthium punctorium | reverse complement strand
CGGAATAGGCATTTGCATGCGACTAAGAAACTTAAAGTGCAGCGGGGAATTCAGCACTTAAAATTGCGATTGCAAAATCTCCGACTCCCGGCCACCGGTCGTCCTTCAGTTGGTGCACACACACGCCAATTTGGGAACATGTAAAGGAGTTGCATAGCTGCCACAACCTAATTCACCCGGGCAACTCTTGTAAGTTTTCCTTCTAAATAAATCTCTATGTCACTTTCATATGGAATTAATGTGCAGGGTTAGCAAGATATAAGTTGCCCACTTCAGGGGACTCTACAATAATGCATTCTATTGGTCCAAATGAGATAAAATCTGAACTACGGGTAATTCAAATGAGGCGCTTGACATTTATTAAATAAAAAGATTTAGTACAAGAATCCGCCGATAGGTAGCACTGCAATACACATAAACGTATTACAAATGCTAAATAATATAAAAAAACTTTTAAAATGCTCAATATGTTCCCCTTCACGTTCACCAATGTGCTCTAATCGTAGACCATTTCCCACAGCTGACTGGAGTGTGTCTGCAGGAATATCAAGAACATTGAGCCAAATGCTGTCTTTCAGATCTGGCACAGATGCTGGCCTTTGACGGGAGATCTTGTTCTTCAGGAAACCCCACAACCAATAGTCACATGGGGTGAAATCTGGTGAACGAGGAGGCCATGCTATTGGAAAATAACGGCTGATTCCCCGTGCATCCGAGAAATGCTGTCTTAACAATTGTTGTGCACGACGATCAATGTGAGGAGGTGCACATCTTGCATGAGAATGATGTCCTGAAGGCATCCAAGCTGTTCAAGTTGTGGGATTACTAAATTCCGCAGCATATCAAGGTACCGTTGTCCTGTAACGGAACATGTTTCGATTCCATTTTCAGGTATAAAAAAATACCGTCCAATGAGAAATGGAGCCGTAAAACCACACCATACTCCCTTGAGGGGGAGCACCTATTCCAGGTATTCACGCTAGTCGCAATCCCGGGGCCCCACCGATCTTTCGCTTCTCTATTATTTACTCTCCTTATCTACCCAAGACAAAATTCATGCTAGTACCAGCAACAAAAATAGACTAGTTATTGCTATTATTACTATGCTCGATTTTCATGCTATTATTTGCTATGTAATGCTAGCTAACATTATATGCTATACTCCTAGCTCATACAGCACCAGCATGACAATCTATATACAAGCATTTCGTGCTTATTAGTTGTACAAGCTTACTCCAAAGCATGGGGAGGCAAGTACCTTAACACAAGCTATTATTTGTTTATTTATGCTTGCCAGCTTAATATGCTTAGCTCAAACAGAAATAGCATGAAAAGCTATATGCCAGCAAGAAGTGCTAATTAGCTGTACCAGCTTCTTCCAAAGCATGGGGAGGTTTGTGACTTATCAAGCTATTATATGGTTTTTTTAAGCTTGCCAGTTTAATATGCTGTGTAGACAGCTCAAGCAGAAATAGCATGAGAAGCATATACGAGTAAGAAGTGCTAATTAGCTGTACCAGCTTCTTCCAAAGCATGGGGAGATTTGTGACTTATCAAGCTATTATATGGTTTTTTATGCATGCCAGCTTAATATGCTGTATAGCCAACTCAAGCAGAAATCTTCCAATCGTTGGAAGGTACTTATTTTAATGAGCTATGATACACTTTTTTATTTTTGCTATCCTAATATGGCAACCTAGGTAAAAACAGCATGACATGCTGTGTGCCAGTAAGAAATGCTAATTTGATACACAAAGCTTCTTCCAATCACAACAAATTACCTCAATGAGCAATTATGTGCTTAAACTTTCTTTTTTCAATTTTAAGTCAATTGCTTTGAAATTTTGTATACTTTTAGTCTTGTTAACAGATTCAAAGTATAATTAGTTACAACATTAATTAAAATATGCTAATTAATATATTTTAAATGTTCCAGTAGAAAATATTTTGTTGAATGTTCCTAAAATTTGACAAAATTGTTCTTTTTATATGTAATAACATAAAAGTTGGAGATCAATGTAATTTGAATTTGAAAAAACATGAAAAAATTGCTTATTTTAGGCAAAATTTAATATACCTGGAGCATTTTAAAATAAAAAAAGATTATTTAAGAGATTTTAATTAATATCTTATTTAGTATTTTTCATTCATAAACAACAATATATATAAGCTTTTTTTTTAAAGCAATTGACATGAAATATATATATATATATCCGTGCATTGTTGCTTTAATACTTGCTAGCATATCCAATGCAACACAGCCACGTTGGAGAAGTTTATAAAGAAATTTTAAAAATCAGATTTTTTAAAATTAGATTTTTAAATTAAGTTAAAGAGAGAGCTCGTAAATTCCCAGCTGATAGTATAACTCTGTAAATGAAATACTTTTTTTTTTTTTTTTTTTTTTTTTTTTTTTTTTTTTTTTTTGGTTTAGCATGCAAATAACTATTCTAAAGTACACTGTCTACCAATAAGTATTTAGACACCTGTGATAGAAAAGAAAAACTAACTTTATACAAAATCAATAGTTGGTAGAGCCTCCACGAGAGGCAAATTACAGCGTGAACCTTCCGGGGCATACTTTCCACAAGTCTTTGTATTACAGCTAGTGGTATTGTCTTCCACTCGGCTTGGAGTAGACATAGAAGTTCCTTCACCGATTTTGGACGGGTAGTGCACCCCTTAATTCGGCGATCCAACTCGTCCCAGAGGTTCTCGATAGGTTTCAGGTCTGGGCTCTGGCAGCCAGCCATCGATGAACTCCATTGGCCACACAAGCCTTGGTTAACCTCGAAACATGGCAACTGGCATTGTCGTCCTGAAAGTAACAGGGGTCCAACCCGTAAAACTGCCACAACGTAGGAAGCACATTGTCATCCAAAATAGTGCAGTAGGCATCGGCGTTGAGCTTACCATGAATGGGGACCAAGGGTCCCAGTCCATACCAGGAGAAACACCCCCAGACCATAATTCCACCTCCGCCGAACTTGACTGTTGGCACAATGCATTCTGGCAGGAGACGTTCTCCAGGCAGACGCCAGACCCAGACCCTGCCATCCGAACGGTAAAGGGTGAACCTTGATTCGTCGCTCCAAAGAACCCGTTTCCACTGATCTACGGTCCAATTTCGATGTGCTTTGCACCACATTAACCGAGCAGCGCGGTTGGACTTTGTGATCAAAGGCTTATAGGCAGCAGCACGACCATGAAAACCAAGCAGATGTGCTTCCTTACGGATGGTATTCATTGAAACAATACTCCCGGATGCCTGTTGAAACTCCTCGCGGATGAGGGCCATCGGTTGGGTGCGGTTCTTCCGAATTTCTCTGGACAGCACTCGTCGGTCTCTATTTCCCAGTTTCGTTGGTCTGCCGACTCGGGGCACATTCCGACAATCACCGCTCACCTTCCACTTCTTAATCACATAGGCCACTGTCGATTTTGGGTACTTCAGATCGCTAGATATGTCCCTTAAGGATCGGCCACATTTGTGATACCCGATAATTATACCTTTCTCGAAATCAGAGAGCTCCGAACTGCGCTGCATCTTGCATGCGACTAATGCCGGTGCTGTTTCCTACACAATATATACCGGCGGAGGCCGTGATGTACCTCAGGACCGCAGATATCGTCATTTGCATAGGTGTCCAAATACTTATTGGTAGACAGTGTATTTTGTCTCACGTGGACAACTTTGCGAGCATAGTAGAATTCGTAGACCGTATAACGATTTACTCTACAAATTTTTAAATAAAGATTTAAAAAATAAAGCTTTGCAGAAATGCTAATCATATGAAATAACATTATTATTTATTTATTTCAAGATTTGAACATAAATGCAATTTAGGCAAGCAAGCCTTTTCTACCCTTATCGATTACTTTACTGTGTATGAAACCAAAGGTGGGAAACATTCTTTCAACCCCTGCAGATATGACAGTATATTGTGCAAAATACATAAAATGTAAAATAATTGAAATATTTTTCAAAATGAACCCACATTATTGTTTCTTGTAATAATTTTATTTATACAAACAATTAAAAGAAAAGTAGGTACATAATTCATATGGGGGGGGAAGAAAATACAGTAAGCACATAATTAAAAAAAATTAGGTACTAAATTCATTCAAAAAAAAAAATTAAGTACACAATTCATAAGACATCAGAACTTGGAAAACTTATTATGCCAGAATTATCATTATATTTAGTACACTTTCCAATTATCTTATTTACATCAACAATCAGAAAAGTGTCAAAGAGTTTTTTGGAATATACATATCTATATTTTTATTAGGCTTCATAATAACTTCATATTTGTTACTATTATGCAAACTACAACCTTAGCAATACTGTGGTGTAAAAAAATAAACACAATCTTCCTTACTTATGTTTCAATGTATAAAAAAGAGCCACACATTTTTAATTGCTTATCTAGTTTTATAGTGAAAAACATTTTAAACAGTCATTCACTTAAAATGATGAATGCAAGCACGCTAAAAATTAATTTTGAAAAAAGAAAAAAACATAGGAAAATCTATACAGCATACATCTTTAATCTGTATATATGGTGCTCCATATAAATTACAATTGCCAATACAATGAGCACGCATCATTATTCTTGTAATAATTTCATTTATACAGACACTTAAAATAAAATTGAAAATAAGAATAAATTTATAATTTGTAGTGCTTGTGGAGTAGATATAAGTACATAATTAATACAAAAAAGAGAAAGGAAATGAAGAACACAATTCATTCAATTAAGAACAGGAACTTTTGAAACTATTACTACTCTAGTATTATCATCATATTCAGTGCACTTTCCAATTATTTTATTTACATCAACAATCAGAAAAATGTCAGGTTTTTAGAATACTCATGTCTAAATTTTTATTAGGATTCTTTATCTTATATTTGTTAATGCAAACCACAACTTTAGCAATATTGCGGTGTGAAAAAATAACCAAAATTTTTCCAATTTCTGTTTCAGTGTATAAGAAAGAGACACATATTCTAAATTACTTATCTGATTTTACAGTCAGGGTGTCCACCAATGTCGGGGGGCGGCAAAAATGGTATAATTTGTAGCCACAAAGACATTAAAAATGCTTCCAGTTTAGTAACTTTTTTCTTAATTTTAGTTGCTTGCTGAAATAGCAGCATTTTTGCATGATTTTGTAGTTAAGACAAACATACGTTATTTAGCTTCATTTAAAAAGGGATGAATAAAATAATAAATTAAAAACTTATAATTAATATATAATATATAATAGATATTATATAATAGAACATATAATACATTCATTTTTATAGCACAATTTAAAAAATAGAGTCGAATGTTTGGTGAACGACCAATAGCAATTTTGGGAAGAAAAAAGGACCAGAGAAAAACTGACATCTGATTTCCAAATTAATCACCTGGAGTAAGGTACAAGTAGCCAAAAACTTGAAAATACTATGAAGTCGGCGGTCTTTTATCGAAAAAGTCAGACCAATTAAATTAGCAGTAAAAAAAATCACCTTTTTGGTCGCCAGAGGACACCCTGTATAGTGAACAACATATTTTCAACAGGCATTAACTTAAAATAACGAGTATCAGCAGCTAAAAAATCTAAAAAATGAATTATAGATTACAACTGCCAATGAGTTTTGCACTCATCGTTGTTTCTTGCAGTAATTTTATACAGATAATTAAAAGAAAATTAAGTAAATACAAAACTAATGAAAAAAATGTTCATTTCGCTCAATTGTTTGTTTAGTTGTCTATCAAACTTAAAATTTCGTGTTTAAGGGGAGGGGAGAGATATTTAAAACTTTTCAAAATAAACCAATCATAATTGTCTTTTTTGTTTTCTTTTAGTGTTGTATGTGAAGTAAGTGCTAAATTTCAACACTTATGTTTGTTATTTTCATACCAATTTTTTGTTATTTTTTGAGTTAAAACATTTGATAAAAGATATTAAGGTGTTGGGTGAAATGCCAAAGAAGGGCCATTTTAATTGGTTGTATTTTTGTGTAAGGGCCATTTTATTAGTTACAGCCACTTTAAAACGACCCTTCACAAAAATGCAGTCAATTAATCGATTGCATTTTTGTGA
The DNA here is from genome assembly GCA_038373885.1 of Cheiracanthium punctorium. Lineage (NCBI taxonomy): Eukaryota > Metazoa > Arthropoda > Arachnida > Araneae > Cheiracanthiidae > Cheiracanthium > Cheiracanthium punctorium. The sequence continues at coordinate 59,928 of JAWZYV010014865.1, read as the reverse complement.
AGGGACGTTTTAATTGATTGTAATTTTGTAAAGGGACTGCAAAATGGACTCAATTTTTTTTCCATCAACTCCTGTACACTAAAATTTCTGTAACCCACAAGTTGAGAGGTTATACATAATACTAATAATACTATTATTATTATTGCATGTGATTAACATTTCTGTAAAGTTTTATTTCTGAAATCTTTGTTCCCCTCAGGGGGAAGACCTACTTTAGGTCTTTACGGGTGTCGCAATCCCGGGGCCCCAGCGATCTTTCGCTTTTCTTTGTTCTACCCTCCTCTCCTCTTAGCTGTATCCTTCCTTTTCCCCCTCAGTGTAGTTTCCTCTGTGGAGGTGAGGGCCCCCCTTTAGAAGCTGCGGCCGCCCTGTGCCGTCAGCTTCTATTGGCGGAAAACTACCCACGTGTTTGCCGTGCGTGGAGACCCGTGTCCCCGGAAAAGGGGATCCTGGTAATTGAGGGGTGTTCCCGTAAAGGAAATCATCATTACGGAATTTCCATAGACACGGGAGAAACCTCAACACATTGCTTTGGCCTCGGCTTCGGGTAAACGGGAGGTATACAGTGTTCCCCTGTGTATCAATCGGCTGGTGGTACTGATTTCGATCAACTGCTAGGGATCAAGCAATCGGACATCTACTGGGCACGTCGTTAAGGGTGGATGCTGCCTAAGGGATGTACTGTGCGCGTATAGACCCGACTAGCACTGGTGTGCAACTGCACACCCCCTTGTTGGGCTCCGTGGTGGGTGGTGCGGTCGGGTCCGAACCTCAATTTCCCCAACATGGCTTTACAAAATTCTTTGTCTCACGTCAATGCTCCGCAGTCTACTCCCACTGAAAATACTGATGCACAACTTCTAAATATGAATGCTCGATTCTTCATCATCCACTATGTTGAAGGTAACTTTGCTGAAACATCACCATTCTTAATACACAAATGTATCACTGACAATGTAGGAGAAGTCAAAAAAGTTAAAAAATTAAGATCTGGAGACCTGTTAGTTGAAGTATCAAGCAATAGACAAGCATCCAAAATAATGAGGATTAAAAACTTTGGCCTAAAACCTGTCACAGTAACACCCCATACATCCTTAAACATCTCACGTGGAGTCGTATCTGAACCTGAACTTTTGCACTGCTCTGAAGCTGAACTATTAGAAAACCTAAGTGATGAAAAAGTATGTGCTGTGCGTCGAATCACTATCCGACGCAATAATCAACTAATCCCCACCAAACATATTATTTTAACTTTCCAGTCTCCCACAATTCCATCCCATATCAAAGCCGGCTATCTATTATGCCCCGTTAGACCATATATACCAAATCCCATTCGCTGCTTCCAGTGTCAAAAGTTCGGCCATACTAAAACCTCCTGTCGTGGGTCACCGGCCTGCGCCCGCTGCGGTGCCTCCGGCCATGACAGTGAAACCTGCTCTGCAGCTGCAAAATGTATAAACTGTGCACAGGAACATCCGTCATACTCCAAGTCATGCCCAAAATGGGCTTTCGAAAAAGAAATCCAGTCCCTGCGTGCCACTCAAAGACTCTCCTATCCAGAAGCCCGTAAAATAATAGAAAGCCGTACTCCTAAACCTGGTCTGTCCTATGCAGCCGCAACAAAATCTACTAAATCAATAGCCACTCAGACTGACCCTGTCATTCATCCTTCCTCTTCCAAGACATCAACAAGTAAACAATCAGTCCATAAACAAAACAGTTCCGCCACTGCACCAGAGAAAACTAAGAAAAAATCTCACAGCAATAGCTCTACTCAAGTCAGACCAACAATCAGTAAAGCAGCAACCTACAAATTAAAACACAACCGTTTCAGCACAAGGAAAATACCTCCTCAACCACATATAGATGACTCAATCTTAAAATTATCACCCTCGGAATCAGAAATATCGGATGAAGAATCGATGGAACATGAAGACATTGAGCCACCTAATAACCCTAAAGGGATTACCACGACAACGCACAATGCCCCTAACATAACATAGTTATGGCATTGTTGCTGTCATGGAACTGCCACGGTTTTCAGAACAAAAACGACGACCTCAAAACACTTATTTACAATCACAATCCCGCCTGTCTCGCCCTTCAGGAAACATACCTCAAACCCAATAAGCACACTCAAATTCACAATTATACTGTCCTTAGAAAGGATTATGTGCTAGGGGAAAGGGCCTCCGGCGGAGTGGCCCTCCTAATAAATAATCACTATCCCTATTGTACTCTCAATCTCAACACACCTTTACAGGCTGTCGCCATTAGAATCCATCTCAAACATCTCACTACAATCTGCAGTATATATCTTCCTCCTAATGAAACAATCAGTCGAACTTTACTCAATAACCTTGTCCAGCAACTTCCTACCCCTTTCATACTCCTAGGGGACATGAATGCCCACAGTCCCCTGTGGGGCAGCAAAGACACCAACAATAGAGGTCAACAAATAGAACAAATCCTAACCGACTTCTCACTGTGTGTTATGAATAATGGTGACAGTACTTACTTCCATCTTCCCACAAAATCATTTCATGCAATAGACCTTGCTATCTGTTCTCCTCCAATCCTCCCACTGTATAATTTCTCTGTTTCTGGAGATTTACATAATAGTGACCACTTTCCGATCATTCTCTCTCCTTTGTATATGAATCCAAACCAAACTTCAACAATACCCAGATACATTCACGACAAGGCAGATTGGCAGACCTTTACTTCACTATCAACAATATCCCAAAATATCATAGAAGGCACTATTGATGAGGTCGTTAATAAAGTCACGTCCACTATCATTAAGGCAGCAGATAATAGTATACCGAAATCGGGCACAAGCTGTCGCAGAAATAAAAAACCGTGGTGGAACGCTGCGTGCACCCTAGCCAAAAAGCAGCAGCAGAAAGCCTGGGGTACCTTCCGCCGGTATCCCACAACTGAAAACCTTATCATTTTTAAAAAAGCAAAAGCAGTCGCCCGCAGGGTGAGGCGGCAATCTCAAAAGGAATCATGGATGCAATATGTCTCCAGCATTACTACATCAATCTCTAGTAAGGAGCTATGGACCAAAACAAAAAGAGCTGTGGGAATATACAACAACCCTACCATACCCTGCCTATCCATCAATAACAAAATCATCTCTGATATTACAGACATTGCAAATACCATCGGCGAAACATTGGCTCTATCCTCTTGTAGTACCTCTTACTCAAATACCTTTAATACCCATAAACTGCAATCTGAGCGGCAAAAACTAAACTTTAAATCTTCTTCGCAATACTCTTATAATAGTATCTTTACAATCCATGAACTCACCAATCAACTCAGACAGTTACCGAACACTTCTCCTGGTCCCGATGGTATCACATATGAAATGCTAAAACACCTTTCTCACGTTTCCCTTGCAAATCTACTACAGCTGTTTAATAGAATCTGGAACGAACACACCTTTCCTTCCTCCTGGAGAAATGCCATAGTCATACCCTTTCCAAAGCCCGGAAAAGACACCTCCAATCCTAATAACTACAGACCCATAGCCCTTACCAGTTGCCTTTGCAAACTGCTGGAGAAAATGATCAATGCACGCTTAGTTTACGTTTTAGAAACAGAGGGCCATATACACCCTTACCAAAGTGGCTTCCGCAGGGGCAGATCAACTATTGACAACATACTATATCTAGAAACTCAAATTCGTAACGCTTTCTTAAGAAGAAACCACTTAATCTCTATTTTCTTTGACATAGAAAAGGCATACGACAAGACCTGGAGATACGGTATTCTCCGGGATCTCTACAATCTAGGCTTCCGTGGCAACCTTCCAATATTTATCCAGAACTTCCTTTCACTTCGAAATTTCAGAGTACAAATAAACGGCATTCAATCAAATAGTTTCGTTCAAGAAGAGGGCGTCCCTCAGGGCTCTGTCTTAAGTGTTACCCTCTTTTCAATAAAAATCAATAATATACTGAATCAATTACCTCCATCTGTTCACGGAAGCCTATATGTCGATGACCTTCAAATTTCTTGTCAGGGAAAGGACATGCGTTACATTGAGCGTCAGCTCCAGAACACCATCAATCGCATCCTAAAATGGTGTACCACAAATGGATTTAACATTTCTGCGGAAAAGACTGTCAGTACGCACTTCTGTCGTTTACGAGGGATCCATCCTGATCCTGAGCTCTATGTGGGCAGCTCAAAAATAGAAATACGTGACTGCGCTAGGTTTTTAGGGGTATATTTTGACAGAAAATTGACCTTTGCTAACCATATCTCCCATATCCGCAACAAATGTGAAAAGGACCTAAATATCCTAAAGGTATTAACTAACACTTCTTGGGGAGCGGAGCGTGACGCCCTGTTGCGGATCTACCGTGCAGCAATTCGATCCAAAATAGATTACGCCTGTGGAGTGTATGGATCTGCATGTAGGTCAGCCCTAAAAAAACTTGACACAGTGCATCATACTGCACTACGCCTCTGTTCTGGAGCTTTTAGAACATCACCCATACAAAGTCTCTATATCACTTGTCATGAGCCATCTCTCATCCACATCCGTCACAAATTATCATTAAACAATTATTTTCGCATCCTGTCTCATCCCTCCCACCCTTTGGGGGACGCATTGTCGGACACACATTTGGACCGCCAATATGGAAATCGCCCCTCATGCACTCCTCCCTTTGGTTTAAGGATCCGTAGGAGTCTAGTTGGTACACAACTGGAGAATGTTAAAGTCTCCCCTAATTCTCCTCATGAAACGCCACCATGGACTACACTGCAGACCTCGTACCTCCAACCATTTAATGGCTTTACTAAACAGGGTACCGACCCAAAAATATATCAACAGTTGTTCTCAGACCACAAAAACACATATAAAAAATATACAGAAATATACACTGACGGCTCCAAATCTGGGAATCATGTCGGCTTCGCCTTCGTTGGAAGTAACTATACCTGCAGCTATACTCTCCCTCCGTTCTGTTCAATCTTTACTGCTGAATTACTTGCCATCCATGAAAGCCTGTTATATATCTCTAAAATGACTACAAAAAGGTATATCATCTACTCCGACTCCCTCAGTGTACTAAACAATCTAAAATCGGGCTCCCTCACTCATAGCTATATAACCAAAGTGCTACGTCTGCATGAACAACTGACAAATCGTGGATACAATATTCTCTACTGTTGGGTACCCAGTCATATTGGGATACTGGGCAACGAGAAGGCGGATAGTTTAGCCAGGCAAGCTACAATCCCCTACACTGGCTATCTCGCATACAATGACATAAAGTCCGGTACCTCTAGCATAGTAAAAAGCAGTTGGACCAGTAAATGGGATAGTGAAACTGAAAACAAACTGCATTCTATCCGACCTTCCCTCACTCATTGGTCATCCCTTTCATATCGAAATCATGATGTCATTCTGACTCGTCTCCGTATTGGTCATACGAGAATCACCCATAAACACCTACTTCTGGGTGAACCTGCCCCAGAATGTTCACATTGTCAATCTCACCTTACCATTCGTCACATTTTAACCTCTTGTACAGCTTTTAATAATTTTTATCAAATATTTTTTAACTGTTCTCATCCCAAACTTGACGATATATTGGGCGAAACCCCTCACTGTAATTTATTTTCATTTCTTCGACGTATCAATCTGTTTTACTCAGTGTGAAATATACACCTTTCTCTGACTGGTATCTGGATGGGAGCCCCCATCCAGATGTCCTTGGCTTACTTTTATCTACTTTTTACCTTTCTACAGTTTGATTTTATCAGTTTTAGACCTTACGGATTTTAGCTTTACATGTTTTATACAACAACTTTTACGCAAAAGCGTTGTTTTATACTAAATACACATTGTCTGGCGCAGTATGTCCTTTCTGGACCTTGTGCCATTAAACAACAACCAACCAACCAACCAACCAACCTGAAATCTTTGTTTTTAAATTTGTAAAGTAGAATCTTTTCTACCATCGAAAAAAAATACCCCAGATATTGTGCTTTCTTCATTCTTGTCTTTCAGATTTTTGCGGGTTTTCCATCTTTCTCGTGTCGCGTAATCTTCTTTGCATCGATAGCATTTGGCATCATATCTTCAGATATTATATACCCACGTCTTTCAATACCGCTGAAGCAGTCATTGCTGCTGACTTGTCAGAAACCTTATACCGATCACAAACCTTTGAAAATGTAGGCAAGCTAACTCGCGTTTGCGAAATGCTGTTTTTTTCCTAGTAGATGTAATCAGGATCAGTTAATTTATGAAAGTTATTGTCTGAAATTTCTTCTTCATCAAAATTTTCCGCTGAATACTTATAATCGATTTTTGACTTCTTTTCAAGACAACTTTCTTCTAAAGATCTTTTTTTTTTTTCATTTTTCCACATCATTCTTAGTTTCAGTCTTATTAATACCGCCATTAATAATTTTTCGTTCGCCACGCTGGTCCTTCAGAAAATCCTGTTTTTTATGGGAACTTTACGAGAATGTTCGCACTTGCACTTATCCAATTCGCATTTGTAAGCAGCAATATCAAACAACTTTTTACACTCATCTAAAAAACTAACTTTTTGCTGAACAGGCTCGCTTTGTTTTCTTATTACCGCTAAACTATTTCTTAAGGTTTTGATTGCGAAATGATCGAGGTTTATTGCGATAAGGTTTATTGCGAAATGATCGAATCATTTGAAGAATTCTTTCTCTCGAAAAAATTGAAATTGCGGCACGATTCCAAATTAACTCTAATCTATCTGCCATGATTACAGAAATTTTTGCTGACTGTAGTTTCTTTAGAATTCTTATCAAGTTTCAAGTTATTCTGTACAAACAAACGAAACCGCATAATTTCTTCGTATCTGGGCAACATATTATCACCTTACTCCTTTGGTTTTTCGAGAATCGGGTCTTCAACATCCATTCTGGTTTTCACATATTGAAACGTTTTACCTTCAAGCAAATTTTTGTTTAAAAAATGATTTTTTTTCTTTTTTGTGCTTTTTTGTTCGCTTTAGTGGACCCTCAAGATATTTTCCGACAATTCTAAAATTTTGTACAGTCACTGAATATCATGTAATCCAACTATATTATGCTGTTATATTATATAGCATATTTTTTGTATTTTATAAATAATATTAAAATACTCTGTTTTCGAATTTTTGTGACATTTTGGTGCAATATTGGACCCTCAAGATATATTACAAAAATTTTGAAACTCTGCATTTTTCTATTTCAATACAAAACACAACTTTTGGTCGCTATTGAATTTTGAAATTCAAGAAATAGTTTTTTTTCACTGCACCCTATTCTACAGCTAAAACGGGAGCAGATATTGTAGCCAAGTTTGGTATATATACAAATACAGCGGATGCGCTCAAGGAATTTCGAAAAAAAAAATTAGTTCAAAACATGTCCACTAGGTGGCTCTTTATTTAAAAAACAGCAAATTTAACAACGAAAATGGCTAATTCGATATGTACAGAACGTTTCAACAGTTATTCAATAGTTTTTTAGCCTTTTTTGAACTTATTTGGGTCATTTTAAAGCTGATTTCATCATGCAAAGATGATTTTCATTGGATGCATGGACATTTTTTGAACTGATCTTTTTATAAAACTTCCTTGAGCTCATCTGGTGCACAGTCCACATGCCAAATTTGGTGGCAATCGGCTCACCCGTTTCAGCTGTAGAATGTTGTTCATAGGGGAACTTGAATTATAACCACCCTGTATGTGCACATAGCCAGAAAGGTATTGAAGTACTTTAGAATGTTCCTCTAAAAAAATATAAAAGCTAACATACGCTATTTTCGATACAAGGCCTTACTTTATATTCCTTAACAACATCTTTGCCAATTTTGATTTTGTTTGAAATACATTGTCTCTAAAATACGCTTTAAAAACTGACTCTCCATAAAGCGTAATGTATTGGAAATCTTTTGTATACTTCTGTAAAAGAACTATAAATGATATTGGCACCATTTTCAACATTATTTTATTTTCATGGAATTTTTATGTGTCATATTCCAAGTTAATTGGATGCCTCGAAGCGTGTGAAACTTTAATTACTAAATTCCGTTGCATCGATACTTGAGCTGGCGAAAGTAATAATAGCATGGAAAAGAATGGGCAAAATTCACCTACTTAAAGCTTTGTTTTCGTAAGCTTATTTGCTTATAATTTAAATGGGGTGGTCATTATTACCCCTTAACTAAATCACAAAGTATCGCGGTAGTTTTATCCACTTGATTTCTTTTGATATATACTCATACAACTTTTATGAAGAAATCGAAACTACTATTCTTGTTGCCTGAGATTAGTTACTCTAGCTAGTACATAATTGAAACATTACCAGTACACTGTTAATAAAAGTAGTTAACATTCCCCATAAAATGGTGCTGAGTTAGCTGCATCCTTTCTATGAAGAAACATTGAACCAATCGTAATTTGGTGCTGGAATTGATTAATGAAATCAAATCATGGTGAAACGTTACTGAATAGAAAGGATGCAACTAATTTAGCCCCATTAAATAGTAATACTTTGAACTACTTCTATTAGCGGTGTAATAAAGTATAATATCCATATATTAAACTATAAATGGCCTCTGGTTATCAAGACGTGTTTAAAATAAGACTTTTTATAAAGGGAAAAGTATTTTTAGTATAATTGACTTTTTTAAGAAGAAATTAATATCAAGTTTAGAAAAAAGTCGAAACAACAACTGTTCACGGATGTCGTCTAAGAAGCATTTTTATTTTTTTAGTTGCACAAGTTTATAATAGAGCAGTTCCATCCACGTAGGTGGGGGTGGATGCTAATAAGAACACTTTTTTAAATGACGTGTGCCTACCAAGAGAATAATAAAACAATTGAAACAGGATTTCCGTAAGAATGGGATGAAATTTAATGTGAAACTCTTATTTATGAGAAAGTTTTTCAAGCCATGGTTTGAAAGAATTTTTGTTTGTCTCTTTAATTTTTACTACAAACACCTATATGATACATTTTTGTTGTCTAGAAATGTACCTCCTGGCTCAGTTCACAGACCATGCGAATAAGTTTAGAGAATTTGGAAAATTCTGCTTAGTATATTTCAAAATCAGAAATCAAAAAATTAATAAAACGATTAAAATTACTTCGTTAATAATTTTTAAATGATATGTGATACACATATGTTTTTACTAGTCAGAATAACTTACTATTCTGATTATTCACGTGTTTTAAATTTACCACCTTTTCTAAAAGCAGCGAGGTGAATCATGAGTTTAAATATGTTCCACTACTCCGAAAAATAAAACATCTCGCAAGGTGTTAAATACTTTACAAATACACTTTTAATATAAAGTAGATTGCCTGAACGTTTTACCCACTGTAGCAACTTTGAACACCGAACAGTCAAATTAGTCTTCTGGAAATTTCGATAGATTGTTAGTTTTAAAATTAATGTTAAACAATACTCATCATTAAAAATATATTTTAAGCGCCAGGAGTAATATTTAGGTGAAATTTTAGGATAGATATTTAGCATAGGTGAAACTTCAGCATTATAAGATTTATAAAAAATCGTTAAGTTATAATTGCCCCCACCTTATCTTAAATTTAATCATGCCATTCACTATCAGATTGTCTTTTAAGTAAAAGATCGTATGTTAGATTTCTCGAAATCAAAATTCCATAACTTATATACTACTCTGAAGAGTATACTAGTATAAAAACAAAAAAATAGAATTTCTAATAATAACAGAGGTGTAGCTAAATCAAGTTGATGAATGGCTTGAAAAGAAAGCATTGACCAAGACGGATGGTTGTTCAGAAATTCTCCAAGACTAATGGGCCATCACTTTGCTTATCCCAAAACCCCTTGCATTACATTAGAAAACTTCAAGTATCTGACATCAGAAATGGAGAGGCGATTTTGAACAGACGTCTACCCCTTACGAACTCGAGCTCATTTGCATGCTTTATTTTTTGCTAGACGCTTTGTTTTAGCGTAACATTTTATTATTAGATGAAAACTTATGGAATATATAATTTTTTGAAATATGCGTACAGTAAATAAAAATTAAACAATGTGTTAAAAAAAAACCGGTACCTTTTTAAGAGGAGGAAAATCATAATATAAGTTAGTGCAACTTAAGTTAATGTAGACTTACGTTTAATATTTCCGCACAAAACTTTCATAACAAACATCGCTTTATCGTCTACTATTTCCTTGACATAAAAAGTTAATTTCAATTTATAATCTCGGTTCTTCATCAGATAGGTGTCCCCCCCTCCCACCAAAGCTTCGGGTATGTAGTAAAATGAAGTGCCTTAAAAATTCGAAACTTTACTGTTTTAATTCCAGAAATAAACAATATTATCTCAAATTTAAATTACAGTAAATCCACAGTTTACTTTCAGAGCTCGATAAATCATTGGCATTAATTAATGTTTTTAACTAAAAGATAATACAGAATCGCATAATACATAAACCGCAGAAGAGTTTACTTCTAAAATCATGTAACATGAAAATATAAAAGTAGATAAACTGTAGACAAATTTCCTTCTAAGAACATGTGACATAAAAATATAGAGGGTTTGTCCGAATTCTCTGACGGGTTCGGAAGGTCTGTAAAAAATATATATATAGTAACAGTACAGCAAAAAAGTTGACTTTCAGAAAGAAATGTTACACTTTTTTTTCCACAAAAGTCCATTATGTGAACCTTTCGTGCCAGCGACGGATTAATGCAATTTTGTGGGGGTGGGCAGTTAGTTTCTTGGCGGGGTGGTTAGTTAGAAGATGGACATGTACATCTATTTTATGGAAGTAAAATAGGATCTTTAACATTACTTTCTTTTTTTCTCAATTGGGGCGGTAGCCCCTCCTGCCCCCTATAATCCGTCCTTGTTTAGTGATGTGCCAGTCTAAAGTCAAATTCTTCGCACACTCACACACTCATTTAACATGGTAACAAATGCAGATGTGATTCTTCGGCGTAAATTTCGTCTTTGGTACGAACACACTATCTTTTATGTAATCCCATAAAAAAATCGCGCGGAATTAGGTCCGGAGAGAGAGGTGGCCACAGAAGAAGTGATTGTCTTCGGCAAAACCTCGTCCAATCCAACGACGAGGAAGCCCGTTATTTGTGAAACAAAACTTGCAATGTGTCTTTCTTGGAGAAGACTTTACAGGAGAAAGAAATAATTTAAGTTTAGTCTTTCTTGAGAACAAATTAACTGCCCTCCCCCACCCCGAAAAAATTGCATTAATCTGTCGCTGTCACGAAAGATTCCCATATTATTCTTTTTGTGAAATAAAACTTGTAACATTTCTTTCTCCAATAAAGTCAACTTCCTTCCTGTATTGGAAACATATTTTTTTATAACCCTTCCACACCCGGGAGGGTTTGCGTGACACAGTTTTTCGAGATCTATAGCACTTTTATGGCTGTCATCTCAGTTGTTCATAAGTACACAATCATATTTATTTATATCAAAGTACAATTGACGATCTTACATCCACGCCCAAAGCCGGGAGTCGAACCCGGGCCCAAAGGATGGTAGTAGGGCGCGCTAGCCACTACACCGCCTGGGCGGCCCCGGGAGGGAATTGTGACACTTCCTATATAATAAATATGAGCACAATGCCACCAATTTACTGAAAAAAATACATAACAATTCATATTACAACTGACAATAAAGATCAATACTTTTTTAAGTTATTACCTTCATTAATCATATACACAGTCCAGTCACATTAATGTGACCACCACCTATTTTCGACGTCAACGTGAAATAACCAATCACAGAAGGCAGGTGGCAGCACATTGCAGTGGAGTCTATATAAAGGATGTCTAGGGCATCGGAAAGCATTTCAATCGTTGGCGTAATGCAGAAAGGAAGCGATTTATCCGACGTCCAGAAGGGCATGATTATTGGCTTTCGGGACAAGGGTGGAAGCATTTCGGAAACGGCTAATTTTGTTAACTGTTCGCATGCCGCCGTGGTGAAAGTGTACTGTGCATGGCAAAATGGTACTATCCAAAATAGCGGCGTGACACATGTGTTGCACCACGGGCTATTGACGACAGAGGCGAACGAAGGCTACAGAGATGCGTTCGGGAGAATAGACGTGCAACTGTTGCGCAACTGATCACCCAGATAAACCATGGGGCAACCAAGAGTGTATCCTCAACAACAGTTCAGTGAACGTTGCTGCGCATGGGCCTCCGCAGCAGACGCCTGGTTAATGCACCTATGCTCACTGCTGTTCATCGGCGACGAAGGCTGGAATTTGCATGTGAGTACCGCAACTGGACGTCCACAGAGTGGCGACAGGTGGCTTTTTCCGATGAAACACATTTTATGCTCCATCGGACAGATGGACGTTGGCGTATATGGCGTGAAACGTCTGAAAGCAAACACCCTGCAACAATTGCCGGAAGGATCCAGGCTGGAGGAGGGAACATTATGGTTTGGGGAATGTTTTCCTGGCATTCACTGGGTGCAATCATCATTGTGCACGAACGATGGATCAGCATAAGTACGCATCTGTCCTGGCGGACCATGTCCATCCCTACATGCGTATTATTTTCCCCCAGAATTAAGGCATCTACCAGCAGGACAATGCGAGGTGTCATACAGCTCGCAGTGTATGTGCGTGGTTCGAAGAGCACCAGGATGAGTTTACCGTACTCCCCTGGCCAGCAAACTCACCGGATTTAAACCCAATCGAAAATCTGTGGGACCACCTCGATCGGGTTGTTCGCGCCATGGATCCTCAACCGCGTAATCCAGGGCAGCTGGCCACCGCACTGGAGTCGTCATGGCTCAAAATCCCAGTAAGCACCTTCAGAAACCTAATTGACTTTCTTCCGGCACGTCTCGCAGCTGTCCGCTCTGCCAAAGGTGGTTATTCTGTCTTTTGACAGGTGGTCACATTAATGTGACTGGACCGTGTATAACACATTAACTTTTTGACAGCCATTTTAGTTTTGTCATCCTTCTAAATAGTCTAAGAAACTAAAAAAGTTGTGCAAGTCTATACAGTTCTTTTTACATTTTGAATTACTTGACTCAACGTTCAATTAATTATCCAGCATGTAATCCAGTAATGCTTGGACTTGCGGATTAACAGGAGTTAAGGTGGATTCATATCTGCCGCGCCGCACGGCAATCATGCCGTACTGTTTCGCCGTTTTGGACCGTTGGCTGTCCGCGCGGCGAGCTTGCGGTGCCGCAAGTAAATACACCAATGCTCTTCTGTAATTGGCTGTAGCTGTAAAAGCTCTTCTGTAATTGGCTGTAGCTTTGCGGTCGCTGCAGAATATCTGTTCTCGCCAGATAATGCGCAAACCCTCGGCGCTCGCCGCGCGGGCGTCGTGTTGCTCCGCCACGTGACGTCATTGCGGCGTCTTAGCGGTGCGGTACGGCCAGTATGAATCCGGCTTTATACCGTGAGTAATAAGGAAGGCGACGTCACTCTTTCGCGGTATTATCGGTAAGACTGCTAGTTTTCTAACTATTTGTCTGTACCGATTCAAAAATTTTTGCATAAATAAACTTGATTATTTATTGATTAGACACTATTCTTTTGTGCATTATTATCACTGAGCAAATTGACAACCTGCCATCATCATTTAAGATGTAACCGTGAAACATTCATCTACACTCGTAAAGTGGCGAAATATTTTATGCTGACGGTTTGAACACTGGATTAAAGAGATAATCGTTCCCGATACACACTCGCAAGCGAAAAAGCAAGACGGAAACAGGGTTGTATCACAATTACACGCTGCAAAAGAAATACGTCTTGTTGACTTGAAGTGAAGATGAACACCTATATTAATAGTCCAAGAGCTAGTAACACGTTTTCCATGAAGTGTTTGATGCACCTTGAAATTTTTCAATTTTATTGTGTACGGAATAAAAGGTGGGAATATCTGTGTTTGCTCGACCCAACCCGGGACACCAGGTACTGCGCATAATAGAAAGGTGTAATAAAATATATAAAAAAAATAAGTGCTTGATTCAGAGGCAAACAAACATAAATTAAAAGTTCAGATAATTTAAAATATAAAATTAAATAAGGCAGACAGTTTTGAGGGGAGTTCACATTCAATGAATCCTCCCCAAAGCTGTGTTTTTTTAAATACAATTTGAACTGTTTTATTTACTCTGAAATTTTAATAGCGTCTTAATTGAATATTGAAAAAATAAATAACAAAAAACCAGATACTTTATCTGGGGTTTAATTAGCGGCAGACATGAAAATGAATCGCAGTTACAATAGAAAGAGATGGACTGCTCGTGGTTGGCGATGTGAATGAGAGCACCGATCACCCCAATAGCTACGCTCTCATTGGTTGTTGGTCGCATCTCTTTTACCAGCTGTACAAATTAAAATTCATATTTTTGAGTAGAACAAAAAAAAATACAATTATTTAGACTTTTTTTAAAACTTTTAATTCCTCAAGCTAGAAGAATAGTGCAATTAAGTGACAATGAAAAATTTGAATTGAAATCTTATCGAATAAAAAAAAAAGAAAAGAAACTGTGAGGTTATCATTGAAAATTCCACGATTAGTATGTATAGTCAATTTTATAGGTTTATTATTGATAACGTAAATCAGCAGAGTTCAGTGTATTGAGGAGGTCTCAATAATAAGGCAGACATAATCAACATAAGTTTATTGAACAAAAATTAAAACCAAATACATTCTAATCAATTACAAAAATGCCACCTGGCATTACCTCGAGCTGCAACTTCCATTTGTTGGAGCTTTTATACATGCATGCATTTGCATACGACTTACATAAATGATAAAGTGACAAAACATGGAGGAAAATTTATAGCATGCATGTAAAAGCTTCGACTTTAAACAAAGAACGGAAAATTGTCCGATACATAACTTTTATCCTTTCGCTAGCAAGAAGGTAGAGGTCGCTACTATTGTGAACGAGAGAAAAGAATAGGGTCGGAAAATAGTTAAGCGTTTCAGAGAGGGAACAAACCCGAAAAGAAAGTAAAGTAAAAGTTAATTTTCCTAACAAAGCCCCCCCCCCTCTTTGCGTTCACAAAAGTATTTTATATAGACAAGCGAAATCTACATTTAGTTGTGACAATTAAAAGGGTAATGTTACGATTTGTAACAAAAGAAAAATTTCATATAAACTAAAAGTTCTTATACAATTGATGCATTTAATAGCATCACTGATTTTTTTTTTTTTTTTAATAAGAAAATTTCATTCACAAATTTTTGGAGACTTCATTCTGTTGGAGGTTTAGTAAAACAATCGGCAAGATTCTTCTTGCTACAAATATATTTTACAATGAATACCTTTTCATTAACTAAATTTCGAAGGAAATGTAATCGGACATCAATATGTTTTGTCCTAGAATTCCCAAAAGGAGAACGTGAAAAATCAATACATGACTGATTGGCACAGTAGAGTGTAAAGTTATTTGCCCTGTTCCTTATAATTTTAACCCATTCATGCCTAGCGTCCCTTTTTTGGTACGGCATTTTCGCTATCAGTCGTAAACGTTATTTATTTTTCCTAGACTTTATTCGCGAGTATTGAACCTCAATTCCACAAAATATTTTAATATGGCCAAGTAGGATGTTGACATTTCAATTTTTATACATAATGATTTTAAATGAAATCATCCCTTGTTCAAAAAGTTGACATCAGAAATTTATCAATTACTGCAGGTGTTAGCAAAAATCGAAGAAAGTCGCAAAAATATCCAGGCACGAATGGGTTAAAGTCTCTACATTCTTTCAGTATTCTGATAGTCCACAACAGTTCCTTAGCGGATTCGCAATGAGCAATATACTCGCTCTCCATGGTCGATAGTGCAACACACTTTTGTTTAAAAGTCTTCCAAATTATAGGAACTTTGTCGATGAATAAAATTGTTCCGCCGATGGACACCCGGTCATCTCTATTCGTAGCAAAGTCAGCATCGGAGAAACAGTTGACATCAGGACACTTTATATTGGTGAGGTTCAACTTCAGCTCACGGGTGGAGTAGACGTACCCCAACAATCTCAGGAGACAGCACCAGTGGGACATACCAGGCTTTTCTTGGAACTGAGACAAGATGTTGATTGCATAGGCTAGGTCAGGTCGCGTTCTTCCGGCTATGATGGATAAGCCCCCCAATAAGCTGCGATACGGATAATTGTTCATCTCCCTTTCAATTTCAGTAGTAGGGCACTGTGAAGTAGAAAGAACTGTGCCCTTGGAAATGGGCAGGGATGAGATTGGAGGCTTATAAATCTTAAAAATATTATAAATGCTTTCAATGTAATTAGTTCGGTGAATTAAGATACGATTATCCATACATTCAAACTGAACTCCTAGAAGTTTATGAGTTTGACCTAAAATCCTTATATCAAACTTACTCTTCAGCATTCTAATAGCATCATTACTTATAGATTGTGTTTTTCCAAATATTACAATATCATCAACATAAAGCAAAAGTATTGTATTAGAATTAAGACTATATGCGCAATTGCACCAGTTAAACCTTTTAACATTTAATTTTGTTAAAACTGCGTGTATTTCTAAAAACCATTCTCGTCCGGACTGGTGAAGTCCGTATAAAGCCTGTTTGAGAAGGCAAACGTAATCTGGATGATTTGTATTTACAAAGCCTTGAGGCTGGCTCATGTATATTTCATCTGATAAACTGGCATATAAGTATGCGCATTTTATATCTAATTGTGTATGCTTCCATCCTAAGTAACCTACTAAAAGTGTAAAGAAAAGTCTAACGACTGTTGTTCTAATCCATAACGACCCAACGAATCCATAACGAAGTTCTTCTAATCCATTCAATCTTTCCGCAGTCAATTGATGTGAATCTTCCAACTTTATTCCTTTAGATGTTGAGGAATAATCCGATTCAGTATTGTCACTATCAGATTCATTTTCCGTTTCACTATCCCAACTATGCCTACGCTTTAAAGGCATTTTTACATATGAGCTTTCTTTAGTTTGGGATCTGGTTACTGGTCTGTTTGGTTTAGGGTCCAGGACGACTTCCTTGCTTCTTTTTAAATACATTTCATTCTCGTTAAAGGTTACGTTAATAGTTTCCTCTATTTTTCTAATATCTGGAAGCCCAATTCGGTGACCTCTTGTCTTTTGTGCATATCCTACGAAAACTCCCTTTCTTGCCCTCATTTGCAATTTATTCCCTTTACTTTTAGGAATGCCAATTTTTAATTGAAGGTTTTCTTTTACAATACAATTCAAAAGGCGACCGAGGATACACAACCATTTATTTGAATGAAGAAGAAGACTACAGAAGTATCATCTCGCATACTGAAATGGAACTGTAGCCTGGAATATTTTGAAGGAGCATTTCGCCCCCACATCTAGAGCCAGGATAGCAGAATTACTGGACGATTTTTATGCTGACGCATGAAACCAGGTGAGTCTGTTGGTTTATTCGCTTCTCGTATTAGAAAAATTCATGCTGATTTAAAAGATGCCGGTTATACACTTGATCCAATACAACAGGTCCTGCATCTTAGTCGATATTTACCACCTGATTTTGGCAGTATTGCCCAAGTTATTTACAGGTGGGAGGACAAATTATTTACTTTTGATAACGTATTAAAAGATTTATTTGCAGAGGAGGGACGTTTAAAACTCTGTCAGAAGGATCAAGAAGCATCCACGTGTAGTAAATCAGATTTAAAGGAAAGTTTCCAATCTAAATCTAATCCAAAAAGATGTAAATGAAAAGAAAAATCTAAAAAGTTAGAAAAAACATCTATGGTAGAAGCAGATAATAGCAAAACCTACAGAAAATCGAAAATTTGGATTTTTGATACCGGTGCAAGCGCTCACTTCTGTAATGACCGAACTATGTTTAGAAACTTTAAATATATAAAAAACTTGCATATGACTTTAGCTGTTGAAGGTATGTTATGTCAAATTGAAGGAAGAGGGACAGTGTTTTTAAACAGCAAAGTTAACGGGAAAAGCTTTAAAATCAAATTAAATAATGTATAATACTCGCCAAAACTAAGCCGTAATATATTGCCAGGTTCGGCATGTGATAAAGAGGGATTTAAATTTAAAGGTGAAAAAGGCCAAATTGAAATTTCTAATCAAATTGGAGAAAAAGTTATTTTAGCAAAGAAAATTAACGACTTGTATGTTTGTCAGTTAGACTCTTCATTTACTGAAAAGTGGCAAAATACAACTGAAAATAACGCAGTTAAAATGTCTGAAGATATAACTATATGGCATGGACGCTTTGCCACATAAATAGTAGGTATATTTTATAATACAAGCAAAAATGAAGGTGTAAAAGGGCTTCCATAGTTTAAAACCGATAAACTTGAGTGTGAATGTTGTCGTTTAGCGAAGAACAGGAGGAAAACATTCAAACCCCTTAATCATATTGGATCATCTCGTCCTCTTGAATTACTTCATCTCGACGTTTGTGGTCCGTTACCTTACAAGTCCAATTCGGGAAACCATTACTTTTTAACAATTACCGATGTTTTCGCGGAAAGTATATGTATACCCAATGAAAGTAAAATCTGAAGTTTTTGAGCACTTTGCAAATTTTCAATCAAGGGCCGAAAGGTATTTAAATAGCAAAATTGTGTAAGCGTATGAACCGACAATGGTCTTGAATTCGTTAATAAGAAATTCTCAGAATTATTTCAAAAACAAGGTATTAGACATGAGCGGACGAATGATTATTCCCCAGAACAAAATGGTGTGAGTGAGCGTTATAATTACACGGCAATGGATGGGGTTAAATCAATGTTACAGGACAGTTAACTGAAAGAAAATTTTTGGGACGAAGCCTTATTTAATTTTACTTATATGTGGAATCGGACTTGTCACGGATAAGAAAACGCCTTTTGAATTGTATTGTAAAAGAAAGCCTTCAATTAAACACTGGAAATTAATTTCTTGTAACTTCAAGTAAATTTGACGCGTCATATTTGAGAAAGTCGTTTTCAAAAGGTTCATCTATACTTTTAGATTTGTACGTTGAACAAAACTTCTGGAATTGCGCAATATTAATATATGCAACGTTCTTGTAGCCATATAATTCACAGACTCCCTCAGGTGAAAGACCTTTTTTAGGTTTTCACGGGTGTCGCAATCCCGGGGCCCCAGCGATCTTTCGCTCCTCTACTTTCTACCCTCCTCTCTCCTTCTGCTGTTTCCTTCCACTTCTCCCTCGGTGTGGTTTCTTCTCAGGAAGTGAGGGCCCCCCCTTCAGAAGCTGTGGCCACTCTGTGCCATCAGCTTCTATTGGCGGAAAACTGCCCACGTGTTTGCCGTGCGTGGAGACCCGTGTCCCCGGAAATGGGGATCCTGGTAATTGAGGGGTCTTCTCCAACACATTACTTTGGCCTCGGCTTCGGGTAAACGGGAGGTACACAGCGTTCCCCTGTGTATCAATCGGCTGGTGGGACTGATTTCGATCAACTGCTAGGGATCAAGCAATCGGTCATCTACTGGGCACGTCGTTAAGGGTGGATGCTGCCTAAGGGATGTACTGTGCGCGAATAGACCCGACTAGCACTGGTGTGCAATTGCACACCCCCTCGTTGGGCTCCGTGGTGGGTGGTGCGGTCGGGTCCGAATCTCAATTCCCCCAACATGGATATGAAAAATTCTTCATCTCTCGTCAACGTTCCGCTACCCATTACCAATGATAACACGGATCCTCAAATTTCAAACACTAATGCTCGAATCTTCATTATACACTGTATTCAAGGAGGCTTTAACGAAACATCGACATTCCTTATACACAAATGCATTACAGCGCATGTAGTTGTGAAGTAAAAAAAGTCAAAAAACTAAGATCTGGAGACCTTCTAGTAGAAGTGTCCAACAATAGACAAGCTTCAAAAATCAAGAAAATAAAGAACTTTGGGCCAAAATCTGTTACAGTGTCCCCTCATACATCCCTAAACACATCAAAAGGAGTTATATCAGAACCCGACCTTGTATACTGCTCTGAAGCCGAACTATTAGAAAACCTGAGTGAGGACAGCGTGTGCGCTGTCCGTCGAATCACTATTCGTCGCAATAGCCAACTTATTAATACAAAACACATTGTCTTAACCTTTCAGTCTCCCACTATTCCATCCCATATTAAAGCCGGCTATCTATTATGTCCCGTTAGAACATACGTACCAAATCCTATCCGTTGTTTCCAGTGTCAAAAGTTCGGTCATACTAAAACATCCTGTCGTGGATCACCGGTCTGAGCCCGTTCTGGTGCCTCTGACCACGACAGTGCCGCCTGCTCTGCAGCTCCTAAATGTGTAAATTGTAAAGAGGAACATCCTTCATACTCCAGATCTTGCCCGAAATGGGCGTTTGAAAAAGAAATCCAGTCCCTACGTGCCTCTCTCAGAATCTCATATCCTGAAGCCCGCAAGTTAATAGAAAGCCGGACACCAAAACCTGGTACTTCCTGCAGTACCTCTTATCCAAATTCCTTTTTGCCTTATAAACAATAATCTGAACGGCAAGCATTAAACTTTCGAACCTCCGTACATCTCTCTTACAATAGCGCCTTCACTATCCACGAATTAAAGACAAGCTTAAAACAATCACCTAATACTTCACCTGGTCCTGATGGCATCACCACAGAAATGCTAAAACATCTTTCCCAGGATTCATTACTAACCCTTCTGCAACTCTATAACAGAATTTGGAATGAGCACACCTTTCCATCTTCTTGGAGAAATGCAGTAGTCATTCTCTTTCCCAAACCTTGCAAAGACAACACCAACCCAAATAATTATCGTCCAATAGCCCTCCCTCACAAGTTGCTTATGCAAAATCATGGAGCGTATGATAAATGCTCGCCTAGTTCACGTTCTCGAAACCAAGGGCCATATACACCCTTTTCAGAGGGGGTTTCGAAAAGGCAGATCCACCATTCCCAACATTTTGATTTTAGAGACTCAAATACGTAACGCTTTCTTGAGAAGGAACCATCTCGTCTCTATATTTTTTGATATAGAAAAAGCATACGATCGCACATGGAGATACGGTATACTGCGTGACCTACATAATCTGGGCTTCCGTGGTAACCTACCTATCTTTATCAAGAATTTTCTCTCGCTACGAAACTTTAAGGTACGCATCAATGATATTCAATCAGACAATTATGTGCAAGAAGAGGGCGTACCGCAGGGCTCTGTTCTTAGTGTCACCCTCTTCTCCATAAAAATAAACAACATACTTAATCAACTCCCTCCGACTGTGCAAGGTAGCTTTTATGTAGATGACCTTCAGATCTCCTGTCAGGGGCAAGACATGCGTTACATAGAGCGAAAGCTTCAAACTACTGTAAACCGTATCCAAAAATGGTGCAGTATAAACGGCTTCAGTATCTCGGGAGAAAAAACTACTTGCATTCACTTCTGAAGAAAGCGGGGTATCCATCCAGATCCAGAACTTCATTTAGATGGTACAACAATTGCTGTAGAAGAGCATAGTAAATTCTTAGGCATGTACTTTGACAAAAAGCTGACCTTCAAGAAACACGTCTCTCATATTCGAAACAAATGCGAGAAAACTATGAATATTTTAAAGGTACTTTCTAATACCAGATGGGGGGCAGACCGTGACACCATGCTACGGATATACCGTGCCATGATACGGTCTAAAATAGACTATGCCTGTTGCTCTTATGGGTCTGCTTGCAAGTCAGTTTTAAAAAAACTGGACACCGTGCATCATTCAGCACTACGCATTTGCTCTGGAACATTAAGAACATCACCTGTAAATAGTCTTTACATCGCCTGTCACGAGCCACCTCTCACCCTCACTCATCAAAAGCTTTCATTGAATACATACTTTCGCATACTCTCTCATCCCTCACATCCTTTAAAGGACTCTTTTATAGATACCCATCTGGACAGATTTTACAATCATCGCCCTTCATGTACCCCTCCCTTTGGACTCCGGATCCGTAGGAGCCTAGTCGGTACCCAGTTGCAGGATGCCATAGTCTCTTGTTCTCCTAATGAAATCCCACCCTGGACTGAAATGCAAATCCCGTATCTTCAGCCCTATGAAGGCTTCATCAAACAGGATACTGACCCCAAAATATACCAACAGTTGTTCTTAGATCATATAAATAAATATGAAAGTTATGAAGACCTCTACACAGATGGATCTAAAACCAGTAATCACGTTGACTTTGCCTTCGTGAATAATAATTATTCTTGCAGCTACACTCTCCCTCAGTTTTGCTCTGTCTTTACAGCCGAATTACTGGCCATTTATGAAAGCCTTCTGTACATCTCCAGAAAAAACACAAAGAATTATATAATCTATTCTGACTCCCTGAGTGTTCTGGAAAATCTGAAATCCGGCTCCCTTACCCACAGCTATATCATTAAAGTATTACGTCTGTACAAACACCTTATAAATCGTGGTTACAGTATTCTCCTCTGCTGGGTACCCAGTCATATTGGGATCGCTGGCAACGAGAAAGCATACACACTTGCCAAGCTTGCGACCCTCCCGTACAGCGGCAACCTATACTATAACGACATTAAGTGTAGCATCTCTAGTATTATAGAAGGTATCTGGATTGATAAATGGGACAGTGAAACTGGGAACAAACTTCATTCTATACGCCCAGCTCTCACGCATTGGCCTTCTCATCCCTATCGCAGACTGGATGTCGTCTTGACACGCCTCCGCATTGGTCATACGAGGCTTACTCATAAGCATCTACTCCTAGGCGACCCTGCTCCGGAGTGCCCTCACTGCCAAACTCATCTCACCATTAGCCATCTTTTAACCTCGTGCACTGCTTTTAAAAGTTTTTACCAAATATTTTTTAACTGTTCCCATCCTAAACTTGACGATATATTGGGTGAAACCTAATTGGGTGAAACGTAATTTGTTTCCATTTCTTCGACGTATCAATATTCTTTACTCAGTGTAAAGTGTACACTTTTCTCTGACTGGTATCTGGATGGGAGCCCCCATCCATATGTCCTTTTTACCTTGTCCATTTTACCTCCTTTTTACCTCTCTACAGTTCGCTTTTAGACCTCAAAGATTTTAGCTTTACATGTTTTATGCAACACGTTTTTACTTGAAAACTTTGTTTTACTATATATACACATGGTCTGGCGCAGTATGTCCTTTCTGGACCTTGTGCCATTAAACCCCATTCAACCAACCATAATTCACAGACAAATTTCTCAAGCGTTGCAAAAGTTTCATATTGCAATCCAGGTACATCTGATTTTCCAAGGTCAGTTAGCGCTTTTTGATGATACAAATTGTTTTGAACAATTTGGAATGGCCTTTTTTTTGCCCTTCTTAAAAAATGAAGGGTTGTAATCACATCCCGTGATAGCATGAAATCTTGGAAACCTTGCACATACTGTTGCCCTTATTCAAAGTGAAGCTGTGTCACATTTAGAGTTCGCCTCTTATTTAAAGCTAAATATTCCATGTAAATATTTAAGCTTTCGCTTTTCAAATTATCCATCCCTTCACGGGGAAAACCTTCTTTAGGTTTTCACGGGTGTCGCAATCCCGGGGCCCCAGCGATCTTTCGCTCCTCTGTTTTTTTACCCTCCTCTCTCCTTTTGCTGTTTCCTTCCACTTCTCCCTCGGTGTGGTTTTTTCTCAGGAAGTGAGGGCCCCCCTTCAGAAGCTGTGGCCTCTCTTTGCCATCAGCTTCTATTGGCGGAAAGCTTCCCACGTGTTTGCCGTGCGTGGAGACCCGTGTCCCCGGAAATGGGGATCCTGGTAATTGAGGGGTCTTCTCCAACACATTACTTTGGCCTCGGCTTCGGGTAAACGGGAGGTACACAGTGTTCCCCTGTGTATCAATCGGCTGGTGGTACTGACTCGCTCAACTGCTAGGGATCAAGCAATTATTCATCTACTGGGCACATCGTTAAGGGTGGATGCTGCCTAAGGGATGTACTGTGCGCGTATAGACCCGACTAGCACTGGTGTGCAATTGCACACCCCCTCGTTGGGCTCCGTGGTGGGTGGTGCGGTCGGGTCCGAATCTCAATTCCCCCAACATGGATATGAAAAATTCTTCATCTCTCGTCAACGTTCCGCTACCCATTACCAATGATAACACGAATCCTCAAATTCTGAACACGAATGCTCGATTCTTCATTATACACTGTATTGAAGGAGGTTTTAACGAAACATCGCCATTCCTAGGTGAAGTAAAAAAAGTCAAAAAACTAAGATCTGGAGACCTTCTAGTAGAAGTGTCTAACAATAGACAAGCGTCAAAAATCATGAAAATAAAGAACTTTGGGCCGAAATCTGTTACAATGTCCCCTCATACCTCCCTGAACACATCAAGAGGAGTTATATCAGAACTTGACCTTCTACACTGCTCTGAATCCGAACTATTAGAAAACCTCAGTGAGGACAGCTTGTGTGCTGTCCGTCGAATCACTATTCGTCGCAATAGCCAACTTATTAATACAAAACACATTGTCTTAACCTTTCAGTCTCCCACTATTCCATCCCATATTAAAGCCGGCTATCTATTATGTCCCGTTAGACCATACGTACCAAATCCTTTCCGTTGCTTCCAGTGTCAAAAGTTCGGTCATACTAAAACCTCCTGTCGTGGATCACCGGCCTGCACCCGTTGTGGTGCCTCTGACCACGACAGTGCCGCCTGCTCTGCAGTTGCAAAATGTGTAAACTGCAAACAGGAACATCTATCGTACTCAAAGTCATGCCCGAAATCGGCATTTGAAAAAGAAATTCAATCACTGCGGGCCTCTCAAAAACTCTCTTATCCTGAAGCCCGTAAAATAGTTGAAA
Organism: Cheiracanthium punctorium; assembly: GCA_038373885.1. Lineage (NCBI taxonomy): Eukaryota > Metazoa > Arthropoda > Arachnida > Araneae > Cheiracanthiidae > Cheiracanthium > Cheiracanthium punctorium. The sequence continues at coordinate 35,094 of JAWZYV010014865.1, read as the reverse complement.
GCCGTACCCCTAAACCTGGTTTGTCTTATGCCGCAGTGACAAAATCAACAAAATCTGTAGCAATTCAAACCGATCCACCGAAACCAATACCTGTTTCTTCTTCTACTTCAACTCCAATAGCTAAACCTGTTTCTAATAAAAATCACTCTACAATAGCATCACACAAAAACACAACTAAGAAAAGTGCAAATGCCGGCCGTCCACAAATTAAAAAATCCTCAGCCTACAGGTCCAAATATAATAAATCCAGAATGAAAAACATCCCATCACAACGGCCCATTGATGATACTATCCTCCGGTTGTCTCCATTGGACTCCGACATTACAGATACTGCAATGGATGATGATCTCATCCCTAGTACCCCACGTCAACCTTCGGGGATTATTAATAAGCTATCCATTATCCCTAACACAACTTGATAATGGCTCTGCTGCTCTCCTGGAACTGCCACGGTTTTTTAAATAAAAACGGTGATCTTAAAACACTGATTTATGACCATAATCCCGCCTGCATAGCCCTACAAGAAACCTTTCTAAAAACCACTAGACATACTACTATTCGCAACTACAAGATACTTCGAAAAGACTATGATTTCAATGACAGGGCCTCTGGTGGTGTTGCCCTAATAATAAACAATAGATATCCTAATATAACCATCAATCTTAGCACAAAACTCCAAGCAGTTGCTGCTCGTATTCACCTTAAACAGCTCACGACAGTCTGCAGTATCTACCTCCCTCCTAACGAAACTTTCATCAAAGATGCCTTAGTAACCTTATTCAACAACTTCCTCCTCCATTCATACTCCTCGGTGATATGAATGACATAGCCCTTTATGGGGAAGCAAAGGCGCAAATAACAGAGGTGAGCAAATAGAATAAATACTGACAGATTTTTGTCTATGCATCATGAACAATGGTGACAATACATATTTCCACTACCCAACTAAATCCTTTCATGCCATAGACCTTGCCATCTGTTCACCCTCAATCCTTCCAATGTACAATTTCTCTGTTTCCGATAATCTACATAATAGCGATCATTTTCCGATTCTTCTCTCAACTCTGTACCAAAACCCCAAACCTAACTCTTCTGTACCAAAATACATCCATAATAAGGCAGACTGGCAAAATTTCACTTCCCTGTCGACAATATTACCTAATATGATTGAAGGAACCATTGACGAGGTCGTCAACAACGTTACCTCTACCATTCTTAATGCAGCAGATCACAGTATACCACAATCGGGAACACATTGTCGTAGAAATAAAAAACCGTGGTGGAATGAGGCATGCGCCTTAGCAAAAAAGCAGCAGCAGAGAGCGTGGGGAACCTTTCGTCGCTACCCCACCACTGATAACCTTCTTAATTTAAAAAAAGGAAAAAGCATATGCACGTAGAATAAGGAGACAAGCTCAAAGAGAATCCTGGATTCAGTACGTCTCCAGTATTTCTACGTCGACTTCTAGCAAGGAGCTATGGGACAAAACTAAAAGAATCATGGGAATCTACAATATCCACTCAATATCCTGTCAATCTGTCAACAACAGCATTATTTCGGAACCTAAAAATATTGCAAACACCATAGGTGAAACACTTGCTTATACTTCCTGCAGTACCTCTTATCCAAATTCCTTTTTGCCTTATAAACAATAATCTGAACGGCAAGCATTAAACTTTCGAACCTCCGTACATCTCTCTTACAATAGCGCCTTCACTATCCACGAATTAAAGAGAAGCTTAAAACAATCACCTAATACTTCACCTGGTCCTGATGGCATCACCACAGAAATGCTAAAACATCTTTCCCAGGATTCATTACTAACCCTTCTGCAACTCTATAACAAAATTTGGAATGAGCACACCTTTCCATCTTCTTGGAGAAATGCAATAGTCATTCCCTTCCCCAAACCTGGCAAAGACAACACCAACCCAAATAATTATCGTCCCATAGCCCTCACAAGTTGCTTATGCAAAATCATGGAGCGTATGATAAATGCTCGCCTAGTTCACGTTCTCGAAACCAAGGGCCATATACACCCTTTTCAGAGTGGATTTCGAAAAAGCTGATCCACCATTGACAACGTTTTGATTTTAGAGACCCAAATACGTAACGTTTTCTTGAGAAGGAACCATCTTGTCTTTATATTTTTTGATATAGAAAAAGAATACGATCGCACATGGAGATACGGTATACTGCGTGACCTTCATAACCTGGGCTTCCGTGGCAACCTACCTATCTTCATCAAGAATTTTCTCTCGCTACGAAACTTTAAGGTACGCATCAATGATATTCAATCAGACAACTTTGTGCAAGAAGAGGGCGTACCGCAGGGCTCTGTTCTTAGTATCACCCTCTTCTCAATAAAAATAAACGACATATTTAATCAACTCCCTCCGACTGTGCAAGGTAGCTTATATGTAGATGACCTTCAGATCTCCTGTCAGGGGCAACACATGCGTTACATAGAGCGACAGCTTCTAACTACTGTAAACCGTATCCAAAAATGGTGCAGTATAAACGGCTTCAGTATCTCGGGAGAAAAAACTACTTGCATTCACTTCTGCCGAAAGCGGGGTATCCATCCAGATCCAGAACTTCATTTAGATGGTACAACAATTGCTATAGAAGAGCATAGTAAATTCTTAGGCATGTACTTTGACAAAAAGCTGACCTTCAAGAAACACGTCTCTCATATTCGAAACAAATGCGAAAAAACTATGAATGTTGTAAAGGTACTTTCTAATACCAGATGGGGGGCAGACCGTGACGCCATGCTACGGATATACCGTGCCATGATACGGTCTGAAATAGACTATGCCTGTTGCTCTTAAGGGTCTGCTTGCAAGTCAGTTTTAAAAAAAAACTGGACACTGTGCATCATTCTGCACTACGCATTTCCTCTGGAGCATTTAGAACATCACCTGTAAATAGTCTCTACATCACCTGTCACGAGCCACCTCTCACCCTCACTCATCAAAAGCTTTCATTGAACACATACTTTCGCATACTCTCTCATCCCTCACATTCTTTAAAGGACCCCTCAGGGGGAAGAACTTCTTTAGGTTTTCACGGGTGTCGCAATCCCGGGGTCCCAGCGATCCTTCGCTTCTCTTTCCTCTACCCTCCCCTCTCCTTAGCTTTATCCTTCACTTTCCCCCTCGGCGTAGTTTCCTCTTTGGAGGTGAGGGCCCCCCTTTAGAAGCTGCAGCCGCCCTGTGCCGTCAGCTTCTATTGGCGGAAAACTACCCACGTATTTGCCGTGCGTGGAGACCCGTGTCCCCGGAAATGGGGATCCTGGTAATTCAGGTTTCTTCTCTCCAACACATTGCTTTGGCCTCGGCTTCGGGTAAACGGGAGGTACACAGCGTTCCCCTGTGTATCAATCGGCTGGTGGTACTGATTTCGATCAACTGCTAGGGATCAAGCAATCGGACATCTACTGGGCACGTCGTTAAGGGTGGACGCTGCCTAAGGGATGTACTGTGAGCGTATAGACCCGACTAGCACTGGTGTGCAAATGCACATCCCCTCGTTGGGCTCCGTGGTGGGTGGTGCGGTCGGGTCCGAATTTCAATTTTTCCCAACATGCATATGAAAAATTCTTCGTCTATCGTCAATGCTCCGCTGTCAACTTGTAATGAAAACATCGATTCACAATTAGTACACATGAACGCTCGATTCTTCATCGTTCACTACGTTGAAGGCAATTTTAATGAAACATCCCCTTTTTTAATACATAAATGTATCACCGACAATGTAGGAGAAGTGAAAAAAGTAAAAAAATTAAGATCTGGAGACCTGTTAGTAGAAGTATCAAACAAATAGACAAGATTTGTAAAAAACACACATAAGAAGTAAAAGGAAAAAGGATACGCGTTTCGTTCAAAAATTGTTTTGAACTTCTTCAGTCCAAGCCCTTCGACGTAAAGAACACAGGGAACTGAAAAGAGAAAAAAAAACAAGCAAGATGTTGCCACAAGTGGCAAAGAAAAGTCGAACAAAACCACAGAGAGGGGAGAAAAAAATTAAAAAGGGGGATAGAAAGGAAAGGAAAGAAGCACAAAAAATACAGAAATAAAAAAAGGAATAAAGAAAAATAATAAAAAAGGGAACACACAAGTACAAACACACACACAAAAAAGAGAGAACAGAACAAACAAACAAAAAACAAATAGCACACGTTTTTTTTTTTTTTTTTTTTTTTTTTTTAAACCACGAACAGGACAGCACAATAAATATATATATATATATATATATATATATATATATACATATATATATATATAAATATATACATATATACATATATACACATATATATACATACATATACATACATACATACACATATATATACATACACATATATACATATATATATACATATATCTATATGTATATATGTGTTTATTTATATATATATTTATTGTGCTGTCCTGTTCGTGGTTTAAAAAAAAAAAAAATAACGTGTGCTATTTGTTTTTTGTTTGTTTGTTCTGTTCTCTCTTTTTTGTGTGTGTGTTTGTACTTGTGTGTTCCTTTTTTTATTATTTTTCTTTATTCCTTTTTTTATTTCTGTATTTTTTGTGCTTCTTTCCTTTCCTTTCTATCCCCCTTTTTAATTTTTTTCTCCCCTCTCCGTGGTTTTGTTCGACTTTTCTTTGCCCCTTGTGGCAACATCTAGCTTGTTTTTTTTTCTCTTTTCAGTTCCCTGTGTTCTTTACGTCGAAGGGCTTGGACTGAAGAAGTTCAAAACAATTTTTGAACGAAACGCGTATCCTTTTTCCTTTTACTTCTTATGTGTGTTTTTTACAAAGTTTTTTAATTACTTTATCGTTTAACACCAGTATTTTGAGTGTTTTTTCAAATAGACAAGCTTCTAAAATAATGAAAATTAAAAACTTCGGCCTAAAAACTGTTACAGTGACCCCTCATACATCCTTAAACATCTCACGAGGGGTCATATCGGAACCCGAACTTTTACACTGCTCTGAAGCTGAAATATTAGAAAACCTAACAGATGACAAAGTAAGTGCCGTTCGTCGAATCACTATTCGACGCAATAATCAAATAATCAAAACTAAACATATTATCTTAAGTTTTCAGTCACCCACTATTCCATCTCATATTAAAGCCGGCTATTTATTATGCCCCGTGAGACCATATGTACCAAATCCAATCCGTTGCTTCCAGTGTCAAAAGTTCGGCCATACTGAAACCTCCTGTCGTGGGTCACCTGCCTGTGCTCGCTGTGGTGCTTCTGACCACGACAGTGAGTCCTGCTCTGCAGCTCCGAAGTGTGTAAACTGTAAAGAGGAAAACATTTCATACTCCAGATCTTGCCCGAAATGGGCCTTGAAAAAGAAATTCAGTCCCTACGTGCCTCTCAAAGACTCTCATATCCGGAAGCCCGTAAGATAATAGAAAGCCGGACACCAACACCTGGTTTAGCTTATGCAGCTGCAACAAAATCAACTAAAACAATAGCAACTCAAACTGAATTACCAAAATCCGTACCGGTCTCCTTTCCTTCTGCAACAGCCCAACTACCTAAACAATCCATCTCTAATCAAAATAAATCCTCCACAGCTCCACAAAAACATATATCAAAGAAAAACTCTCAAAATGTTACCTCAACCCGACCACAAATAAAAAAGTCTTCGGTGTACAGATCAAAGTACAATAAACCCAAAATCAAACACGTTCCTCCACAACGCCCTATAGACGATACTATCCTACATTTGGACCCCTCTGACTCTGGAATGTCAGATCTTCCCATGGATGATGACGACATCCCTAGCACCCCTCTCATGCCTACGGGGGTTCGGAGCAAGACGAGCATCATCCCAAACACAACTTGATAATGGCTCTGCTGCTGTCTTGGAACTGCCACGGTTTCCTTAATAAAACCGATGACCTCAAGGCGCTGAATTATGATCATAACACAGCTTGCTTTGCCCTTCAGGACACTTTTCTCAAAACCAATAGACATACTAAAATCCATAATTATACCATCTTTCGCAAGGACTATGAGCTCAATGATAGGGCCACAGGTGGAGTTGCCCTATTAATTAACAATAGTTATCCTCACACTATGGTCAATCTTAACACAAATCTCCAAGCAGTTGCCACTCGTATTCAATTAAAACAACTCACAACTGTCTGCAGTATATACCTCCCTCCTAGTGAAGCCATAAGCCAAACATCCCTCAATAGTCTCATTCAGCAACTTCCTCCTCCTTTCATCCTCCTTGGTGACATGAATGCTCATAGTCCCTTGTGGGGTAGCAAGGACACCAACAATAGAGGCCTTCAAATAGAGCAACTTCTCACTGACTTCTCCCTTTGCTGCATGAATAATGGCGAAAACACTTACTTTCACTACCCAACTAAAACTTTCCATGCAATAGACCTCGCCATCTGCTCTCCTCCCATCCTCCCGCTGTATAACTTCTCTGTATCTAGTGATTTACATAACAGTGACCATTTTCCGATCATTCTCTCACCTTTGTATCAGAATCCAAACCAAACTTCAAAAATACCCAGATACATTCATGAAAAAGCAGATTGGCAGGCTTTCATTTCACTGTCAACAATATCCCCAAATATCATAGAAGGTACTATTGATGAGGTCGTTGAAAAAATAACTACCACCATCATTAAGGCAGCAGACCATAGTATTCCGAAATCGGGTACAAGCTGTCGCAGAAATAAAAAACCGTGGTCGAACGAGGCATGCACCCTAGCGAAAAAGCAGCAGCAGAAAGCCTGGGGTACCTTCCGCCGGTATCCCACAACAGAAAATCTTATTGCTTTTAAAAAAGCAAAAGCAGTCGCCCGCAAGGTGAGGCGGCAATCCCAAAAGGAATCATGGATGCAATATGTCTCCAGCATTACAACATCAATTTCTAGTAAGGAGCTATGGACCAAAACAAAAAGGGCTTTAGGAATATACAACAACCATACCATACCCTGCCTTTCCATCAATCACAAAATTATCTCTGATACCACAGACATTGCAAATACCATCGGCGAAACTTTGGCTCTATCCTCTTGAAGTACCTCTTACTCAAATACCTTTTATACCCATAAACTGCAATCTGAACGGCAAAAACTAAATTTTAAAACCTCCTCGCAGCTCTCCTGCAATAGTATCTTTACAATCCATGAACTCACGAATCAACTCAGACAGTTACCGAATACTTCTCCTGGTCCCGATTGTATCACATATGAAATGCTAAAACACCTTTCTCATGATTCCCTTGCAAATCTACTTAAGCTTTTTAATAGAATCTGGAACGAACATACCTTTCCTTCCTCCTGGAGAAACGCCATAGTCATACCCTTTCCAAAACCCGGAAAAGAGACTTCCAATCCTAATAACTACAGACCCATAGCCCTTACTAGTTGCCTTTGCAAACTGCTGGAGAAAATGATCAATGCACGCTTAGTTTACGTTTTAGAAACAGAGGGCCATATACACCCCTACCAAAGTGGTTTCTGCAGGGGCAGATCATTATCTGACAACATAATATATTTGGAAACCCAAATTCGTAACGCTTTCCTACGACGGAACCACTTAATATCAATTTTTTTTGACATAGAAAAGGCATACGACAAGACCTGGAGATATGGTATCCTCCGGGACCTCCATAATCTAGGCTTCCGTGGCAACCTTCCAATCTTTATCCAGAACTTCCTTTCACTTCGAAATTTCAGAGTACAAATACACGGCATTCAATCAAATAGTTTCGTTCAAGAAGAGGGCGTCCCTCAGGGCACTGTCTTAAGTGTTACACTCTTTTCAATAAAAATCAATAATATTCTCAATCAACTACCTCCATCTGTACACGGAAGCCTATACGTCGATGACCTTCAAATTTCTTGTCAAGGAAAGGACATGCGTTACATTGAGCGTCAGCTCCAGAACACCATCAATCGCATCCTAAAATGGTGTACCACAAATGGGTTTAACATTTCTGCGGAAAAGACTGTCAGTATGCACTTCTGTCGTTTACGAGGGATCCATCCTGATCCTGAGCTCTATGTGGGCAGCTCAAAAATAGAAATGCGAGACTCTACTAAATTTTTAGGGGTATATTTTGATAGAAAATTGACCTTTGCTAATCATATCTCGTATATCCGCAGCAAATGTGAAAAGGACCTAAATACCCTAAAGGTGTTAACCAACACTTCTTGGGGAGCGGAGCGTGACGTCCTTTTGCGGATCTACCGTGCAGCAGTTCGCTCCAAAATAGATTACGCCTGTGCCGTGTATGGATCTGCTTGTAGGTCAGCCCTAAAAAAACTTGACACAGTGCATCATACCGCAATACGCCTCTGTTCTGGAGCTTTTAGAACATCACCCATACAAAGTCTCTTTATCACTTGTCACGAGCCATCTCTCATCCCCATCCGTAACAAACTATCATTAAACACCTATTTTCGCATCTTGTCTCATCCCTCCCACCCTTTGCGGGACGCATTTTTGGACACTCATTTGGACCGCCAATATGGAAATCGCCCCTCATGCTCTCCTCCCTTGGGATTAAGGATCCGTAGGAGTCTAGTTGGTACCCAACTGGAGAATGTTAAAGTCTCTCCTAATTCTCCTCATGAAACGCCACCATGGACTACACTCAAGACCTCATACCTCCAACCATTTAATGGCTTTACTAAACAGGATACCGACCCAAAAATATATCAACAGTTGTTCTCAGACCATAAAAACAGATATAAAAAATATAAAGAAATATACACTGATGGTTCAAAATCTGATAATTATGTTGGCTTTGCCTTTGTCGAAAATAACCATACCTGCAGCTATACTCTTCCTCCGTTCTGCTCCATTTTTACCGCTGAATTACTGGCCATCCATGAAAGCCTTTTATACATCTCTAGAATGAAAACAAACAGATTTATCATCTACCCTGACTCCCTCAATGTACTAGAAAATCTACAATCAGGCAGCACTACTCATACCTATATCACCAAAGTGCTACGTCTGCATGAACAACTGACAAATCGTGGATACAATATTCTCTACTGTTGGGTACTCAGTCATATTGGGATACTGGGCAACGAGAAGGCGGATAGTGTAGCCAGGCAAGCTACAATCACGTACACTGGCTATCTCTCATACAATGACATAAAGTCCGGCACCTCTAGCATAGTAAAAAGCAGTTGGACCAATAAATGGGATAGAGAAACTGAAAACAAACTGCATTCTATCCGACCTTCCCTCACTCATTGGTCATCCCTTTCATATCGAAATCATGATGTCATTTTGACTCGTCTCCGCATTGGTCACACGAGAATCACCCATAAACACCTACTCCCTGGTGAACCTGCTCCAGTGTGTTCACATTGTCATACTCATCTTACCATTCGTCACATTTTAACCTCTTGCATAGCTTTTAATAAATTTTACCAATCCTATTTTAAGTGTACTCATCCCAGCCTTGACGATATGTTGGGTGAAACCCCACATTATAACCTCTTTACTTTCCTTCAATGTATTAATTTCCTTCATCTATTGTGAAGTGTGTGCTCCTGACATATATCTGGATGGGAGCCCCCATCCAGACGACTCTTTTTATCTACATTTTAACTTTCTACAATTCGCTTTTATCGTTTTTAGCTCATGGATTTTAGCTCTACTTGTTTTACACAACACCTTTTACCTGTAAAAGCCTTGTTTTTTAATATTTTACAACTTTTATTTAATATTTTACACACTGTCTGGCGCAGCATGTCCTTTTTGGACCTTGTGCCATTAAACATCAACCAACCAACCAACCTTATCCACAAACGTATCACATCCAATGTAGGTGAAGTTAAAAAAGTAAAAAAATTAAGATCTGGAGACCTCCTGGTAGAAGTATCAAACAATAGACAAGCATCAAAAATAATGAAAATAAAGAACTTTGGACTAAAATCTGTCACAGTGTCACCCCATACATCCTTAAATACATCCAGAGGAGTCATATCAGAGCCCGAACTTTTACACTGCTCTGAAGCTGAAATACTAGAAAATCTGAGAGACGAAAGCGTATGCGCTGTCCGTCGAATCTCTATTCATCGCAATAGCCAACGTATTAACACCAAACACATAGTCTTAACTTTCCAGTCTCCTACAATTCCATCCCATATAAAAGCCGGCTATTTATTATGCCCTGTTAGACCATACGTATCAAATCCAATCCGTTGCTTCCAGTGTCAAAAGTTCGGCCATACTAAAACCTCCTGCCGTGGCCAACCTGCATGTGCCCATTGCAGTACATCTGGCCACGACAGCGACATCTGCAGTGCACCAGCAAAATGTGCTAATTGTAAACAGGACTACCCCTCATATTCAAAATCATGACCAAAGTGGGTCCTCGAAAAAGAAATCTAGTCAATACGTGCCACACAAAGACTTTCGTACCCTGAAGCTCGTAAAATAATAGAAGCTCGCACACCAAAATCTGGCCTATCCTATGCTGCTGCAGTAAAATCTACCAAATCAGTAGCTACTCAGACTGATCCACCAACAAATACTTCCCTTACCAATACCTCCATCAGTAAACAAACAGCACCCAAACAAAATAAATCCTGCTCTATATCCCAGAAAAATCCTCCGAAGAAAAAGATACCAAGCAATAGTTCCACCCAAGTTAGGCCACTGCTCAGTAAAACAGCTTCCTATAAATACAATAAATGTAGCATGAAAAAAGTACCTCCACAACCACACATTGATGACTCCATTTTATACCTAGACCCATCAGAATCCGACATTAGTGATGAGAATCCATGGAGCAAGAAGAAACTAAACCTCCAGATATCTCTGCAGGGATTACAACTAAGAAGATGCACAATGCCAATAACAGCACTTAATTATGGCATTGTTGCTCTCTTGGAACTGCCACGGTTTTCTCAACAAAAAAGATGATCTCAAAATGCTGCTTTTTAGTCATGATCCCGCATATCTTGCTTTACAGGAAACTTTTCTCAAATCCAACCAAAATCCTACTATTCCCAGATATACCATCCTCCGAAAAGACTGAGTTGAACGACAGGGCCTCAGGTGGTGTCGCCCTATTAATTAACAATGCTTACCCCCATCAATCACTTAACATCAGCACAAGTCTACAAGTCATTGCTGCTCGTATACACCTCAAACAACTCACTACAATATGCAGCATATACCTACCTCCAAATGAAACCATGTACCTAATTTTACTCAATAACCTTATCCTGCAACTTCCACCTCCTTTCATCCTTCTTGGTGATTTCAACGGTCATAGTCCTTGGTGGGGTAGTAATGAAACTAACAATAGAGGTCAACAAATAGAAAAACTCACAACTGATTTTTCCTTCTGCATTATGAATAATGGGGACAATACCTATTTTCATTACCCTACTAAAACCTTCCATAGATCTCGCAATCTGTTCTCCTCCAATGCATCCTCTATACAATTTCTCTGTCTCCAGCGATCTACACAATAGTGATCATTTTCCTATTCTCCTCTCTCCTACGTATCAGAGTCCTCATCCAAATTTTACCATCTCCCGTTATTTGTATGATAAAGCAGATTGGCAAACCTTCACCTCACTTTCTACTATCTCTACGGATCTTATCAGCGGTACTATTGATTAGGCTGTCAATAAAATCCCCTCTGTTATCATAAAAGCAGCAGATGCAAGTATCCCAAAATCGGGCAGCTGCCTCCGAAAATGTAAAAAACCGTGGTGGAACCAAAATTGCACCCTCGCCAAAAAGCAGCAAAGAGGGCATGGAACCTTTTTCGGCGGTATCCCACCACCGAAAACTTTATCTCTACTTATTATAAAAGAAGGTGTCTGTGTGTGTGTGTGTGTGTGTGTGTGTGTGTGTGTCTGTCTGCAGCGTTACGGACAAACGGCTACACCTAGAAACACCAAATTTGGTATTCGGGAAGATGTAAATATGTAGTTCTGCACCTCGAAGCGATTTTTTCAAAATTCGACCTATATTTTTTTAATTTTATGTTTTATGCGATTTTTGGCATTTTTTCTCACCTAATTCGTAATAACGGCGGAAATTACGCTCGCAGCAAAACTGCATTTGTATCATCGGATAGAGGAGAAAATTTTCTTTTAAAAACAGTTTGTTCTGAATACTTAACCTGATTTACCGATTTTTAGGAATTTTTTTACTAAACATCTGCTTCGCGATTGTTTTTCGTAAAATAATTTTAAAACTGTCGCATCTTGAATTCTATCCGTCATAACTTTTAGATATTTTGACAAATCGTAAAACATTCTTTTCTCCCTCTTTTAAAATAAAAACGAAAAAATTATCTAAATTAGATGATTTTTTACGAATTTTAATGCAGCCTAATGTTTAGAATTTAATAGCATCAACGCGATCTTACGCCATTCATTACATTGCGATCACGGCACGAGAATTTATGTTCGGCTGTTGCCACAGAAAGGATTAGAAAAAACGGTTTTTTCAACCAATCGAGTTTTTAAATGGGATATCAGAATTTCAATTCGCAAGTGAGGATCTATGACGTCAAATGCTTTAAGATACCTAAAAATTACGCCATAATTTTAACTCATTTATTCCAGCTCTATTTTCAACACAGGGAGACGATATTTTGATTAAAATTTACTGTAGAAATAAACTAAGAAATTCACGATTATTATTATTAGAAGTGGTATTTTAATCCGGTGCTTATTTAAAAATTGAAATGTTTTCACGGCGCTGAAAATGTTCATTTTAAAAGTTACAAAGTTCGTTTCAAAGCGCGATATATTAAAATTTTTCTATTTATTATTTTTATTTTTGGCATTTAATTTAGCGCGGGCGTTGCCTAACATACGCATGCAGGTTGCGAGTATAGTTTTATTTTAACGTTGAATTACATTCCTCCATAAAGGTAACGCAAAGTTTTAATGATACCGTTTGAAAACAATTATGCGAAATATCGAAAGTAACTCCGAAATTAATCTACCGGGGTATCCTTTACGGCAGTCAAACAGTGACGTCATAAATTTAAAAAAATGTGTGAAATTTGTAAACTCTGCAACTCTAACGCCCTGTCACAATTAAAATGGGAATAAGTAGCTCCTCGAGATTACACAGTTTGATGTTTTTCAGGAGACAGGACTATGGAGGATATAAAAGATATCGCTATTGGATATTTAAAATGGCACCCCTTGGATATTTTCTCCCCACAGTAAGATGAAATGGTTTACGGCGCTAAATACGCCAATCTTATAAAACTATGTATAAATTAAATATATATGGAGAGTTTCCTTAATGGCAACCATTATGTGAAATGATTATTATTTATGCTAATGCGTAAATTGCAAAGAATCGCCACAGAATCAAAAGATCCCATTGAGGCCAAATAATCTAAGCTGTTTCTTTTAAGGGAGCCTTGAAGAGGGAGAAGCGAGTATAGATAGTATTAATGTACGTAATAGGTAGTATTATTAGATTTGTAAATATAGTATGAATAAATCGCAATGTACCACGTTAATAAATATTTCATGAAATTAAAAGTGTTTATCCTTTTTCAACGTTTGTCTTACAAGCAACTAAACGAAAAGTAATTCTAATTTGCGTTAATATATCCCGCAGTCATTTCAACAGAGGGGATTACTTGAACTTTTTTAAAAATGAAATTCTGTTTTGTCACATGCAGATATGATTTTAGTAGTAAAATATTCCCTTCTTCCCGTATGAAGAGCCGGCGCGCAGCTATTTTAAAAACATCTCTTGAAAATAGCATAAATGAATTCAGAAGACCTCAAAACGTGTAAATACACCAAAATCTCGAAGTCGAATTTTTTTCATGATTGCAATTCTTTCCTTATATTCTACATTTTCGGAAATAAATAAATGGTGCTCCATTTCATGTAGTGTCTTGGGTATTTAATGCTACAACTTGAGCCTAAAAAACAGTATGATGTAGAAATAAGACATTTTGAAAGCCAGGAGTTCTCTGCAAACCATTAAGCTTTCCACTTTTTTGATAGTGAATGACATTGACGTAGTTTTTTGAGTCATTATACTGCAATGATCAGGTTAGTACTCATGACACAAACTTTAAATTAAGAGTCAAATAATTTTGCTCTTTTTTTTTTTTTTTTAAATTCCACATCACGAATAATTTCGAATTACACATGTAAGGAAAATTTTCGTTTCCTACCGTGCGAAGAGACGGGCACGCAGCTAGTCTGTTATAAAAAAGCAAAAGCTTATGCTCGCAGAATCAGGCGTCTTTCTCAAAAAGAATCTTGGATCAAGTACGTCTCCAGCATTTCTACCTCCACAACCAGTACGGAGCTATGGACAAAAACCAAAAGAGCCATGGGAATCTACAATAACCATGCTGTATCCTGCCTTTTTATGAATAACCATATTATTTCAGATATAAAAGAAATAGGTAATACCATTGGACAAACCCTTGCTCTCACATCATGCAGTCCTTCTTATTCAAATAGTTTCCTTCCCTATAAACAACAATCCGAAAAACATACTTTAAATTTTAAAACCTCAACCCACTTCTCATATAATAATTCAATTAGCATCAATGAACTTATCCACTGCTTAAGACAAACCTCGAATACATCTCCTGGCCCTGATGGCATCGCCTATGTGATGCTTAAACATCTATCCCATGACTCTTTGCTAACCCTTTTACAGTTATATAATAGAATCTGGCAGGAACACACTTTTCCTTCTTCGTAGAGAAATGCAATAGTTATTCCCTTCCCTAAACCTGGTAAAGATACAAGGAATCCCCAAAACTATCGTCCCATAGTCCTTACTAGCTGCTTGTGTAAACTCATAGAAAAAGTAATCAATGCTCGCCTGGTTTATATTTTAGAAACTGAGGGCCATATACACCCTTTCCAGAGCGGTTTCCGAAAAGGCATATCCACAATTGATAATATTATATCCTTGGAGACCCAGATACGTAAGGCCTTCTTACGGAAAACCATCTAGTCTCTATATTTTTCGATATAGAGAAGGCATATGACCGGACGTGGAGGTACGGCATTCTCAGGGATCTTCATAATTTAGGTTTCCGCGGTAACCTACCAATCTTTATTAAGAACTTCCTTTCCGTTCGGAATTTCAAGGTACGGGTACACGACACCATATCGGAAAACTTTGTACAAGAAGAAGGTGTACCCCAGGGATCCGTTCTTAGTGTTACCTTATTTTCCATAAAAATTAATGACATCCTCAACCAACTCTCTCGAACTGTTGATGATAGTTTGTATGTAGATGACCTTCAGATCTCCTGTCAGGGAAAGGATTTGCGCTTCATAGAGCGGCAATTGCAAAACACAATAAACCATGTTTTAAAGTGGTGTAACATAAATGGCTTTAATGTATCCACCGAAAAGACAGTCACTACACACTTTTGCAGGAGACGTGGGATCCATCCGGATCCTGAACTTTATCTGGATCAACACAAAATAAATGTTACAGACTATACCCAATTCTTGGGCATATTTTTTGACAAGAAACTAACGTTTGCTAAACATGTTGCATACACCCGTAGCAAATGCGAAAAAAATCTTAATATCTTAAAGGTACTATCCAACACTTCTTGGGGGGCAGACCGGGACTACCTTTTAACCCTTTGACGCAGATGGGACACCGGTGTCCCTTTTGCTTATGTATTTTTTAGCGCTCTTATTACAAATATTATTATTATATGATATTTTTTTATTATGAAAGAGAGTCCAATAGTTATTATAAAAAATCTGTGAAATTATTGGAGTAAAATTTTTACAAAAATTAAAGTGTTAAAAATAGTAGTTTAAAAAAATTTTATTGACCAATTTAAAAAAAAATTCTACAATTCAATTTGATAAGTAAAAAAAAATTAACAATGAATTATTACTTCTGTTACATCTCAGTAAATGCAGATAAGTTCAATTTGTAAATATGTTCATCCCTAAGTGAGCTGTTGAGTAAAATATCTCAAGGGACACATATGTCCCTTTCTGCGTCAAGCTCCCTCAACCCTCAACCCCGCCCTGTTTGAACACCCATTATTTGAGCATGAGAGAATATTCCAAGAATGTCGTCTTATCTCTAGCTGGAAATTACAATAGTTATCTATTGCACACATGTACTACACAAGAGATTAGTTGGAAATTTGAAGGATATTCGTAGTTTGAGATTTTCATTTGAGATGGTATGTGCTGTTTCTTAGGTCGGTAAAAATTCTGTTCGCAACAATTTTTTTGACTGTGAAATGGCATGTAATAGAAATCGTCGATCAAGGCATTTTGAATTAACACAAGAGCAAATAAATGCAATATTATTTGCTGAAAGCAGTGACAGTGAGTGCGAGGAATTAGACAAAGAAGATGTACAATTTTTAGAAGACGATATACAAGATCTAGATAATGGGAAGAATGAAAAATCTCTTGTAATTATTGATGGAGCAAAAGTGAAAAGAGAAACTGAAAATGAAGAAATTGATATGATACCAGAAAATGAGAAATATGTAGAACTTTCCAAAAATAAGAAAAGGAAAGCAAACATCGAAAAAGTTAATAGTAAGAAAATGAAGAAAGAAAAATGTAAGGTTGTTTGGTCAAATAAAATAGGTCCCAATGTTTTACCGCAAGCTGATATTGAAGTAGAATGGGGTAAAGTAAAATTACAATCGCTTTCCGATAACTCATCAGAAATGGATATATTTTCTCAAGTTTCTAACATAAAATATTTAGTTGAAAACATAATTGTTCCTCAGACAAATTTGTATGCTCAACAAAAAGGTGAATTGTTTGAAACATCATCACCGGAGATATATGCATATCTAGGAATATGTTATATCATGGGATATCATATTCTTCCTACTTTCAGAGACTATTGGTCCACAGATGAAGATTTAAGTGTTCCTTTGATTGCAAGAACAATGACATACGAAAGGTTTGCTGCTATAAGAAGATATTTGCATTTCAATGATAATGAAAAAAATACTCCGGTAGATAACGCAAATCGTGATAGAGCTTTCAAAATTCGCCCAATAATTGAGCATTTCAATAAGGCTTTTCAGGATGCAGTTGAGCCGGAAGAGTGTATGTCTATTGATGAGCATATGATTAAATTCCGGGAACACAACATTATGCGTCAGTATGTAAAAAATAAGCCAATTCGATGGGGATTCAA
This sequence comes from Cheiracanthium punctorium, assembly GCA_038373885.1. NCBI lineage: Eukaryota > Metazoa > Arthropoda > Arachnida > Araneae > Cheiracanthiidae > Cheiracanthium > Cheiracanthium punctorium. Next base: position 17,917 of record JAWZYV010014865.1, on the reverse strand, counting down.
AATGTGGGCCCGATGCGGATCAAAGAACGGATATCTGTATGAATTCGATATGTACACTGGAAAGAAAAAGGAAACTGAATATGGGCTTGGTGCATCTGTTGTTCTTCAGTTATCTGAAAAGTTAGAAGGCACTTGTGCAAACCTGTATTTTGACAACTTTTTTACTAGTTCTGAATTGCTTATATTACTCAAAGCGAAAAAAATATTCGCTTGTGGTACCGTTCGATGTGATCGAAAAGACTTACCAGTGGATTTGAAAAAAGACAAACAAATGAAGAGAGGTGAAATTGATTGTAGACAGGCAGATGGAATATACGTCGTGAAATGGATGGATAATAGATCTGTCTTGCTCCTCACTACAATAAGTAGGCCAGATAACATAATCACAGTTGAGCGAAGAGAAAAGGGTACAGCAGAAAAGAAAAAGGTTTCTTGTCCAACAGTCATTCAAGAATATAACAATTTCATGGGTGGTGTTGACATCATGGATCAGAAGAAAGGTTCATATGGAATTGATAGAGGATCCAAAATTAAATATTATTTACGCCCATTTCACGACTTACTAGACATAGCAGTAAATAATGCTTACGTCGTCTTTCAAAAACTGAATCCGTCTTCAAAAGTGAAGAGTATCACCTTTAGGAGAAAAATTGCAGTTTCTCTTATAGGGGATTATTCCAGCAGGAAGCACCCTATACATTCATTTTTAAACAGGCATCGTGCAACACAAATTTGTGCAAAAGATGACAGTCCAAAGAGACACTTACCAGACACATCAGAGACAAGGAAGAGATGCAAGAACTGTTCAGAAAAAAAACTGGAAAATCGAACGAACATAATTTGCACACATTGTAACATGCATTTATGTCTGACAAATAATCGTAATTGTTTCAAAGAATATCATGAAAAATAAACGGTATGTATTAAAATTATTTATGTCACTTATTTTGTCTTAAAAGTTAGAAAATATAACATTTCCTTAATTTTCCTCTTCTTTCTTGACGCAGATTGGGACACCCATGTCCCATGAAGATTTTACCTTTAACGCAGAAAGGGACACCCGTGTCCCGTGCTATATTTTAAAACCATAATTAATTAAAAATTTAAATGTAACATTTTTTACTTATTTAGACCTAAAATAACATAAAATAGTGAAAGAAGTACAAAAATTATGTTTAATGAGAAATCTGCTTCAAAGGGTTAAGGATCTATCGAGCTGTCATTCGCACGAAAATGGACTATGCCTGCTCTGTTTATGGGTCTGCATGCAGGTCTGTTTTAAAGAAACTTGACACTGTGCATCACACTGCACTACGTATTTGTTCCGGTGCTTTTAGGACCTCCCCTATACAGAGTTTATATATAACCTGTCATGAACCATCGCTCACTCACACCCGTCATCGACTTTCCATTAATACATATTATCGTATCGTTTCTCATTCCTCCCACCCTCTCCGGAATTCCTTTTTAGATCACCATCTGGATTGTTTTTACCAGAATCGAACTTCATGTACTCCCCCTCCTGGACTCAGGGTTCGCCGGAGCATCTCTGGCACTCAGCTTAATGAGGTTGATGTCTTGTATTGTTTCCCTTTTGAGATACCACCTTGGACCGCATCACAAATTTCTTATTTGCAACCCTTTAAAGGATACAAAAAAGACAACACGGACACACACATTTATCAACAGTTGTTTCATCAACACAAGGACACTTACAAAAATTATGAGGACATTTATACTGACGGCTCCAAGTCTGCCAATCATGTAGGGTTTGCATACACTGACCAGACTCACAGCTGCAGTTATAGTCTTCCCCAGTTCTGTTCTATTTTTACGGCTGAACTCCTAGCCATTTATGAATGCCTTTCCTATATCAGCAGAAAGAAAAAAAAACATTACATCCTATATTCAGATTCACAAAGTGTCCTAGAAAACCTTTAATCTGGTTCTGTGACCCATAGCTATGTTGTCAAAGTCCTACAGCTGCATGCACAGCTGACAAATCGAGGTTTCCAAATTCTCTTCTGCTGGATTCCCAGTCACGTCGGAATTCCTGGCAATGAGAAAGCAGACTCATTGGCCAAAGGTGCAATCCTTCCTTACCCAGGTCCACTTCCCCAGAATGACATAAGAGCTGTTGCCTCTTATGTGATAAAAAATTGCTGGATGAACGACTGGAACAGCCAAATTGACAACAAACTTCACAGCATACACCCGTCTCTTACCCAATGGTCCACTTTACCTTATCGCAAACAGGATGTTATTCTCACACGTTTGCGGATTGGTCACACCAGACTAACTCGTAAACACCTATTGTTAGGTGAACCTCCTCCTGAGTGTCTTTATTGTGGCACACAACTCACCATTTGCCATATTTTAACCTCTTGCACTGCTTTTAATAGTTTTTACGAAATACTTTTTAACTGTTCTCATCCCAATCTGGACGATATTTTGGGTGAAACCCCTCATCGAAATTTGTTTGCATTTCTTAGACGTAGCAAATTCTTTTATTCAATGTGAAGTGTCCAATTTTGTGTGACTGGTATCTGGATGGGAGGCCCCATCCAGATGCCTTTGTTTCAACTTTTATCCTCCATTAACACTTTTTATCTACCTTCAACACTATCGACTTATTTACTTTATTTTACTTTTCACCATTTAGTCTTTACATTTTAGCTTTTACTAAGTTTCGTGACACCTTTTACCTGAATACATCATTTATGGTTTTAACTCATTGTCTGGCGCAGTATGTCCTTTTTGGACCTTGTGCCATTAAACACAAACCAACCAACCAACCTAAATACATATTTTTGCATCCATTCTTATCCCTCACATCCCTTAAATTCATTAGACACCCATCTGGACCGCCTTTATGACAACCGTCCTTCCTGTACTCCTCCTTTTGGACTAAGGATTAGTAGGCGTCTCGTCGGTACACAACTGGAGGATGTGCATGTATCCACATGCTTTTTTCATAAAATACCACCATGGACTGTGTTGCAGATCTCTTATCTACAACCTTTTGAAGGCTTTCCTAAACCAAACACTGACCCCAAAGCATATCAACAGTTATTTCTAGATCACAAAAACAAATATGAAAACTATGACAGCCTATATACCGATGGCTCAAAAACCAATAATCATGTCGGTTTCGCCTTTGTAATCCGTAATCATGCTTGCAGCTATACTCTCCCCCTATTTTGCTCTATTTTTCAGCTGAACTCCTGGCCATCTATGAAAGCCTTCTCTACATTTCTAGAATGAGTAAAAAAAAGATATATCATCTACTCGGACTCTCTTAGTGTATTAGAGAATTTGAAATCTGGTGCTGTAACACATAGCTATATGATCAAAGTCTTGCATACCTTTGAACAACTTGTAAACCGTGGGTACAGCATTTTCCTCTTTTGGGTACCCAGTCATAGTGGGTAGAGATGAGTTCGGGCTCATTTTTTGAAGCCCGAGCCCGCCCGAGCCCGAGGACTTTTAATCCGAGCCCGCCCGAGCCCGAGCAATATTATTTAAACCGGAGCCCGAGCCCGCCCGAGCCCGAAATTTCAGCTAAAGAAAAAAAAATTCAATTACTTCATTGATAGCATACAATAAATTTTGCCGTTTATGCAAATTAAAGACAAATATAGTTGCAAACTCTCAATGCACTTTTTAATTCTTTATATCCATGTTCATCAAATAATGTCGGATCTCATGACTAACTAAGTAATATAAGCCGCCGTTCTGAAATACCCAAAGAGCTTCACGCACCTTCTAGGCGCCCGTGCACAGTGGCGGATCCAGAAATTCTCTTTTGGGAGGGGCTAAAGTTTGAAAAAGGCTTATTTCACCCAAACAAAATATGCAATAAAGCAAAATTTTAGTCTTAACCAATGTAAAAACTTTTGGGAGGGGCTAAGTGATTAAAAAAGATCACTTAACATATTCAAAGTGCATAATGAAGCAGAATGTTACCCTTTAGCAACCCCTTTTTTGGGGGGGAGGCTGAAGCCCCGTAGCCCCTCCCCTGAATCCGCTGGTGCGCCGTGGTGCCCCTATTTTTTTATAAGTACTTTTATATTCCTCATGAATGACTTTTTAAAATCTGTTTCAAGGAGTATGTTCAATAAAGAAGAAATTTTTCACGAGCCCGAGCCCGCCCGAGCCCGAACGCAGTTGTGAATTACAGAGCCCGAGCCCGGTTCGGGCCCGGGCTCGGGCTCGGGCTTTCGGGCTCGGGCTGAGCCCGTCTCATCTCTAATAGTGGGATCACTGGCAATGAGAAAGCCGACACACTAGCCAAGCATGCTACCGTCCCATAAACCGGCAATCTACCTTACAATGACATTAAGGCTAGTATCTCTTGTATAATTAAAAGAATTTGGAATGATAAATGGCATAGTGAAACAGGGAACAAACTTCATTCGATCTGCCCAGCTCTCACCACTTGGCGAGAATTTGGGTGAAACCCCGCACCGTAATTTGTTCGCTTTTCTCCGACGTACCAATACTTTTATACAATGTGAAGTGTCCATCTTTGCGTGACTGGTATGTGGATGGGAGCCCCCATCCAGATGTCCTTGTGTTATTTTTATAGACTATTTACCTGTCTACAGTTTGTTTTTATCATTTTTAGACTTCATAGAGTTTAGCTTTTCTAGTTTAATGCAAGATCCTTTTACCTGACAACATCTTTTTTACACTTTATATACATAGTCTGGCGCAGTATGTCCTTTTTGGACCTTGTGCCAATAAACACAACCAACCAGTAACCGTTTGCAATAACAGCAATATACGTTTTTTATTTGCACTGTAAAATAAGACCTTGTTAAAAAATATTTTAATGTATGTGCCTGGATATTTTATATTAGCAGGATATTCGTGGAAAATTCAGCTGAGTTCGAAATTTTTGTCCAAAGAAGAATACAAAAGCTGTATTCTGGAAAAAATTCAGCAAAGTGGCAAAATGTTAATAGGTGTGTATATATATATATATATATATATACATAGTTGAATTCCATGTAAAAGCAAACAAAAATTAGTGGTTCTTCCACATGTTACATAGCGCTTATTGAAGCTGCTTAAAAGAAAACACGTGTTTAATATTATAGTAAATATAAGACGAAAGACCTCCCCAGACCAGCCATTGTTATTGTATAAAAAAAGTTTAAAATGCATTGTCCTCGTCAGAGGGGGAAATGCACAACTCCGAACCATAGGTTTCAGACTCACAGCCTGAGATTTTGCCAAGGTAATGTGTTATATCATAGCTGTATTCTGCAAAGATTAATATAAAAGTATTTAAACAGTTTAAAGGTAGTTATATATGTGTTCTATGTTAATTAAATGTATAAACTGCATAATTCAAATCTCAGAGGTGTGATTCCCCCTTTCCTATGGGAAAGAAAAGGAAAAAAATTCTTTACTTACAAGTCAAAAATCCAAAAAAACCACACAAAGCAAACGTGTTGCACATCAAAAGAAACAAGTTAAAATGTAGTTCCAAAATCCCGTAAGTCCTGGTCCATCTTCTGTCCAATCCGCGTGTAGTGTATCTGTTGCCATTCTTCAGCCAAATGCACTTCCCTGAGGTTCAGCCAAATGCACTTCCCTGAGGTTCTGATCTATATCGAGAGCACTCTGTGGGCTTTGGTACAAGTGCGTCATTTATCAAGAGATTACTACAACGCATAAACTAGTGAAAGTGCAAAGGAAGGATTAATACCAGGGATTCAGGCTATTATCAAAACTTTTTAAATAGAAATTGATAAAATTAAGTGGGAAATTGTTTGTATAAAATAATTTAGCTGCATATAAATATGTTATAATTTAAAAGTTGTTTATTACTGCATAAGCGAAAGTATCTAATAAGTTGGTTGATCAAAATGTTAGCAAAGACTTTTTTATGAATATTTGATGACCAATGAGGCAAAGATACAGCCTCAAAATTGAAATTTTTCTTTTATCAAAAATGTTTATGTGTAAAATATTGTTGAATAAATTTAAATTTAAATCTAAAAAAGTAACAGAATTAGAATTAGAGTAAGCTGGCTTGAGGTTAAGTGTGCTGGGGTAGATTAAATGCTTAATATCATTAAAGTCTCCATTGACGACAAGAATGTCGTCAATGTAGCGGAACACAGCAAAATTTAGTGGATTGTTGCAGAAAAAATTATATTCATAGAAAAATAAAAAAAGATTAGCAGCAGTACTGGAGTAATTTGTGCCCATACCTATTCCTTTAGTTTGACGGTAAATGACTGAATTAAATATTTTGAAATTATTGTAAAGAAAAAAAATTAGAAATAGTAACGAAAAATTCTCTATTAATATTTAATTCATGCTCAATGTTAAAATGATCAAAAACATTTATTAAAGTTCTATATAAATCATCAATTCGAATGCTGGTAAATAGATTTTCGAAATCAAAAACCTGTAACATAAAAATTTTCATATTTTTTAACCAATGTAAAAGAGAATAACTATTTTTAATGGACCAAAAACCAGTGCAAAATAGAAAAGTTAGAATCTAGGAAATTATAAATTTTACATAAAGTTTTTTGTAAATATTATTAATAGTGTAACCTAAAGAACCTCTTGTGTTGCAAATGTATCTAAAAGTAATAGGATTTTTGTGAAATTTTGGTAAAGCATACAGTGGCGGCTCGTGGGTTACAGCAAGTACAGCCGGGCTGCACTTGAAATCATCAGCACATACTTTAAAATAATTTATTCTACTAATTTTCCTAAATTCAGATTAGAATTATGGAATTCCTATGGTAAATTAATAAAATCTCCAAAAAAAACTAAAAAAAAAACCGTATTGTGGCCAGATCGCTCATTCAGAAAAAAGCACTTTAATCTTCCCGCAATTCAATTGGGGAAATCTTTGGTTCAGCCCAGAGCGCTGATAAGAAAATTGGCAGCACCGTTGCCATGACAACGGTTACGTAAGCATTTCCTCCGGCATAGGCTATAATGGGGGTACGCAGCTAAGACTCAGCTCATTCAAGATTTTGAAAGGTCGGCAGCACCTGTGATTTCGACTCTCTGATTGGTTCGAGAAGTGAGGGAGGGAGTAAGGAGAATATTTGTTCGGCAAACTCTCGACTTTATATTGCTGAATTTATCAAGAAGGTAAACCTGAATAGACGCTTATGAATGGACAATTACCCATCAAAGCAGTATTGTTTTTAAGTAAGCAAGAACTGGCATTTAGAGGACATGGCGAGCGAAAAAATTCTTTAAACATAGGAAATTTTAAAGAGCTTTTAAAATTATTGATATCTAAATTAAAACAACGCCTTTTTATGAGGGCATCACTGACCGATTCGCAAGTTTAAAAGAGAGGAGGATTGATTTGACTTATAAAAAATAAGTACGTTTTCTTTTCTTCTCAAGTTATCGTTACAAAAGAAAATTCTAAGGAAACTTCGAATCAGACACGGATTAATGCAATTTTGAGGATAAGAGCGGCTGGTTGAAATTTATGTCCATTTTATGGAAAAGTAAAATAGGATCTCTTACATTTTTTATGTAATTTCTTTTTTTTTTCCTCAGCGAGGGCTTAATCCGCCAGCTTTCGAATTCAATAACAAAGATTTTCCATTCCTGTCCGGAGGAGGGGGGGGGGAGGCTCATATGCTTCCGGCTGCACTAACAGTTTTGACCACGGACCGCCACTGAAAGCATATAAATTAGCAAGTTGATTGTGTTTATTTATGTTGAAATTGATTTTTTTGGAAAAAGCAGAGAACTTTTTTAGAATAGTTGAAAGACTTATTTACTTTTACATTGTCATTACTATTATTAAGTTCATTATGCACTGTGTTAAAATATAAAAGTTTACAAATGATGGCAAAGTTATTGGAGGCTTTGTCAACAGGACAAAAAACAAACTTATTCTTGTAATCTTTTATAATGTTAAGAAAATTTTTATTAAATACCACATAATCATCTGTTTTTGTATTAGCATAACTATATAGAAAATCTGATTTAAAAAGATTAATTAACAGACATTTCCATTCACTGAAGGCTTGTGGGGGAATATTGTATTTGTAGCTTAATTTTAAAACAAAGTTGTTTAAATTTGCATTAAAAGATTTTTCTAAAAAGGCTATTTTCAAAGTAGTATTGACTCTGTGTTTACTTCCTAAACTCATAATATTTCTCAATTTACAATGTTTAATGATATTTAGATTGCCTGTGATTACATGATTAAAATTTGAATCAAAAAATTCAGTGTTTTTAAATTCATCGCAAAAGCATTTTAAATTATTGCCATCTGAAAGAACTTTTTTATAATTAAAAAGTAAACTGCCCAAGGTTTTATTGCATTTAAAAGTAGGAATAATATTACAATTTTTTATAGGGAAAACATCTTTAGTTTTTTGTAACATATAATGGATATTGAGATTATTAAAGCTTTTTTGTAAAAAATTTATAACAAGATATTCATTATTGTAGTTAGTATTGATATTTTTTAGTTTAAAATATAAAAGATCTTTAAGTAAAGCAGCAAATTTTTCATTTAAAAATTTAAAATTATCATAGTGTATAAGTGTTCTCTTGATGGTACTCCTTTAAGTTTGAATAGTTCATTTTTAACATATATAACATTGTTATCTTTGATAAATTTATTATGCATAGTATCAATCTAGATATTTGGAATTATATCATTAAATTGTTTAGAAAAGCATTTTGAACCTCTCTTCCCCCTATTTATAATCTTTCTATCTGAAAAAAGTAAGAAACAGGCATAAAAGTTATCAATATTTTTAAGTTCTATATTGTTCAGGCAAGTATTAAGTCCATATGGAAACAAAGTTCTGTGTTTTAAAATATTTAAGTTTTCTTTATGTAATCTATCTTTTAAATCATCAATATATTAATCCTTCCTTTGCACTTTCACTAGTTTATGAGTTGTAGTAATCTCTTGATAAATGACGCACTTGTACCAAAGCCCACAGAGTGCTCTCGATATAGATCAGAACCTCAGGGAAGTGCATTTGGCTGAAGAATGGCCAGATACACTACACGCGGATTGGACAGAAGATGGACCATGACTTACGGGATTTTGGAACTACATTTTAACTCTTTTCTTTTGATGTGCAACACGTTTGCTTTGTGTGGTTCTTTTTGGATTTTTGACTTGTAAGTAAAGAATTTTTTCCTTTTCTTTCCCATAGGTAAGGGGGAATCACACCTCTGAGATTTGAATTATGCAGTTTATACATTTAATTAACATAGAACACATATATAACTACCTTTAAACTGTTTAAATACTTTTATATTAATCTTTGCAGAATACAGTTATGAATATAACACATCACCTTGGCAAAATCTCAGGCTGTGAGTCTGAAACCTATGGTTCGGAGTTGTGCATTTCCCCCTCTTATGAGGACAATGCATTTTAAACTTTTTTTATACAATAACAATGGCTGGCCTGGGGGGTTTTTCGTCTTATATTTACTAAGTAATATATATATTTTCCTTAAAATCTTAACCTTTTGATTTCAAACTTAATTTTAAAATGTGTTACAATTTTTGAGAAAAAGATTACTGAACAACAAAACAATTCATAAGAAAAATCATGCTTATAATACGAAATGTATAAAAAGAAAATTGTGAAATGTGCATACATCTTAAATGTAATTCTAAAAAATTGTTTGAAATTTGACTCTCTGCCTAGAAAATAATAAACATATTTATTCGTGAAATTAAACACATTGTCTCATTCATACGAGAATGATCTCAATATATATATATAAATATATATATATACTATGTTGCAGATCGCCAATATAATATTGTTCGTTGAACAACGTAGGTTGGTTGGTTGGGTTTTAATGGCACAAAGTACAAAGAAGACATACTGCGCCAAACTATGTATAAAATTAGAAAAAAGTTTACAAGTAAAAAGGTACCATATAAAACCAGTAAAAGCTAAAATCCGAAAAGTCTAAAAGGATAAAATGCAAACTACCAAGGAATAAAAAGTAAATAAAAGTAAGTCAAATATCTGTATGGGGGCTCCCATACAGATACCAGTCAGACAACAGCACACGCTTCACACTGAGAAAAGACAATGTGTCGAAACGAGAGAGAAAACAAATTATGGTGTGGGGTTTCACCCAAAATATCGTCAAATCTGGGATGAGAACAGTTAATATATATTTGGTAAATATATTCAAAGCTGTACAAGAAGTTTAAACATGACGAATGGTGAGATGAGTATCACATCGGGGGTAAATCGAGGCAGGTTCACCCAGTAGTAGGTGCCGGTGGGTAAGCCTGGTATGACCAATGCGGAGACGGGTCAGGTTGGTCGGTTGAGGTTTAATGGCACAAGGTCCAAAGAGGACATGCTGCGCTAAGCTATGTATAAAAATACAAAAAAGCTTAGAAGTAAAAAAGTACCATATAGAAACAGTAAAAGCTAAAATCCGAAAAGTCTAAAAAGATAAAATGCAATCAGAACATTCATATTTTCATTGTTAAAAATCTTATTTTTAGAAATATTTATTTCACTTGCATATTTTCCACTCGTTAAACGCAGAGAATAAAACCACAAACTCCTAAAAGGTCAGTCTGTAATATTTCGGTAAGGCTGTTACTTGTCACACATTCTTTATTTGTAATTATCAATGAAAAAGATTAATTTGCGATATTTATGCTTTTACCCAGTTATTCACATTTATTAGCGACGTTTACGTATTCATACCAGTAAAACAATCTTACTTACAAAAAGTGAAGAATGAAATAAAGGCCCTAATTTTTCACGCTTCTGAATCATAGAGTAATCGTTAGAGCGGCATAACTTGAAAAATCGATGATTAACCGAACTACGAAAAATTGATTGAATACTTTCCTTGTTTTCGAAAAAAAGCAGTAAAACCCAGTACGAAGTGCTACGAAAAGATATAATGATCTTTGTTCAACGCAGTTTGGTAAAGAGAACTGTCAAATAGTTTTGAAACAACATATATTTTCTTTTAGTTCGAGGATGCCATCGTTTGTTTTAATGAAGCGCACTAAAGTTAGTGTATAACAACTCGTGAAAACTTTCATACATTGAGTCTACTATATGAATATATATATATATATATGAGTCTTCAGGCGCGTAGCCAGGAAAATTTTTCGGGGGGGGGATATGCGCCTGAAAAATTTTTCGGGGGGGGGGATATGAACTTATATGTGTATAAATAGATGGAATTTCATCACTAATCCAAACATTTCGGGGGGGATATATCCCGATATCCCCCCCTGGCTACGCCCCTGTGAGTGTTAAATACCCATAAAACAAACAAGTCCTTGTCACTGAAAAATCACATAACTAAATTATTGTGGCGACCATGCCGAGTCGATAGACGACCGGCGCATACGAGGTATCTCACCGGACGGAAAAAAGTTCAAAGTGGTCCCGGCGCTCACGCTTATGCAAATTCGGGTGTATCCAAACACCAGGCATGCGCACTGCATGCAATCATCCTATAAAAACTGGGCCTCGACTGAAGCCGGGCAGTCTTAGCAGCTAGCAGCGTGGGAGCTGTGTGCGTCTGTGAAGCAGCCTTCCGCCCGCCCGCCAGCCGTGCTTGTTCCTGGGATAGTGGCGTCGTTCCTGCTGCCTGGTCGTTGTCATCTGCCGCAGAGTATCAGCAAGCAATTCCAGCCCATGGAGATTCGAAGCTGCGCTGACGCCGGCATCCGAGCGTAGTAACCCCAGCGCTGCTTAAGTAATTTAAAGAGTTAACCCTTGGAACGAGATATCTAAAACATAACAAAGTTATGTTCTTCAGTTTTAATTAAGCAAAATAAAATTTCTTCGTTTAAAAAAGGACTTATGTCTTTTGGCCACACACATGTAAAATTGGAGTCGGAAGAGGGCAAGGATTCTGTGCTGTCCCCGTGTTGGGACCCTCTTCATTGGTGACCCGGAATTTACCAAGTCCTTCTTGTGGCCAAGGGATAATGCGAACGACTTGTGGGCAGAAATGCTGAAATTATTTCTAATAAAGAACTGAGATGAAAACTAATTTTTGAGCCTAGTGCAGTTAAAAATACAATTTTTGCACACTTTGATGTCCTCGGTACCAACTCTTGGGAGGGTGCGGCATTTCTTTTCCAAAAAATTTTTACCTTTGCGTAGTTAAAATGACAAGTGAAGACAACACGGCTGAGATTGCGAAAGTGGCATTCAAAGCCCCGCCATTTTGGCATAAAGACCCTGAATTATGGTTTATTCAGATTGAATCCCAATTCATTGTCTCGGTTAAATCGGCAGACCTGACAAAATTCCATGCCGTAGTCTCAGCATTAGATGCTACAGTTTTGGCATAAGTGAAGGATATTGTCATAACACCCCCTGAGAAAGAGGCATACCAAAGTCTCAAAAATCGGATTCTTGCCCAGTATTCTGTATCAGAAGGCGCGAAGTTAAAACAGCTCCTACAGGATCTACAGTTGGGAGATTTCCGACCCTCGCGACTCCTTACGCAAATGCGAAATCTGGCTACAGAGGGAGTAGATGATAAGCTTCTTAAGCCGTTGTGGCTACAGAGGTTACCGCTACACACTCAACAAATACTCTCTTCGTCTAAAGATTCTTCGTCGAGAATCTCGCGCACATTGCCGATAAAATACACGAGGTGGCAGTACCAGAAGTCGCAACAGTAAGTCATGCGGACACTCACGCAATCGCAGGGTTGCGTAAAGAAATACAAGATCTCCGTAGAGAAATCCGCCAACTCGCAGGGGACAACGATACACGACAGTCTAAGCGGCACCCTAGTCGGTCAGTCTAACGAACGCTCTTTTAACAGGAAATCCAAAGGATGGTGTTGGTATCATTAGCGCTTCGGCGACAAGGCCACCAAATGTGTCGACCCTTGCAAATATTCGAAAAACTCGCTAGGTCAGTCGTAAAGGCGGCAACGGGTGACAAAACGCAGGTTGACCGCCTTTTTGTTAGGGATAGGAAAAATGGCATCCGTTTTTTGATTGACACAGGTGCATCAATCAGTTGCCTTCCTGTAAAAATTTACAAACCTGTTAAGAAAAGCTGTTTTACATTGACCGCTGCCAATGGTAGTATTATTAAAGTTATGGCGTCATTCAATTAGACGTAGATTTAGGATTGCGTCGTGTATTTTCCATTGCATTTATAATTGCCGACGTTTCTCATGCAATTCTGGGAGTAGATTTTCTCGGCAAGTCTGGATTAGTCGTTGATCTTAAACACAGAGTTCTAAAAGATAGTGCCACGACAGTACAAATCCGGGGCATAGTACCCAGTTGTAAAAAAGCATTTGCAACTCCCGTAACGGTGAACTCTCCTTATTACGGACTTTTGCTGAAGTTCCCAACATTGTTTAAGTCAGAATTTTCGCCACAAATCCAGAGGGACAGTGTCTTTCATTATATCGAAACGCATGGACCACCAGTTCACTCTAAGGCTAGGCGTTTGTCTCCAGAGAAGTTAAGTGCCCTCAAAAAGGAGTTTGACTCCTTGCCCAAAGCTGGGGTAATAGTTCCTTCAAAGAGTCAGTGGAGTAATGCAGTGCATTTTGTACCCAAGAAAAATGGCCAGTGGCGCATTTGCGGTGATTACCGTCGATTGAATGCCGTAACCATTCCCGATCGGTATCCCATCCCACACGTCCAGGATTTTTCTCATTTATTGCATGGTAAAGTTATATTTTCCAAAATTGACCTGGTAAAAGCTTACCATCAAATTCCAATAAATCCACCTGATGTTCCTAAAACCGCAGTTATTACGCCACTAGGAATGTTCGAGTACAAGTTTATGTGCTTCGGCCTCCGCAACATTGCTCAAACCTTTCAGAGGTTTATTGACAGTGTGATCAGAGACTTGGACGGATGCTATGCATATTTAGATGATATCTTAGTCGCCTCCTCCAGTAGTGAAGCGCATTCCGAAGGGTTATCGCGTTTGTTCAAACGACTGAGCGAACATAGGGTCGTCATTAATCCTGACAAATGTATTTTTGGCCAAAGCCAGTTAGATTATTTGGGATTCCAAATATCCGCTGAAGGATTGCGACCTTTACCACAAAAGGTGGAAGCGTTTTGCAAGTTTCCGAAACCCGAAACAGTGGCGCAATTGCGTCGTTATTTAGCTATGCTAAATTTTTATCATAAATTCATAGCTCATGCATCCGCCATTCAGGCAAAAAAGTTCAAAGTGGTCCCGGCGCTCACGCTTATGCAAATTCAGGTGTATCCAAACACCAGGCATGCGCACTGCATGCAATCATCCTATAAAAACTGGGCTCTCGACTGAAGCCGGGCAGTCTTAGCAGCTAGCAGCGTGGGAGTTGTGTGCGTCTGTGAAACAGCCTTCCGCCCGCCCGCCAGCCGTGCTTGTTCCTGGGATAGTGGCGTCGTTCCTGCTGCCTCGTCTTTGTCATCAGCCGCAGAGTATCAGCAAGCAGTTCCAGCCCATGGAGATTCGAAGCTGCGCTGACACCGGCATCCGAGCGTAGGAACCCCAGCGCTGCTTAAGTAATTTAAAGAGTTAACCTTGTTATGTTTTACTTATCTCGTTCCAAGAGTTATGTTCTTCAGTTTTAATTCAGCAAACTAAAATTTCTTCGTTTAAAAAAGGACTTATGTCTTTTGGCCACACACATGTAAAATTGGAGTCGGAAGAGGACAATGATTCTTTGCTGTCCCCGTGTTGGGACCCTCTTTATTATATATGTAGTGTTCAATCTGTATTTAGTTCCGTATTCGTCATTTTTTTATTATATTTAGATCACTAATGACATCAAGATTACCAATAATTATGTGCCCATATTCTGTATAAAAAAATAAGCATATTTGCTTCCTTCACAACATCAAACAGAATCTTTTAAACAATTTTTCTTTGTAATTAAATAGATGCTGTCCCATGGTTTTTGTGTATCTGCGTGTTGATATAATAAACGCAATTCCCTAAAGGGAAGCTATCTTTTACACTATACAACATATTATGAAAATTAAAAATTATAACTCAGTTTGAAAAATTATAACTATGTATTCTTGTAGAAAAATAAAGATTAAATAATCCTTATTAAATTTTTTATTTATATTTTTTAATTTAAAAAGTATTAGGTCTATAATAAGTAATATTTTTAATTGTGTAATAATATTGTTAAAATTACTAGAATTTTTTCTAGAACCTCCTATTACCTCTTTTTATGATTTTATTGTTTGAAAAAAAATAAAATACAATTATACAAATGATCAATTTTTAGCAATTTTTTGCTGTTTAAAGATGTGCTTAGTCCATGTGGATATAAAGTCTTATGTTTTAAAATGCTTCAAATTTTCTTGTGTAATCTAGTATTCTGATCTTCCACATATCTAAAGTACTAATTAAAATATTGTCAAAGCTATGTTATCTAAAATGTTGAATTTGAAAAGAACTGCTTTTATTAAATTTATTATTAATATTCGAACGATCAAGATTTATTCGTAGATGTAGAGCTGTACTTGCCTATCCTATGTAGGCCAGCCCACAAGTAAGACAACATATTTTACAGATAAGGCTTTGTTTAAAAAAAATTAATTACAATCGTCCGTCCCCTCAGGGGGAAGACCTTCTTTAGGTTTTCACGGGTGTCGCAATCCCGGGGCCCCAGCGATCCTTCACTCATCTTTTATTTACCCTCCTCTCTACTTTGCTTTCTCCTTCGCTTTCTCCCTCAGTGTAGTTTCCTCCTTGGAGGTGAGGGCCCCCCTTTAGAAGCTGCGGTCGCTCTGTGCCGTCAGCTTCTATTGGCGGTTAAACTGCCCACGTGTTTGCCGTGCGTGGGGACCCGTGTCCCCGGAAATGGGGATCCTGGTAATTGAGGGGTACTTTCTCCAACACATTGCTTTGGCCTCGGCTTCGGGTAAACGGGAGGTACACAGCGTTCCCCTGTGTATCAATCGGCTGGTGGTACTGGTTCAGCCAACTGCAAGGGTTCAAGCAAACGGACATCTACTGGGCACATTGTTAAGGGTGGATGCTGCTTAAGGGATGTACTGTGCGCGTATAGACCCGACTAGCACTGGTGCATGTACATGCATCCACTTGTTGGGCTCCGTGGTGGGCGGTGCGGTCAGGTCCGAATTTCCAATTCCCAACATGGATTCGACACTTTCCTTATCTAACGGCAACGTTCCGAACTCTCTCACTGAGGGAGCTATTCCCGCAAAATTCTTTCTCGTAAAATGTCAGGACGGAAACTTTAACCAAACATCCCCAATCCATAAAACCATACTTGCTAATGTTGGAGAAGTTGCTAAAATTAAAAAAATACGCTCTGGCGACATCCTAATAGAAGTAACTAAAAACAAACAGGCAAACAATATTATACAATTAAAAACTATCGGCCTTAAACCTGTGTCTGTATCACCTCATAGGACACTTAATTCATCAAGAGGCGTCATATCCGAACCTGACCTATTACACTGCTCCGAGGATGAAATCCTTGAAAATCTGAAATCACAAACTGTTTGTGCAGTTCGCAGAATCTCTATCCGACGCAATAACCAAACACTGGACACCAAACATATAATTCTGACTTTCCAATCACCTAAACTTCCTCCCCATATCAAAGCAGGATACCTCTCATGTGCCGTTAGACCCTACATACCCAATCCTACTCGATGCTTTCAATGTCAAAATTTCGGCCATACCAAACCTTCCTGTCGTGGTCCCAACCTGTGCTCGTTGTGGGACCTCCGGCCACGACAGTGAAACCTGCTCTAATCCACATAAATGTGTGAACTGCAAACAAGATCATACTTCATATTCCCGCTCATGCCCGAATGGTCGTTTGAAAAAGAAATCCAGTCCTTCGTGCCACACAAGGACTGTCATATCCAGAAGCCCGTAAAGTAATGAACTCCCGTACACCCAAACCCAATCAGTCTTATGCTGCAGTAGTCAAATCTGTTAAATCAATTGCCATACAAACTGAGCCACCAAAACCTGTGCCCGTCTCTATACCTACTTCCACTACTAAAACTAACCACTCAACCTCTACCCAAAATAATTCTTCCATAGCTCTACAAAAAAGCACATCAAAGAAGTCTGAAAGCAACAACTCCACTCAAAATAGACCTCTAATCAAAAAAGCTGCAGCCTATAAGGCAAAATACAGTAAGTCCAGACTTAAAAAGTTCCTTCCACAAAAGCCCATTGATGACTCAATACTGCATTAGATCCTACCGACTCTGACATTTCCGACAATATCATGGATGATGATGACATCCCTAGTACCCCACTTACACCTACGGGGACTAAAAGCAAGCTCTCGGTCATCCCTAACATCACTTGATCATGGCTCTGCTGCTTTCTTGGAACTGCCACGGTTTTCACAAAAAAATTGATGACCTCAAAACACTTCCCATGGATGACCTTCCCATGGATGATGACGACATCCCTAGCACCCCTCTCAAGCCCACGGGGGTTCGGAGCAAGATGAGCATCATCCCAAACACAACATGATAATGGCTCTGCTGCTGTCTTGGAACTGCCATGGTTTCCTTAATAAAAACGATGACCTCAAAACCCTAATTTATGACTATAACCCTGCATGTCTTGCCCTTCAGGAAACTTATCTGAAAACAAATAAACAAACACAAATTCTTAATTATACCATCCTTAGAAAAGACTATTAGCTCGGGGAGAGGGCCTCCGGTGGAGTTGCCCTTTTGATAAATAACCAATATCCGCATTATATTCTCAATCTCAATACAACTTTACAGGCTGTTGCCGCTCGGATCCATCTCAAACATCTTACTACTATCTGCAGTATTTATCTTCTCCCGAACGAAACCATCTGCCAAACCTCTCTCAATAGTCTTGTCCAACAACTTCATCCTCCTTTTATCCTCCTTGGGGACATGAACGGTCATAGCCCCGTATGGGGCA